>OX328102.1:41205448-41700458 GCA_946811185.2 Hippopus hippopus | reverse complement strand
TTTTTGTTTTTTTCTTTTCGTGACCATAACTGACATTCACGGTATCTATAATTACATACGGTTTCGGAATTCTCCTTTTCCCTGAATGGTTTTAAAGTGTTCGTAGGAGGCATTTCGAGTCGTCTTTGTGATTTTACAGAATTCTGTTCATTTCGAGTCTTGTCAAAATTTACCAATTAATCTGCAATTGTTAATGATTCGAAATTTTACTTACTGCAATCTTGTGAAGTCAAAAACTAACGAGTCAGTCCAAATGATGAATTTTCTATTTATAGATATCGAGAAACGGATAAAACTATCACGATAATTTTATCTCGAATGTCAGCTTCATGCACGATTGAGAATTTTGCGTTAAATATGAAGTTTATCGTGATATATTTTTTTCAGGAAACTTTTAACTATCTCGATAAAATTTCCAGGAAACTTTAATTTATCGCGATAGTTTTGTAAAATTATCATGATAGCTATCTCGCATCTCGTGCAGAAATATGCCACCATACTATGGTTAATTTAAGTTATCATATGCACAACGCAAACTTCGGGTGATTCGTTGATCAAATCCCTTGGCGAAATTACGATGGGTATTATGCATCTACACGATACATTCTTAGCCGGAAATATTTCGCTTACTGTTCTTAAAATCATAAGGTTCCACTTTTAAGAAAATAGAAAATGATCGTCCTTGATACGGGCATGCCGTTGACAAATAGTTTGCAGAGTTCATTTTTTACATGAATTATCTATTCCGTTGGCAGTTTCCACCGACAGATTATTAGATTCGAATATTCTTCACAGTGGTCGTTTATAATCGATTTTCATGGGTGACCACCATGTTTAAGATCATGTGACTGAGAGTATTTTTAAAATGGACACCTCTTTGATACGGATGAGGTCATTCGGCAAGCCTCAGGTGATCGAATCTCTCGGTTGTATCATTATGGGTAACATGCACCTACGTACATATGTCATTTCTTCGCCGGAAATACACCGCTTTACTATTTTTGAAATTGTTAGGCTCCACTGAAAAAAGAAAGCGCAAGTCCCAATTTTCTATAGAAATCTTTCTCAATACATTTTATTTAGCCAACAGTTTGCTCATTCAAGTTTTAATGTCGTCTGAAAATTCTTTTGGCAGTTTTCACCAACAGAATGATGTGAATAACTTCATAGTGATTGTTGATGTCGTTGCTAATCGATTTTCATAGGCACCGCCATGTTTAAGATCAAGTGACTGATACGGACGAGGTTAGATATAGTTACGAAATCGGCCGAGTTGTGACGGGGGGGGGGGGGGGGGAGAATGAGGTTCTGCACAGTTACGGGATCGGTCGATTTTTGAAGAGTGAGGCACAATGGAAACTTGGTCATTGTTTCCATATTCTTAACCATTTACACACATAAAAAAAAAAAAAGAAATCTCCTATTTTAATGAGGAAGAAGGTTTTTTATAAGAGTGTGCGAAATAGAGAAAATACTGCGACGAACTTTGCTGAATTATTTTTTAATTCAAAGTTCTTTTCTCGAAAAGCTTTCAATTTGATGTAATAGAAATTTTGTCGTTTTGAAAGCGTTAAGTATATGGATACATAAATACAGAAACCTGTTTAGAAAAACCAACAAATCTTAGAGTTTCATACACACTATCGTATTATAGTGACAGTGTTTCACTTTTGTCAACGATAAAGGCTTATTCAATTTATGCCATTTAAATGTATGATTTTTTTATGAGTCTGATGATTTGTCACAGTACAGCCTGGCAAAGTCCCAGTCGCTGGCAGAAAAATTGAATTGTAAAAGTAGAATTAAAGTTTCTATTTAGTTGCCTATAGATCCGTAATCATCACATTCAAAACTGCACTCTAACACCCTTTATAGAAATTGTATATATTAGCAAATAAATAACATATCAATATGATCATTTGACGTTTTAGGAATTCATTCTAGTGTTCATTTTCAGATTAACTTTCAATTCTTTTTCACTATGTTATCGGTTGCACGATCTTGTAGCTAGATGTGACCGACAATACCCGCGAATAACACGAGGATGAAAAAAGGTTGCGTGGGGATAAGTGAAGATAAGACTGATTTGCATAGATTAATTTAGACATAAGATCGCTAGTCTGTTGCTATCGAGAGTGACAAAGATCTTTGTCACTCTCAATAGCAACAGACTAGCGATCTTATGTCGCTAGTCAAGAAAAATTCTCGACAGAGGGTGGCACTAAACACCACAAACCGCCACAAAACACCACAAACACACCACAGACCACCACAAACCACCTCAAGGCCCAAATATAGCATAAGTTATACATGATAAAAGAAATATTCAGACCCTAACTTGAGAAGAAATGTGGGTGAAATGCGGGGTTGCAAAAATGGTATATCTGCCAGACAGGGCCCTAGGAAAGACATGTGTCCTTTTATCAAGTCACATTTCATATAAAATTATATCAGAATGTGAATCAGATTAAGTTTAAACATATTTATTTTACATCGATTGAGAGACAAGTTCTTACAACTTATACTAATCTCTCTCGATTCTGCTTCATGGGAACTACACCAGTACTCGCGTCGAATGTGTGGGCCAATGAAAGATCCCAAAGCTGACACCCGCTCCCGGGTATCGAACTCGGAACCGTATGGTTATGAGGCCGACACTCTACCTCACGACCACGGACACCACCAATAAGATTAGAACAGAGGCATTTAAATTACTTTATACAGTTCTAATAGATCCTTAAAGTTTAACTGTTGTTATTAGATGTTAGCGAACTATAGTGGATAAAGAATGAATGAATCAAGTGGGTTATGACATTGTATGTTAGTAGAAGAAAACAAACTGGCAAAATAATTTTTTCTGAAAAAGTCTGGGTGTTTGCATCAATCTTGACACACGTTGGGGGTCTTAAAATAATTTTACATGTACAGTTAAGCTTAGTCTAGCATAAAACTTCTAGTTTGGATATACAATTTACAACCAACTGATATAATTTATTAACTACGGTCTATTTCACAGACTCTTCATTATTAAGATAAGATCTTCTTGTTTTATCAGCAGTTTGGCTCTTATTCTTTCTAAGGCTCAGTATAAGACATGCTTGGAAAACTACTGAATTAATTAGCAGCTCCACTGCAGAGCATAACTGATTAATCAGATACAGTGACTGATTCATTGATACTAGTCAAGAAAATTGATACTGAATACATAATACATGCAGTAATATTATGAACCCAATTGAAACTTGAAAGGTACCTTTGATTTTTTTTATTTGGGCTTAAATAAGTTATAACAATTTGGAGTTATATAAAATGGGCACGGAGCAAATGAACAGGACACATCTTTGTACTTTTCATAAGTCTTTAAATGTATAGTTTAAAATAAAAAAAATCATCAAACGCCTTATCACTTCAACAGAGTGAGAAAAATAAATACTTTTAAGCATTGCAAATAACTGCTATAATCTATAGTGGCTTTACTACCCAGTCAACAGTTTAAGGTCAAGGGGAAAACATCGTAACACCATAATTTTTAGCGGATTTGCTATATAGCAAGTCCGCTTACTGTGATCGTTTTGGCCGGAACCAAATACATCATGCGTAACGACGCATGCGCGCTCACTTTCAGTTTTGCATGGCTGGTGTAGGCTATCTCTCTACTCAAATCTGCGCTTGTCAGATATGCGTATATATTAACAAGCACATGTACATAAATGTCACACGAAAGTTTGAAAGTTAAGTTTGAAAGTTAAATTACTAACTCACTAACCCTATAAAGAAATATCTCCAAAAAAAAAAATGAGATAAGCAACCAACACTTAAAAATGGGACTCCAGTCTAGTGGAGGGATTTATATAACAAAGCAAGTAGGGACGAACAACACAGATCTACAAATGATATTCAGCTCTGACTTTGAACAAATCATACAAATTATGTTTGATTTCTTTATCGAAATTTCTTCAAAACTACAAAAATTGTCAGTTTTAAATACTTTAAATACTTAAACAAAGTTTGTTCTTTTTTTTTTTCATTAAATATTGCCATATGCGTATGAACAGTGTTTACACAGTCTGCCCCCATTTTCATTCAAGAAATGTTCATTCATAACTTGTGTCGTCCGCTAGCGAAATAAACAAGGAGATTAAGCAATAATTTCTTAATGAAATTACCTTTTTCAACTCTGTATTGTATCAAATATCTTTAACTGTTCAGATAGCTAGCAAGAATTTGGCCGTAAATAATTTAAAACCCTTTCGATAACGAATACACAGAACCCATAAAGTCGGTTCAGCACCTTGTTAGGTAACGCCCTTCGTATAGCACTATCGATGAATTTCAAAATTGTTTAAAACATTTCTGTGAAACGTTCAAAAAATAAAGATCGTGTAGTCTATATATATTAAAAAATGACGTTTGATTTATGCAAGACTGCTTCCAAAATTTCTCTCCAGTTATCGATGGGACATAAAGAAATCCTTCGTTCGCAAACGGCCCCGATCAAGTACGAACACGTGACATGAATTTATACTGAGGATTTTCGATGGGAAATCGTGTCGTTCTCAGTGAACTGGACATCCACTAAGTTAACCTAACATCCTGGACTTTAAGCCTTAGATACTCAATTATCTTCAAGGTGTAGAAGTCCATTCACAGTCCTTCTAATATGCTTGAATTTTATTTTGTTATACCTTTCATGCAAAAGAATAAAAAAAGAATGCAGAATTTTCAGACAAATGTTTGATAAAGGGTCCACAGGAATACATCTTAGTCTAGATCTATACGTCTTACTACTTGGACATGTAAATTTAAATTCTTTGATATATTTTTTATGCTTGGAGATTGAAGTGCATGTACACAGAGCAAATTGAAAATATTTGTATTTTATTTGATAACATATACTCTTCTTTTATATGGCTTTAATCAACTCACGCCTCACAACCTGTGGCGGCGGTGCCTGTGTAGTTTCCCATACAGATAATTGCTGTATTCCCTTTGGCTCATAGAAAGGGACGCAGGATCCGTATTCACCAACCATTCTTAACAAATTCTGAGTCTAATTATATATTTGGAAAATAACAGAACCTCTGATTGGCTAAACCACTTGGTTTAGCCAAAACCACTTGGTTTAGCCAATCAGAAGTTCTGTTACTTTCATATTTAGAAAACTGTTACTTTCATATTTAGAAAAGTGTTGGGAATAAGACGAAGAATGTTCTAAAAATAGTTAGTCAGTGAGGACCCTGGTTTCATCCATTGTTATTATTTTGTTTATAAATTCCTTATTTCGCCGATATCTCCGTAGAAAAGCATTTGAGTCCACTACACGCCGTGTCATTTCGTCTTCTGCAAGCAGCCAAGGCTGTTTTACACTAGCCCGTGTCATTTTCAGACCAACTGTAAGCATGCGTTGGACAGATGATTTGCAGATGCCGAATAATGTCTGCAATTTTTCTAACAGTGAGTCGGCGATCGGCTCGGATAACGTCTGGCGAATCTTTTTGTTCAGCTCCATTGGTCTTCCTTTTGTCGCACCACTCTTTGCCCTACCCCCTCCTGTTGAAGGCCACTTCGATTGTATTTCTTCAATGAATTTATGGCGTGCTCTAACCCTTTCCTAAACAATTCCGTGTTTTCACGACCCTGATGAAGAAAGCTATTGAAAGAGAACAAAAAAATGTGGACAAAAGGACAAAATACTGATTTACTGGTGTATCTCCTTTTCCTGTAATGTGTATCCGAATAGATAAATTAATGGTTGAAGCCAGATCTAAATTTCGTCTGCAAATGCTTTGAATTTGGGCAAGTCAAAAATTATGTCATCTGGTGAAGCGCTAAGGGATGTTTATGCATCCTGGTGAACAAGAATTGATAAAAATCGTCACTTTGTTGCATTATCATGCGTACATACCCCCCTGTTTCAACAGGTCAATCGCGCCATCAACCGCTCAATCCTCGCGTATCTTTCTTTATACAGATTATATACGGAACAACCGACATACTGGGTCGGTATGATTGTTTGGTTGAACAGTAGCCCCCCCCCCCCCCCCGACCAGCCCACATAGCTCAATTGGTAGAGCGTAGTACTCGTAAACGTGATGTTCCGGGTCACATGAGGGTGTTGGTTCGATTCCCATGGCAGGCCATCTAAAACTACTAATAGTCTTTCGGATGAGACGTTAAACCGAGGCCCCATGTGAAGGTGCTATACATCGAGCATGTAAAAGAACCAGGCATAACTTAGGATGGGTTTCGTCCTGCAGTATCCCGCTTAACAATACTAACAGCCTTCAGGGGGCGTCGCCCATAAGCGCATAATCAATAAATCATTACGCCCAGCAAGTCGCAACAAAACGCCGATGAAACAAACCAGACAACTTTTTTATACTGCAAAGAAATTTCTCGTTATTTGATTGGATAATATGCCCCGAACATATATGTCATGTACACTGGCAAAACCAACGTAAAAGCAGTTTCCCTTTCGGGAGCCCCGTATACATGACTACACTTTCAACACAACATCCAAAATAAAGATTAACATCAACATTATGCACCAAACTGCACGTTTTACCAAGGTTTCAGTGACGTCAGTTCCCAGTGACGTCAGTTTTCATTGAATTGGGGCACTCAGAAGGGAAATTCTACTTCGTCAGCGTACTCAATTTTTGAAATAAAAAAAAAACAGGTAAAATTCGCTTAACACACGTTGGAATGGTAAAATTTGCAGTATAATAAATTCGTTGTACGGTCAGGTAGCAGGGACTTGGAAACTTGTTCACGGCTGTGGTGAATCATGTCGCCACCTCGCCTTCGGCTCGGGGCGATATGACTTGCCACAGCCGTGAACAAGTTTCCAAGTCCCCTGCCACCTGACCGTACAACTAATAATGGTGACGGCGTCTAGCTAGGACATCTAATGCAGACTAATACACTGACCCATCCGACATTTCAATAGAAGTGAGCCATGCTCTTGCAGAGAAACGGGTTTTAATGCATCTCCGTGATGCGTTATATCAAGTAAGTCATTTCATAATTATGGATCCATAAAATCCATTTTGTCTAACAATTGTCTGGATCATGAGGTAGACTGGTCATTTGTCAAACAGAAAAGATACCCATAGCGAAAAGTTTCGATCCATGTCAGCCTGCGCGGATTGCGCAGGCTGACGTGGGTTGAAACCTTTTGCAGATGTAATAAACCCCATCGCACATAGCGTGGTTCAAATGCTTCATTTGTCAGCTTGTAAATACTCAAGCACCCCAAGACCTTGCAAAGACTTGCATTCATTTATTAAAGGGAGATAATTACGATAGACATGACAGACAACATAGATCTGTCGAACTGTTATTGCAGTCTGATCTTGGATTCTCTTTGCTCGATACCGTGCTTATTCCGACATTAACACCTTAAAACCACCATGTTTTGAAATCTTAGGAACTAGTCGAAATTTTCCTTTGACTTTATTGAGCAAAGACTTTGCACTAAGCGCACTTCCGATATCAGAAGTTCTGTCCACCTGAACAAAGGTGTCTATCAAACCATCGACCATCCGGCTAACTGTAAACCGGTCGATCAACTTACTGAGAGAACCATTTATCCATCCATCTGATCCATCAATCCATCCAATCATCCACCATCCATCCATCCATCCATCCATCAATCAATCAGTCTTATGAATAGTGACATGAGTGGGTTCTACCTGACTAGCTGAAATTCGAAGCAGAAACGCATTACCCGACTCTAACCATATCCGGCTAACTGTAAACCGGTCGATCAACTTACTGAGAGAACCATTTATCCATCCATCTGATCCATCAATCCATCCATTCATCCACCATCCATCCATCCATCCATCCATCCATCCATCAATCAATCAATCAATCAATCAATCTTATGAATAGTGACATGAGTGGGTTCTACCTGACTAGCTGAAACTCGAAGCACAAACGCATTATCCGACTCTCACCATATCCTTGCACACCTGTCTGTAGTCTCTGCAGTACCTTGACCCATCTACGATGAGAACAGGTCTCAAGTGCATGCTATCTGGTCCAGCAAACATGGTTTCTCCAACATGGTCTAACAAGACGCAACGTACATAACTGTCATGCATATAACCGTCATAAATACATGTACATGGACACTAGATACACTGTGAAGGTCGATGCGAAGTTAGGTAGGTATTGCGAGCCTGGATGATGGTGAACGGTGTCCAGCTGCAGAGATTGCCGCTTAACAGATGTGCCATACTACTTCCGGAAGCCAGTAGTGGTGGGTGAAAACCTCGGTCTCTGTGATCAGAGAGACCAGTCGATGGAACCATCCACATCAAGACGCCAGTGCTGTAGGTATACGTGAAGCAAACATCGAGATTGATTGATCGAAGTTGTAACAAATTGTTTTACAATCGATGTCAGATACGTAGGTTTATCCTTTACAAAAAAAAAAAAATGTGTTTTAACGACTCTAGGAAAAGGCTTTTGAAAACATTTTGGAAAAGGAGAACCAGCTGGCAACCAGCATTTTCTTCAATTCCCAAACTATTTTCTTGTCTCTCGTGGACAAATTACAGCATTTGAGCAATATTTGATTTGTAGTCTGCAGTTGCTTTCGGTTTGGACAGGTCTAAAATTTTGACGTCTGGAAAAGATTTAAACTTAATCAATAGAACTACCATTCTAAGGAGTAACACAGCGAAGTGGAAAATTATGCAGATACAAAAACAAACTGCCAGAATACCGCTATACGACTGTACGTCGATGTGTACACCTTGATCCTTAACCTGCTAAATGAGTAAAACGAAACTTTTCAGGCCGATAGTGAAAGACCCGAATGTTGCTATTTCAAATTTATTTTTTGCAGAAAAATATCTCCTTATCGAAAGTGTAGATTAAAGGTCAGACTGCACGTTCTGTGCAGTCTGATCTTGACCTACATTGTCTGCAAGAGATTAATGAGTCTTGCGTAGCAACCTAAGGGTCAATATATTCTCCCTGTCTGTCTTCAATATTTGTAACTATACATAGTTCGGACATCGATTTTGCTTCGAAAGAGGTATCACATCAGTCGTGGGAAGACGAACTTTGTGTATATACGAGTACATGTAGAAAGCTTTCAATTTACATTTGTCCTGTCGTGTTTTGTGTCAGTTTTCTTTTTGGAATAAATTCTGATTTTGTGTAAAAAGAGCCTTGAATGCCGGGAACAACTGGGACGAAGAAGATATAATGGCTGACGAGAGTAAGTGTTTTCGACCCATAACCATACGCAATTGGCTTTTTCTCGTCATGCAATAGACTACTTATGAAAATATTATTGCACACGGAGAAATTTTTTCTGAGGAGAAATTTCTGCTTTGGCTATAATGTTCTCAGCTGTATTCGTGTATTGTAACATGGATGTTTTAATATGTCGTCTACTGCTTTGTTAGAGGAGATAACGAGTTGAAGCTATTTATCTTTAACCAACATATTTAACCGTTTAACTCCGTTAGAAACGTCAGTAACTGTAGTGAAGGTATAGATCAAGATCAGTCCATACAGAACGTGTAGCCTGATCTTTTTCTGCATCACCAGTTAATTGATTCATTGCAATGCCTAGTACTTCCTCTGCAATGGACCATCACACCTTGAAAATATTTGCCAAATGTTTTCGAAGTCTAAAGGTAGAACTCATAGCACTTCCTTCTGGTAACTATAATGAACATTACATAAAGAGACTTAGAGAAGAGTAGAGCAGACTGATCCAACAGTTACTCTTGACGCGTTTAGATTCCACACACAAAGCAAGGCAGGTTATGTTCAAAGAGTATCCTTTTCTTTTCATGTTGCCAGACGTCATTGTGCGAGTCTATTTTCTATGGTGGCATATTTCTGCCACGAGATGCGAGATAACTATTGCGATAGTTTAAGAGAACTATCGCGATAACGAAAACTCCCGGAAATATTATCTAGCTAATAACAAGTTTCACGATAAAAATATCGCGATATTTCTCAATGTTATCACGATTACTTTTAACGTTCGTGCCCACAACTGACCTTCACGATATCTATAATACGATACGGTTTCGCAATATCTTCGTCTCCAACCTTATGAATTCTCCTTTTCCCTGAATGGTTTTAAAGTTGTTCGTAAGAGGCATTTCAATTCGTCTTTGTGTTTAACAGACTCCAGTTCGTTTCATGTGTAGTCTAAATTTACCAATTAAGCTACAATTGTTAATAAATCGAATCTTAACTTACTGTCATCTTGTAAAGTAAAACACTACCGAGTTCATTCAAATGGGGAATTTTTCTATTTATAGATATCGAGAAATGGGTAGAACTACATGTATCACGATGATTTTATCCCAAATGTCAGTTTCGTGCACAAATGAGAAATTTTGCTTTAAAATATTTACTGATCAATGTAAAATTTTTTAGATAACAAAGTTTAGTGTGATATTTTTTTCAGAAAACTTTTCACTATCTTGATAAAATTTCCAGGAAACTTTGATTTATAGCGATAGTTTTCTAAAATTATCATTATAGTTATCTCGTATCTCGTGGCAGAAATGTGACACCATAATTTTCTTTAATAATGGCGACCTTTTTATATATATACGTAGATCGATTTTTATTGTACTAAGCTTTTAGGTGTTAACACAATGTCACATTAAATACCTGCTGTACCATAAAAGAGCTGAAGTTAAGATATTGACGACGACAGTTATAACGAACATAGCATGCGACGCGCACTGTTCTCCAATGATGTGCTTTTCACGGTACGTAATTTAAGAGTTTGAAAGCACGTATTAAAAGCATCTGAGTGAGCTCTGTGTAGTCTACATGGCATTAGCATGAGTAATGTCTTGAATGGCAGTTTGCAACAAGGTAAGATTGTACAAAAAAAAACAACCCTATTCTGAGTTTGTAGCCACAAACTAAATATTCCGAGCTCAAAACAACCCTAAAATACAGTTCATTTCGCTGATTGAAACTGTCCGTTTTGTTTACGGTTGAAGCAGTTAAAGGTCAGAGCGATATGCTGTGCTGCTGTCGGTGACCTCTTAACCTCACTATACTTCAGCGACGATATCTTGTCAAATGTTTGTACACAAGGACTGATTTAACTCCGAGGCTGCTAAGCGCGACTCACTGACCTTTTGCGGATATTGAAGATCAAGATCAGACTGCACAGAGCGTGCAGTCTGATCTTGGACCTATACTGTCCGATCAGAAGATATCTTCCTTTCAAACATACCTTTCAAACAGCAATATTTGGGGTTTCACTACCGGCTCGAAAGTTTCATTCCATTTATTCAGCAGGATAAAGGTTAATAACACGGTATAAGTCTATATAAGCCGCTTAGTCTCATAGGCTAGGTATATAGTATAACGGCGGTAGTCTGTCATTTTCTTTGAATAAAACCAAGTAGTCTCTCGGTAGAAAATATATGAGCCACGGTCTGGCAGAAGGGAGCTAAATGCATCTTCGTAATGCATTGTACCAAGCAAGACATCACCTAATGAGGGCCATTCCTCTAAATTAAATTGTCTCCCTTGCCAGATAAAGACTAAGGGTAACCAAATAACAGATTGGTCCTTTCACCTGTATTCCTTTGTTTTTATCCTTGGTTCCATTGGGGATGTTGCGATAAACATAGTAATGATTTATGATATGTCTATAAGGCCCCCATATAATTCAAATCAAATTTTGTTCTCAATCATCTGAAACTACGTATATATCGATTTGTAAAACAATCTAACTAGATTTACTTGAAATATTATCTCAAAAACATAGCTGTTCAGTGCAAGAAAAACAAGGATAAAATCCAAGTAATCCCCTTTTTAGGACCAATGTAGTAGTGGAGAGGAATCAGGGGAAATAACTGAAGAATGGCCCTCATTACAGATCAATAAAATCCACTTTGTCTTACAATTGACTGATTCATAAGGTAGACTAGTCCCTTGGCATGCAGAAAATTCACCGACAGCAAAAAGTTTCGGCCCAGGTCAGCCTGCGCGGACTGCGCAGGCTGACCTGGGTCGATACTTTTTGCAGATGCATTAAGCCTCCCTTTTCACAGAGCATGGCTCATATGCTTTTTGAAAATGGGACCTAATACATCTGCAAAAGGTATCGACCCATGTCAGCCTTCGCTGTCCGCTAAAAGTCGGGATCGTGTTGTAAAGGGTTAACTCTTTACCAGACTAAGAAATTCTAGACTGGTCAATATTGAAAGCGTTTGTAGACGACAAATCAAATGTGTTTCAAATGATTGGATTTGTCACCGAACGGGTAGGAAATATTGTGGAAAAGGGAGAGGATGCTAGTTATCAACTGGAAACTTTAATTCTAGTTTTACAATTCATAATTCTACCAGCGACTCGAAATTTGACAGACAGTACTGTAATAAATTGTCAAATTCATTAACTCGTCATAAACCATACGTCAAATCGTATGAACTGACTTTGTCTGCATTTTGACCCCGGAATCGTTTACGTTTGGCCACTGCTGGGCCTTTAACGTTGACAAAAGTGCCGCACTATCACTGTTAGACGATAGCGTGTATGATATTTTAATCATGATTTGTTTACTTTTCTACCCAGGTTTGTGTGTTTGTGTCCGTATACTTAACACTCTCAAAACGACAAAACTCAAATTATTTCAAATTGAAAGCATCTGGAGATTACAAATATGAACTGAGTATAGATCTGTTAAGTTCTTTGATATTATAGAAAGCATTGTGGGAAAAAGGAGAAAATGCTGGCAACCAGCATTTTCTTCTTTTCCCACCATGTTTCCATAAGCCTTCTTTTCGATGGTGGTTAAAGGACGAGATTGGTCTTTGAAAGGGTTAAACAGTTAAAGAATATGAAAACAGTGGCTATAATCCTTTTGTACCTCTGATGCTGTAACTCACTCATTAAGGCCTGCGGACTATTGACATCCTCATGCTGAAACCTTTTAAAACATCGTCGAAAATAGAGAACATTCTCATAACGTGGAATATCTCCTTTTGCCACAATGTTTTCACGTGCTTTCAAGTATTGAAGTTGTTTATCAAGATTTTACTATGATTTTTTTTCAAGTTTTCTACGGTTAAATTGTTTTGTAAGCTAATGTATGTAAAAAACAGCAAAGTCAAGGTATTATCGGATTTGCACTGTAAACAGTCGACTAGTCCATATAGTCGGCCTGAAACACGCGAAAGGGGGCATTCGGAAATTTGGGTACGGTATGGATTCGGGATCGGAATGCGGGTTCTGTGCGGTCTGATCTTGATCTGTGCCTTCCACAAAAGCCCCTTTTTACAAGTATATCTTTTTGTACGAATCAATGCCATAGTCAAGTAAGTGTTGTAATATATTATATATGATGTATAAATATTTAGATAACTTACACAAACTATCCCCTGACATCAGAAAATATTTAACAACCATCGATACTCTAAAGTTATAGTGCATATTATGTTATTATCTAAAAGTCACTCTAAATATATGACATTTCTGATTTTTTTGTATTTTGGGCCGGTGGCCTTATGTATTCTGAATAAACTATTCTGAATCTGAATAAAACTGGTAAAGTGTCGTCTCGGATCAGCCAGCGCAGTCCGCGCAGGCTAATCCGAGACGACACTTTACGACTAAGTTAGATTTTGTCCTACAGTAAGGTTAGATTTGCGCGGGACAGAAAATTGCATAAGAACGGAACGTGTCGTTTCGAATTAGTCTTCACTGACTGCGCAGACTGATCCGGGACGACCCTATACGTAAATGTCTGAATGTCCCTTTATTTATCTATACTTTTTGCAAATGGATCAAGCCCCCTTTTCACAGAGCACAGCTCATCTATATTTATCTTTCGGAACGACCCGAGACATCTGTATGGTCTGTAACCTTCTCCCGTTCATTTTGAGATTCTGGAAATTAAAGCGACGTGTTGCTGACTCGATCCTGAGATTTCTGTGTTGGTAAGCAATCGTCTAAACCATTCGACCGTTTTAGAGGTACATTTCATCAATATCAAGATCTATTTTGATTTAAGGATTACGACCCCTAACTCATCGGTAAATATCGTGTAACATCGACGTTTTCCTAAAGGCTATTCGGCCAATCTCGACAGCTTCCGTCTTTTGTGAGAGTTAGGGGCCGTGGACCTTTAAATGCATGCATATCACGGCATTCGGCATACCTCGGGTGATGGGAGCCATCATAGATGTAGGTACGGAATCGGCCGAGTTGTGACGAGTGACATCACGGCCATATACAGATATACACAAATATAGACGAACGGCACAGGCGAAGTGTAATCTGAAAGATAAATGAGCGACTCAGCCATTCCGTGACAGGGGTTACACGTGTCTCCGTAATTTATCATACCAAGTACGTCATCACTGACTAGGGATCCATAAAATCCTTTTTGTTTAACAACCGACTGAATCATAAGGTAGACTTGTCCATTGACATGCAGGAAACTGACCAATAGCCACAATTTTTCGAACCAGGGCCCATAATCACCATCCATTCTTAAGAGCAATCTTAGCCTTGTTCTTCAGAATTTTTTACATTTAAAGGTAACACAACTTCTGATTGGCTAAACCAAGTTGTATTACTTTCATACATGTATATTGAAAATCTTGGAAAATAAGACTAAGAGCGTTCTTAACCCTTAGGCTGCTAAGCGCGACTCGCTGACCTTTTGCGAACAGTGTAGATCAAGATCAGACTGCACAGAACGTGCAGTCTGATCTTGGATCTACACTGTCCGATTAGGTAATGTTTTACCCCCCAAAAATAATTTTGAAATGGCAACCTTTGGGGTTTTACTATCGACCTGAAATTTTCATATTAGTTATATAGCAGGATAAGAGTTAACCCTTTCCCAAACAATCCCTGGTTTTTACGATGCTGGGAAAGAAGGCTTTTGAAAACACTGTAGGAAAAGGAGAAAATGCTGGTAACCAGCATTTTCTCATTTTCCCACAATGTTTTCTACCCTTTTATAGACAAAAATCACCATTTGCATTACATTTGATTTGTCGTCTGCAAACGCTTTCAATTTGGTCTAGCCCAAAATTTTGTCGTTTGGGAAAGGGTTAATAATGGTTGGTGAATATGCACTGCCCAGGCTGACGTAGGTCGATACCTTTTGTAGATGCATTAAACCCCCCTTTCACAGAGCATGGCTCAAATACTGTTTTAGTTTCTTTATAACACATGTTTTTTTTTTCAAACAGAGATTTACAAGCCCCCGGGTATACAACGACCAAGGATAGAAGACTATGAGGAAATATCCGAGTCGCTTGGACTTGGCTGTACACGAGAGGAGATCCTGGCGTATAATGGTAAGATAAGGTTTAAATCTGTCAGTGCCACGGGCAATGGTTTAGTCAAATCTATGACAGAAAAAAATCCTTCTGTGTTTCAGTAAATTATATTTTCTAGTTACTTCAGCCAAAAGCCTTGTACTAGTCAGTGAAACCCAGGATATACATGACAAGAATGGGTCTGCAAAGCTATAAGAAAGTGCTGACAAAGATCGGAAAGGACGTCTGTTAAACTATTAGAAAGTGTTCACAATGATCGGAATGGCATAGTCTGTGCAGTCATTTTTTCCCATACATTGTCCATAAAATCTGTAGCGATGAAAGAGTTGAAAAGTTAGCTGGTATGCTAAACTACATTGTTGAAAGGATTGTATTGCTCTTTCAATAAGCTTGGATATGTGGTCTCTGCGTACAATAAACCAAAAACAGACGAGCAAAAGTTAGTTTCCTTCTTGAGTAGTCAAGGTGAAACTGCTGGGAACAATGATACACATCAGCAACACAATTGTGCGAATCTTTCATTTTTTTTTAAAATCTCAATCTACTGTGATTCCACCTTATACACGTGGATAGATTAACTATGGTCTATTTTATCAAAAAGCTCCGATTCTATGTATGCTTTATAGGCATATAAATGGTTATTATTGTTATTTATAGATCACTTACAAGGTGTTTTCGAGAATTACGATAAGCTGTGTGAAATGGTATCACCTTCATTGCCTGTTAAATATCCAAGGACGCCGGGTTGTAGACCACAACCTAAAGACAACGAGTACAATGCATGGTAATGTTATCTATTAACAGCAATTTTTGAAAAGGGAATTTTGAAGAAAAGCATAAAGTGGTGGGTCATGACAAAAATTCTCCAAATGGCTGAGAGACTTAACGCAAAGGGTTTTATCTTAGATTTACCCTTTCTCTTTTCCAACAATTCCGTTATTTGAGCCACATTTAACTTGCCGTCTGCAAATGCTTTCAGTTTAGACCGGTTTATAATTTTTTCGTCTTGTTCAGAGTTAAAGGCTGTGGGAACTGTTGTACCTACAGCTTGAATTTTATTTTATTACACTGCAAAGAAATTTCTTACGAACTGATTGGATAATATGCTCCGAATATATACTGAACAAAATAAGTAACTTCCGCTGTGTTTAAGTGCAGATATAACATGTACGTAAATATGGAAAGAAGGGTTGAATTGTTTTTACTTGTATTCCAAGTGTATTTCAATGTGAATTTGTGTGTAAAATTTTATCGCTCTACGTTCACGAAAAACTGATGAAATGGTTGATTAAATGTGGTAGGGGTCGTAGACCAAAATCACACGTTAATACCGGGTATGGCCACCTTGAGCATCGAGTACTGCCTGGCATAGCTGGCGCATAGAACCGACAAGTGTGTTGATTTCTGTCTGTGGAATGTTATTCCACTCCTGGATTAAGGCTTGTGTTAGTTCATTGATGTTCGACGGTGGAATAGGATGACGTCTAATACGCTGACCAGTCCAAATTATCTCACAGGTGTTCGATAGGATTCAGATCTGGACTTTTGGTGGGCCAATCATTAATGAATGCAATATTATTGGTCCTGAGAAAATTCACTGTATCTCTAGCTGTATGGCTTGTGGCATTATCATGTTGAAACAGTGTGATATTGGCATTATTTTGAAACAGTCGGATGACGTGCCTCGCAAGAATCTCATCTCGGTAGCGTTGGGCATTCAAATTCCCATCGATCACGACGACAGGTGTGCGATAACCACGCGCAATGCCAGTCCAGACCAAGACGGAACCTGCGCCCCCAAAACGATCTCGTTCACGAACCCTGCCATCACTTCGATGATTAGAAAATCTCGACTCGTCGGAGGAAAGAACACTATTCCATTGTTGCCTTATCCAGCAATGGTGTGTACGTTCTCAATTAATACAATTTACACGGTGACGTCGCGTCAATACACAGCTAACGTAAGCACGACGTCCACGTAGACCACCATCGCGCAGACGATTGCGTACAGTTTGGGCAGATATTCAGTTGTTATGTGTGCCAGGGGTGTTAGCAGCAGTGGCAGTTTGAAAACGATTGCGTAGTTGTGTGTTCATGATATGGCGGTCTTGACCAGGCGTCGTGACGCGCGGACGTCCACTACGTGGTAAATCTTCCGTACGCCCTGTTGCTTGGAAACGTTGCCTAATGTATCGAATAGAACGGCTAGAACTTCCAACAACCCTAGCAACCTCATTCGTCGTCATACCGGTATTAAGCATTCCAAAGGCACGTTCACGTAAATTGGTGGAATTCTAGGCATATCAAAAAGAAAGAAAACTTAATAATTTTTTTTTCAACGTCTTTTTCTTATTGACAACAAAGTCTATAAAATCAGACTGAAAGGTTTAATTTTATAAACACGGATTATACTGGTCCGTGCATACACGAGAAAATCGAATTTAAAGTTTTCTTTTTTGTGTAATTCGTACAATTCAGTTATAATTGGTTTTATTTGACGCATAATCCTTCGCCCGAACATATGTAGGGCATTGGACATGTTGATTTCCTTTCATTACATTAAAAAAATATGTATAGAAATTGGAAATTTCTTTTTTGGTTCAGTATATATTGCTGTACTCTGGCAAGCTCCAGTTTCCCTGTCGGGAGCCCCGTAGATTTTACTTCAACGCGAAGTCCAAGAAGGTGGCTTCGATCGATACGGGTCGCTCTCAAGACAAAAACACAATATTATTAGTTTCCCTTGATGTTTGTTAAATGAATATGGTTAAATATATTATCGTTTGTTGTCATGCTAAAGCCAATCCACGGTGTTAAAACGAGCCACCTCTTCGTCACGTAAACAAATCATGGAGAGTCAAGTGTTAAGAAAAAATAGTGGCCTTTTGAAGCAACTAATGGTCATTTATTTTTGCCAAAAAATCATAAAATGAAAACTTAATTACCTTGAAGTTGTTTAAATTCATGTTTAAATGAAAATACGTCGAATTTCTATCGCAGCACTTGACTCCATGCACCAAACTGCATGTTTTACACAGTTTTCAGCGACGTCAGTTTACAGTATTTGTTGTACGGTCAGGTGACAGGGGACTTGGAAACTTATTCACGGCTGTGGCGAATCATGTCGCCTTCGGCTCGGGGCAACATGATTCGCCACAGCCGTGAATAAGTTTCCAAGTACCCTGCCACCTGACCGTACAACGAATTTATTATACTGCAAAGTTTTACCATTTCAACGTGTATTCAGCGAAATTTCCCCGTTTTATGTTCTCACAAATTGAGTACGCTGACGACACAGAATTTCCCTTCTGAGTGCCCCAATTCAGTGAAAACTGACGTCACTGAGAACTGACTTCACTGAAACCTTGGTAAAACGTGCAGTTTGGTGCATAAACTTGATGATGTCACTGTGATAGACATTCGACGTATTTTATTCAAACATGGATTTAAACAACTTCAAGGTAAGCAGCTATGTATTTTAATGATTTTTTGGCAAAAGTATACGACCATTAGTTGCCTCAAACGACCATTAGGTTATCCTTTTAGCCTTATAATGTATGAGTTTTGGCGCTTCACAGTTTGCTTACCTGATGAAGGGATGGCTCGTTTCAACCCCGTGTATTTTAGAATAACAACAAATGATAATACATGTAACTATATTCATTTATTTTAAAAAATGATCCATTCTTTCCGTTTTAATGACAACTATCAAAGGAAAGTAGCCATTATACAGTGCAGGCTACTCAGTATGTTTGTCTTGTGGGCGGCTCGTATCTGTCGACGCCGCCATTTTGGATGTTGTGTTGAAAGTGTAGTCATGTATACGGGGCTCCCAAAAGGGAAAGTGCTTTTACGTGGATTTTGCCAGTGTACATGACTGTATATAATGGGCATATTATCCAATCAGATCGCGAGAAATTTCTTTGCAGTATAATAATGACGTTTGTTTTCAGTGTGTTGGGGTACGCATACGGGATTCGATTTCGTAAGCGTACTCGATTCATGAGATCATAAAACAGGTAAATTTCACTTGAATACACGTTGGCTTTGTAAAACTTTGCAGTATAATAAACTCGTTTTCCTGTCAGGTGGTAGGGCACTTGGAAACTTGTTCACGGCTGTGGCGAATAATGTCGCTCCGAGCCGCGCCGCGGAGCTTGACAGTCTCTTTGGTTGGATTCCGTAGGAATCGCTACACATGAAACATCAAAAGGAGCTTGCGAGCTTACTTATTGAATCATGATTTTAGAGAGCGTACACTATATGTACAAAGGACCAGGAGGCATTTAATTATTTTCTTTTTCCCAAAACAGTATCTTCATACAAATAATAGATTTACTAATTTCTAGGTATTGGAAGTCGGAAATAAACGGAGCTCCTGAGGGTATCCTAAAAGGAAAAACCTACGCCATCAAGGATAATATTTCCGTTGCTGGGCTACCCATGATGAATGGGTCTGACATTATGGAAGGGTACAATCCGGAAGTTGATGCTACCATAGTGACCAGGATACTCGATGCAGGTGAGATACCGTGTTCTTAACTAGCAGTGTGTAATAAAAGAATAGCGCGGACATGATAGTATGATACCTTTGCTTATCTCTTTCCTTACCGCAGACGACACAAGAAAATTTTTGGACAGTGTAGATCAAGAACTGTGCAGTCTGATCTCTATTCTACGCTTTCAAAGACAAATTCCATCAAGCCTCATTGAATGTGTCGTCTGCAGCTGCGCTGAATATGAAGAATCTTACATTTTGTCGTGAGGTAAAGAGTTGACTGGGCGGTGAATAATAGGCACTTGCCTATTTATTGTTGAAAAATTCCACTTTTGTATTTTAATATGTATAAACAATGTTTACAAATGTATAATCTGCCGAAACTCACTGTCGTTTGTCGGTTATTCTTTTTGCATTTTTCTCAACTGAAATGGAAAATATGGTTACTTTTATTGTGTTCTGTGGTAAATTATCCTCATTTGGGACATATAACAGAACAAAGGATAAATGTGTATAGAGTTATAAAAGTTGATGCTTTGTGGAGGCATACAATTTTCTTACGCATCCCACCGTAAAATGCAAACTTTAATACCACCGTGAATATATTGACCGATCAGTTGGTCATTTAAACGATCGACTCTTGAAAGAACTACGAGTTGCTAAAAGTAGTATTGGCTTATCAGGTTCGTTTCATATATTTATTGTAAGAAAACGAACAATTTCTTTCACAGTGCTTTCCATAGCTACCAACAACGGGGACAAAAATGTTTATTCCCGAATAGTAGTAGATTAATCTTTAGAAAGCTGTCTACGAGCTATATCCATTATTTTTCCTTGCAGTTATCACACATTCTTATTTCCATCTAAAATGTGTTCTTAAGTAATTCTTAATACATTTTTGGATGGTGTAATAAAAGATCTGCACTTTACAGTACTGGGTTGAATTATACATATCGGATCTGATATAAGTTTGCATTTGAGATAAAATTCTATTAAGCGAGTCTAGAAAATGTTATCAAGCGAGCTTTAAGCGAGTTCAAGATAACGTTTTGTTTTGTAGGTACGTTTAATGAAATTTTACCTCAAAAGCCAACGAATATCAGATTATTGTTATCACATAACTGAATATTAAGAACCAGAGTTTATGATGTATTCAAATATAGACTTCCATGTTCGTGTGTATTGAAATTTGAAGCATATTCACTTGTTCCACAGGGACATTACTGACAAAAAATAGTTCCAAAGAAACATATATAGGATGATTTTGTTTCGGATCTCAAGATGATAGAATTCGCAATTTTGTCATACGACCATCGATTTCAGCAATGTCTTAGAACTGAGGTGTACGATTACAGAGTGTTAACCAAATATTATTTGTTTGTATCAAACTTGTGTAAGATAAGAAAATTTGTAATGGCTATTTTACACTGAAAACAAGGGTAGTTATGTGATAAATGTACATATCACTTTTCAGGTGGTAAAATCCTTGGTAAGACAAACTGTGAACATTTGTGCTTCAGCGGAAGTAGTATGACGTGTGATAACGGTCCAGTGTTGAATCCCGTAGACAAGACGCGTAGTGCTGGAGGTTCGAGCTCTGGAAGTGCCGTAGTTGTAAGTTTATTTGCTGCCCTTTTGTTCAATAAAAGTACTCTAACACTTCTCGCATCCTTGACGTATTGATGACCCATCATGTGGTGCTAGATAGCGGCCGGAGTTTTTTTTCGTTGCCCTGTTACAACAACAACCAGAGCAACAAAAAAAAAACCTGGCATACTAGAAGTTCGTGTAACGTATGCATAAATGTTAGCTTCATAAACTGCCGTTGCTTTGGCGCCACATTTTCATCGAATTTAGGTATCCTGTGCAAGTCCATCAGTTTAACCCTGTACCACATAATCCCGACTTTCAACGACCCTGATAGAGGTGGCTTTTGAAAACATAGTGGGAAAAGCAGAAAATGCTTGTAACCAGCATTTTTCCCTTTTCCCACAGTGCTTTCTATCCTATAAAAACAGAAATCGTTATTTTGGCAACATTTAATTTGTTGTCTGCAAATGCTTTCAAAATTTCCCAGTTCAAAATTTTGTCGTCTAGTAAAGAGTAAAGGGATGAACTGAATGACTTTTTTAATTGGCTGAGTAAATGCATGAAGGCAATCACCGATTAGAATTCACTAGTAGATCAAGGTGTTCTTAGTTCGCTAGGGACATCTGAGGTCAGGTACATGCAGGACATGTATCCATATCGCCAAACAATTAATCTTTTATCACACAATCCTGTGTTTTAACGAGTCGGAGCATTCTACCTTTCTAAAGACAAAACTCCGTATTTGGGAACCGTTTGGTTTGTACGATTTGCAAACGTTTAAAATATAAACAAGTCAACAATATTGTCGTCTGGTAGAAGGGTAACCGCGCCTTTCTATTGATAGGTAGCAGCTGGGGAAGTAGATGGGGCCATCGGCGGGGACCAGGGAGGCTCTATCAGAATTCCAGCTTCTTGGTGCGGCATTGTTGGCCTAAAACCCACATGGGGCCTCGTTCCATACACAGGCGCAGTGCCGATCGAGATATCATGTGACCATCTTGGACCAATGACTCGAACTGTTACAGACTGTGCGCTTCTGCTTGAGGTCAAAATAATTATACTCATTTTGATTTGTCTTTGATTTTTTTCTAAAGTTCTGCTTTTAAGCTGATTCCGTGCGACTATTCCAAGTACTCTAAAAATTGGTAATTTATACTACTCGCCATGTTATCATTTGCGCGGAAAAGAAATGTGCCTATTCAGTTGGATCTACATTTCCGGTTAACTCTAGAAGAGAAGATAGTTTTGTGTCAACTACGACCCGTATATTTCACTCAGTATGTAAATTTTGCTTCAGAAAAGAATAAACAATGTACTCTATTAAAATATTGTTTGTCTTTAGGAGAAAGAAGAGTCATCTGAAACCAGTATATTCTTTGAAGAGACACTGTATTTATCCTACCTTAACAGAGATGAAAGGTATAAATATTTACATGGGAAACTTCTATCTCCTGTGGACTATACGAATGCAATCTCATTTAAATCAGTTCCAATCTACGACGGCTTATAGAGGTTCACCTTTTGTGACCTTTCTATCAGTCAAAGTCCTCCCTAAGCTTATTCTAAATTTTTGCGCCACATGTTCACACTTATTTTTATATATGAGAATATCTTAAAGTGTTATCATGGCTGTATGTATAAAGTGTTATCAACCTAGACAATTATGACTGATAATGTATAACTCCCCGTAGAAAGAACTTTTGAGAAGACATCTCTGATTGGCTAAGCTTTCTTAATCCAGATATTGGGAAGCAAGTGAGAGTAGCCACTGGCTGATCTGATATTGCGCACTTAAGTCAGATTAATTAGAGAGCATATCTATTTTCAGGCCATTTCGGGGTTGGACGGTGTGCATGACTCCAGACAGCCACGTGACCTGAAGGTTCCTAAATTCTCTCAGATGGTAATTTTCCGTTTTACGTGTTACCCTCGCTATATGTTCGTATATGATTTGTTCAAACATTTTAAACCTTACCCCCTCAAAAGCAACCATGGAGGTATTTTACAGAGAATGTATACCTAGATCGGCCTTCACACGTATGCAGTCTGATCTCTTTGGTTCACACACCCCGCATTTTCTCTCTAGTATTTCCTTGCCATTTATTATTTGAAAATCACCGCCAGTTGCAAATAAAAATAAGGAAATCTATTCCTGTTTGCGACAACAACATCATGAATTTAACGCCTTAAGTTTCAGTTGTGGAAGCGTGTTAAAAAACGCCATAATTGGCTTGCAACACGCGAAAAGGGGCATTCGGGCATTTGCGTAAAGTGTCGTCCCGGATCAGCCTGCGCAGTCCGCGCAGGCTGATCCAAGACGGCACTTTACGACTACATTAGACTTAAAAGACGAAAGATTATTGCAGGCCAATAATCTTTCGTCTGCATCTGCTATGAATGTGGATGACTCTAAAAGTTTGTCGTGTGGTAAAGAGTACAACAAACAGCGTGGAACTATCATCAGCAATCAAGTCAAACAGGGATTTTGTTACCAAAAACGGGGCTCTGTTGCGAAATTAGACAGAAACACACTTTCGTACAAGTGATTAGTAATGTCTCTCAATAGATTGGTCAGAAGTTTCGTAAAATGTTAACACGGAACCGATGAAAATGTTTCATGAATTTTTCACGAGGACAAGATTTGATCCTGAAATATACCCGTATTCGACGTCTATACAAATATCATTGTACCATAGGATAGCATTCAACAATAATGTCTTTTTCTGCCACATTACTTTCAAAGCTTATCTGCTGAATTAATCTGCTGTAAGAAGAAAAAAAAAACTTTTTACTTGAGATAAACAGATATTTCAACTTTTTTCTTTCTTCAAAATTTCAGTTGAAAACCGATTTTGCAGGCAAGAAGATTGGACTCGTGAAGGAAGGTAATGAGCTTTGTGAGCAGGATATACAAGCTTGCATGACCGCTGCTGCTGCACTGTTTAAACAGGGAGGAGTAGATGTAGAAGAAGTATCGATTCCTCTTCATGCCAAAGGTAAACGTCACATGTGTGAATTTAATATACCTTGCCTAAATCTTTGCTAAGATAGGGAACATCTCTACAAACAGTTGCGCTATTGCAATCCTCATTGTAAAGATTTTACAGTAATCATTGAAAATCTGCTGCTAGCGTAGCGGTTCAATGTTTGAGTTAACACTTTACTGTACAACAAACTTTATGACCTTGCCAATGTCAAAGCATTCAAAGCATTTGCAGAAATGAAATTCGACTCAAATTATGGGATTTTGAAGGTAAGTAAAATTTGTGGAAAAAGGAGAAAATGATGTTTACGCTGCGTTGACTTCTTGATGTTGATACTCATCTCTGCCATTGCACCAGACACAGGTATTATGCAATCCTTCCCTGCTAAATGTCCAGGTGGTTGGATATGTAATCAAGGAATCTCAGTTCTTTTCTTGTAGGTTGAGTGTCCCTTGCCCAAGCTCTGCAAAGCTCAACCCATGTACTTTTGCAATAAAGGAACGTAATGGATAAATAAACTTTCTCTGTAATATGATTGAAATGCCATTGAAAACGAAAAAAAAAGAAGGAAAAAAAAAAGACCACTCAATCAAAGGCAAAAATCTGGGTATAAGTGGCTTTGGCTGAAAAGTAAAGCAAATTCAATAAAGTATCAAGGTCATTCGTTCTGCTTTTGTAAATTTCAGGCACCGCCATCTGGGCACCGATCTGTACAGAAGGGGCGTACAAGTGTATGGTTGAAGGTCAAGGTCAGTTATTTCGACAACAACTGTCAGTCGAGTATCAAAAGCTTGCTTATATTGTACAAATACTTTTTTTTACATCGACAGATCCGGACAAAGTTGTGGGAAAAGGAGCAATCGCCTTAGAGGGAGGGAGCATTTTGCTTTGAAGAACAAATATAATTTTTCAATATTGTATGGAAAAAAAGGTTAGACAAAGACCAGTTTCTTTTTACAAACAATTACTGTTCCAACAAAGTTTTTCATAAAGCAGGACAACGTATTTTTCTTTCCTGAAAGTATTTGTTCTGTGTGAAATTCGGAAAAAAAAGTTCTGGAGTGTCTCAAAACAGCCCGTGCAAAAATTCAGCACAATCTCGTCGTTTTTGACAGGTGCTGGGTACCATTACAAAGGTTTCTATCAGGAATCCATGATAGATAAACTTGGAACCGGGTACAAGTCGAAGATGAGAAACTTGTCTGAAGTCATGAAAATGGTCTGTATGTTTGGTGAATACGTAAAAAAGGTAATATAAACATTTCTTTTACGCGTAACTGTTGAGGGGCCATTTTTAGGGTTTTTTGCCGTGAGTCATTTTGTTTTTAGGACACTGATAAATACTACAAAGCCGACAGTGTAGATCGAAGATCAGACTGCACGTTTCATTATACTGCAAAGAAATTTCTCGTAATCTGATTGGATAATATGCCCCGTACATACGAGTCATATACACTGGCAAAATCCACGTAAAAGAGGTTTCCCTTTTGAAGGCCCCTTATACATGACTACACTTTCAACACAACATCCAAAATGGTGGCGTCGACCGATACGAGCCGCCCACAAGACAAACATAATGAGTAGCCTGCACCGTATTATTTCTAATTTCCCTTGATGGTTGTCATTAAAGCGGAAAGAATGGATTATTTTTGAAAATAAATGAATTTAGTTACAAAATTATCGTTTGTTGTCATTCAAAACAAATACACGGGGTTAAAACGAGCCATCCCTTCGTCAGGTAAGCAAATTGTGAAGTGTCGAAACTCATTCATTGTAACGTTAAAAGGATAACCAAATTGTCGTTTGTGGTAACTAATGGTCTTTTACTTTTTGACAACAAATCATTAAAATACATAGTTACTTATGGAAAGTCATGGCTGTCTTATATCGTTCTTTTACAGTTCATTGCACCGTTATTGTAATATATGGTTTCATTACAACTATATATATAATGAAAACATGTTTATATGGAACCAACCTTCATTATATTAATCCATAACTTCAATATATTGAACGGAATACTCCATGTATTAATCTGAAGTAGCATTATATAATATCATTTGAACAATGTATTAAACGGTAACTTCTGTGTATGGAACCATTCAAATCATGTATTGAACCAACTGTCCTTATATGATACGGATTCATCAATATATTGAACCAAATTGTGTTTATATAAATGCATTTGTGCATATATTGAACCAAAAAAGCACGGTATGGTTTGCATTCATCAATATATTGAACCAAACTGTGCCTGTATTAATGCATTTGTTCTTTTATTGAACCAAAGAAGCATGGTATGGTTTTGATTCCTCAAATTATTGAACCAAACTGTGTTTATATTAATGCATTTGTCTTTATATTGAACCAAAGAAGCATGCTATTGTTTGGATTCATCAATATATTGAACCAAACTGTGTTTATATTAATGCATTTGTGCTTATATTGAACCAAAGAGCATGGTATTGTTTGGATTTATCAATATATTGAACCAATCCGTGTTTATATTGATGCATTTGTCCTTATATTGAACCAAAGAATCATGGTATTGTTTGGATTCATCAATATATTGAACCAATCTGTGTGTATATATTGATTCGTTTCGTCTTTATATCGTTACTAGCACGTGCGTTTTTTATACCAACACCGGAAAAAAAACGCGCTTAATCGAAAATGATGACTAAGCATTTTTTCCCCTTAAACCTTAGAGCGCTTAATAAATGAACAGCCCCTTTTCATTTAAAAAAAAAATCCAAAATATTTTCATTTCAATATTGCTTTTGCCAGAATGTGTAATAAAGTAGCGGACAGTGAAGATCCAAGATCAGACTGCACAGAATATTTTTGGCTGTCAGCCAAATCGTTCTGTCAAAAACATTGGCTGGCCAATTTCTCCTACATTACTTTCAAAGAATATAAAATCTACCTAACCCTCATCCCTGTACCAAATGATGTAATTTTAGACTTGCCCAAATGAAAAGCATTTGCACATGACGAAACAAATGTAGACCAATTGCTGATCTGAATCGTTGAAAAGGTAAAAAAAATGTGGGAAAAGGAGAAATGATAGTTATCTGCCATTTTCCTTTTTCCACAATGTTTTCAACAACCGTCTTTCTCGGGGTCATCAAAGACGGGATAGTTTGGTTAAGAGTTAAAACACTCAATTATCGCCTTTTAAAGTCAGAGAAACAATGTCCAAACATTAAAATTTCATGTTCGTGTTCTGTGCAGTCTGATCTTGGATCTTCACTGTCTGCTACTTTATTACACATTCTGGCAATAGCAAAATTGAAATGAAAATATTTGGGATGGTTTTTGCTAAATGAAAAGGGCCTATGCATTTATTTAGCGCTCTAAGGTTAAAGGGAAAAATGCTTTGTCATCATTTTCGATCAGAGCGGGTTTTTTTCCGGTGTTGGTATAAAAAACGCCCGAGCTAGTAAAGATATAAAGACGAAACGAATCAATATAAAGGTACAGCGGTGTAATAAATCATAGATTGGTTTAATACAAAGCAACTTCGTGCAATATGTTTTCAAGTTGAAACCATATATGGTTAAATTGGTATGATACAAGAAGAGTTGGTTCAATATATAGTTCGATTAGAATGATATAAAGGAATTTTCGTTTAATATAATGTCTAAATGAAAGCATATCATGCTTCTTTGGTTCAATATAAGGACAAACGCATTAATATAAACACAGATTGGTTCAATATATCGATGAATCCAAACAATACCATGCTTCTTTGGTTCAATATTAGGACAAATGCATTAATATAAACACAGTTTGGTTTAATATATTGATGAATCAAAACAATACCATGCTTCTTTGGTTCAACAGAAGGACAAATGAATTAATATAAACACAGTTTGGTTCAATATTTTGATGAATGCAAACCATACCATGCTTCTTTGGTTCAATATATGGACAAATGCATTAATACGTAAACAGTTTGGTTCAATATATTGATGAATCCGTATCACATAAGGACAGTTGGTTCAATACATGATTTGAATAGTTCCATACACAGGAGTTGCCGTTTAATAAATTGATCAAATGATATTATATAATGCTACTTCAGATTAATACATGGAGTATTCCGTTCAGTATATTGAAGTTATGGATTAATATAATGAAGGTTGGTTCCATATAAACATGTTTTCGTTACATATATAGTTGTAATGAAACAATATATTACAACAACGGTGCAATGAACTGTAAAAGAACGATATAAGACAGCCATGGCTTTCCATAGTTACTTACCTTGAAGTTGTTTAAATCCATGTTTAAATAAAAATATGACGAAATTCTATCGCAGTGATATCATCAAGTTCATCCACCAAAGTGCACGTTTTACGAAGGTTTCAGTGACGTCAGTTCTCAGTGACGTCAGTTTTCATTGAATTGGGGCAATCAGAAGGGAAATTCTGTGTCGTCAGCGTACTCAATTCGTGAGTACATAAACTGGGAAATTTCGCTCTATACTCATTGGAATGGTAAACTTTGCAGTATAATAAATTCGTTGCTTCGGCTCGGGGCGACATGATTTGCCACAGCCGTGAACAAGTTTCCAAGTCCCCTGCCACCTGACCGTACTACTAATATTGTGCAGTCTGATCTTGATCTACACTGGCTGCAAAGGCAGTGTGTATAATTTTTTTTTCCTGCAATCACGAAGACGCCGGACGGTTTAATTCAGCAATAAGGTGCAAATTTGACGTTTAAGAAACGAGGTGGTCGTGTTGAAATTGTTAACTCTGTCTATTTTTATGACATCAGATGTGACGTCATAGTGTGTATTTAAAAACGACCTTGCATTAAAATCGATAGGTGTGATTGATCAGTGTAACATTCCGATAAGCATTTATGAAGTTCTTGAGCGAACCTGACTAAATTCACCCCGCAATTTTGAATGGTTTGATATAAAACAAATTAATTGACCCCTTTAAAACCTGCATTAGCCTATGCCGTATAAATCACTTCTAGATATTGTTCTAATTCTGAAGAGCATCCTGGTCAGTCAGATTGCTAGCCCCGAGGGAGAGAGGCTGATAAAAAGCGGATTTAGTCTAGTCTACTATTGTTATTGCTGGCTATACTGGTAGATCTACTTCCACCGAGCATTTGGCCTAGCTTTTCATGACCAGAATCTTGAAAATATTTTTTTAGCAAAATATCTAATACACTCGCATCCTATGCATGTTAACATCTTTTTTCCAGAACTATGGCAACAGATTCTACGCGAAGGCCCAAAACATGGCGATGGTATTAACAGAGGAGTACAACAAAGCACTGGAAAAATACGATGTTTTGGTAATGCCTACTTTACCGTACAAAGCACCCAAGTTACCTTTTGTAACCTCAACAGTACAAGGTATGTGATGGTATATAGCGATGTCTGTCTGTCTGTCTGTCCGTCCGTCCATAGCTAGGGGTTAGATTGCTAAATGAACGCACTGACTTTTTAAAAAAAATGTATCATCATTGGAGAATCCCAGAAGTGTTTGCCAGAAATATTTTCCAAACATTCGACTTTGAAGATTCAAGATCAAATTGAATTATCCTGCGCAATCTGATCTTGATCTACATTATCTTGAACATCAAGTTGATTGACTCATTGTTTGGTATTTAACGCCGTTTTCATGATTATTTCAATTATATCGCGACAAACAGTGCATCTCCCTATGCTTTCCTTAGATCATTTTTACTAGATCTTCTCACTGTTTTCATTTGAAGTAACTGGCTGCTATCCCAATAACCATTAGCGAAACAACGATCAGCGGTGAAAGAGGAATGAATGCTGTCGTGATGACCATAGTCAATCTTGAAAAGAAATTGGCTGAGCTGGGGATTCGAACCAGCGCCCTTCTCGGTTCATCCCCTGTACTATACCGACTGAGCTACCGGGCTCGACGAAAATCAAACTAAATCATTTATGTGTTACATTTTGAATACCCATTAATGAAAGATGTAGTGTATCATTGGATCGCAAAGAAGTATTCAATATTTTTGTCGTTCTTTTAAAGAACGCGTGAAGCATGCTCTGGGTATGGTAACCAACACAGCCCCGTTTGATGTCACAGGTCACCCATGCCTAACAATAAACATGGGTGAGTCTGAAGGACTTCCGGTTGGTATGATGATCATTGGAAAAGAATTTGACGAGACCACAGTTTTACAGTTTGCATACAAGTTCGAGGAACTCATGGCTAAAAGAGGTTGAATATAATTATTCAAATTGGAAATCGGAATTGGAAGAAAGGTTTTCTTTTGCCATTTGCCTACAAGTTTCAGGAACTTTCATCTCAGACAGTTTGTTCTCTAAAAATCTAATTCATTTCATTTCAATTATCACGATTTGAACTCATTTCCATGCAATCTGTTCCTTATCACACAGTTTCGCAAAAGCCCCTGTTTTCGCCTAAATTGCACTGAAAAGAGTTATAAATGAGGACAATAATACGTACACTATCCAAAGTATCTGTAGGAGTTACGTCCCTTTGAGCTTGTAAAAAACTGTCCAGCAAAGAAGCATTGTGCTTTTCATTAATTCATGCACGAAACGGTTTTGACTGAAATGTTGTAAGACCAGACCAGACCAGACAGTGCAAACCTTGCGTCTGACCCGGATTCACAGAGTTGCCTAAGAACAGAGATCTGTGTCGAAACAAGATGACTTATGGATAGAGCTGCATGCAACCCCATTCTAGTTCAGTTATTATAAATTCGGACACCAAAAAGGCCATGACTCATGAAACAGTAAAAACTGTCAACCACTACTACTTGGATTCAATGCCCTCTGCTTGCATGGTTTTAAAGGATAGAATAGTTCCCCAGTATGTACAGAAAAGCTATATGCAGATAACACTTGCTTCTGTGCAAAATATCAACTCTTCACCAAACGACAAAATTCAAAATTGAATGGACTTGCGGACGACAATTTAAAGTTGGCTCAAATAATAGAATTCGTCTTTGATAGGATAGAAAACGATGTGGGAAAAGGAGAAAATGCTGGTTAACAGCATTTTCTCCTTTTCCCACAATGTTTTCAAAAGCTTTATTCCTCAGGGTCGTTAAAACTCCGGATTTTGTGGAAAAGGATAACGGAAACAACGTATAGTTTTCGGTGCTTTATTTCTTTACCATACAATCCCGAGTTTTAAAGACCCTGAGAATAAAGCCTTTTGAAAACCCTGTGGCAAAAGGAGAAAATGCTGGTAACCAGCATTTTCTCCCTTTCCCGCAAAGTTTTCTTTACTGTCGCAGACTATAGCCATCACTTCAGCAAAATTCAATATGTCGTCTGCCAATGCTTTCAATTTGGACCGGTCTAAAAATTTGTCGTTTGGTAAAGAGTAATGTGCTTGTTGCTTCTTACTTCCAACCTTGGGAATAATTTGAATGTTGGTAGTGAAGGAGTGTTGATGCACATTTTCTGGCTTGTAGACTGATCAGATTTGAAAGGCAATTTTATTAACCCTTAGAGCGCCGATTAAACTTAGTAGTCATTTTTGGTCTTGAAAAACAACAAAACAAAAACCTGTGTGGTGTCCGTGGTTGTGAGGTAGAGCGTCGGCCTCGTAACCATAAGGTCCAGAGTTCGATAACCGGGAGCGGTTGTCAACTTAAGGATTGTTCATTGGCCCACACATTCAGCGCGAGGTACTGGTGTAGTTCCCAGGAAGCAGAATCGAGAAAGATTAGTTTAAGTTGTAAGAACTTGTTTCTCAATCGTTGTAAAATAAATATGTTTAAACCAAAAAAAAAACCACTAAATATATACAATTTTAGGGTTACTTGTGTTCAGAATGTCTCAACAAAGCGGACAGTGTAGATCAAAGATCAGACTGCACGTTTTGTGCAGTCTGATCTTGATCTACACTGGCCGCAAGGGCAATTATAGTTGTGAAAAGTGCTTTAAGGGTGAAATTAGAGTAATCAATCTTGGCTTCAATTAAAGGCTTGAGCTATAATGGAAAACAAATCTTTGTGTTTTTTTGTTATTTCAAATATTTGTGAGAGTTTTTGTATCAAAATATTATACAGATTTATTTAGTAAGTATATTTGTACCGTTACCTTTTCTGACCAAAAGTTCTGTTTTTTTTTAAATCTTTTATTGAGTCATGGCAAACATATTGCAGCAGACGATTTGGTTGTTTGTTTTTTTGTTTATATAGTAACGCCGTCACACTATATCGCAGCAGTCAGTGAACCTACTCATGTTCCTCGGAGTTTCTTTTACCAGTGCTTCGAACAATAGTCTTTCCAAGCCAATGGCAACTTTCTCACGTAACCATCGTCGAAAACGATGAACAGAGACGAGAATGAACCAATCCTCTGAAAGAAATAAAGAAATTAGCCAGCGACCCCCTTGGTCTAAAACCCTGTGTGTACGTTACCGACTGAGCTCGGCTCGGCTTGACTTTCAACACTAATGTAACAACTTATTTTGCATCTATTTTAGAAACAATACCTAACAATGAATGGTATCATAGTCCTCGACTAGGGAACAGTTTTGAATTCCTTCATATTGAACGCATTTCCAGACGACAAATGAAATATTGTTGAAATGTTTGAGCCATGCTCTGGCAAAAGGGGGCTAAATGCACCTCCGTGATGCATGGTATCAAGCAAGCTATCACATAATAATAGATCCATAATAGCCACTTTTTTTTCCTTTTTACAGCCGACTTAGTCATGAGGTAGACTGGTCCTCCGACGTAGAGAAAATTGACCAATAGCGAAAAGTTTAGGCCCAGGTCAGCCTGCGTGGACTGCGCAGGCTGACCTGGGTCGATATTCTTCGCAGATGCATTAAGCCTCCTTTTGCCAGCGCACGTCTCGTTTATATTTGTCTATGAAACTTGGTAAAAAATGTGAGAAAATGGGAAAATATGCTGGCTACCAGCTTACCAGAATGTTCTTCTTTTTCTTCGACGTTTTTGAAAACCTTTTTTTAAAGACCAGTTGAAACAAGGAATTGTTGGCGAAGGATTTTCGTTTACCAAACGACAAAATTTTAGACCGATCGAGAATGAAACCATTTGCAGACGACAAATTACGTATGACTTACATGACTGAATTTGTCTTTGAACGGATAAAAGCATTGTGGGAAAAGGAGAAAATGTTGGTTACTAGCACTTTTTCCTTTTCCCACATTGCTTTCGAAAGTCTATTGTCTTAGGGTCGTTAAAACGATTGTTTGGTAAAGGTTTACTCCTTGTTTGATTATCATATTTTATAAGGATACTTCAATGTCTACATCTGCCATATTATTTCGAGAGGTAATGTTTTATCATAAAACCGTCCTCTGCCTTTTTTTTTACGAAAAATGGAATTTGTTATTCTCTGGAAATAGTTATGCGGTTAACCCTTTACCGCACAATCCCATATTTTAGCGACCGTGAGAAAGAAGGCTATGAAAACCTATTGGAAAGTAAAGCAAATGAGTCAAATAAACTAATACGGCGAAGGCGCAGAGCTGGGGTACTATTTACTGACAAACAGACTGAGACATCCGACATTATAGTAGAAAAAAAAAAAAACGAGCTTCAGCTTATATACCTTACGCATGCATCACAACACTTTGCACTGTCAATCTCATTTGCATTTTAAAGGGAGATAATTAAGATACGGATAAAATTCTAGAAAAAAAAAAGTATATTTTTTTTTAAATTATATTGAATTGAAAGACTTAAAAGATACAACAAAACATTTCTGAGTATTTATTTAAATTCAGTCTACGATTATAAGCTTCGTTATAGCACGTGACATATAGAGTTAGTTACACAGATACATATTTACAAATAATTCAATTAATCAAAGTATTGATTTCTGATGTCGACACTAATTCTTTACCGAATAAACAAGTGTGTCAACGACCTTGAGGTAGATGGTCTCTGAAGACATTGTGGTAAAGTGAGGAAATGCTGGTGGCCAGCATATTCTCCTTTTCCTACAATGCTTTCTACCCTTTCGAAGACAAATCCCTTCATTTGAGCCACTTTTATTTTGTCGTCTTAAATACATGTACTATCGGTTTAGACGAGTTAAAATTTTGTCATTTGGTAAAGAGTCCAACAAAGTAGAAGTACAGATCCACCGATTATCCAAATTAAAAGAAAAAAAAAAAAAACTAAAGACAATCATTACGCAAATAAAAAAAATTTTCATCACGTAAAGCCAACAATGTCACAAGCTTGTAAAACATGAAATAAGCATTTAGTTTACAGCATCACAACCCGACGTTCTCTTGTTAGAAAGACAAAATCCAAGGAACCGTTTGTCCCCGACCATTCTCAAACCTATTTTCTGTTCTATGTTCAAATTGTAAGAATAGCAATTTCATTGGCCATAAGGCTCAGTTACAGCCAATCGCACGGCTAGTCTTCGAACTTAAGAAAACGGTTGTTGTCTAGGGCTCAAGTATAGTAATAAGCTCTCTCACCGCCATAGACGAAAACAGTGGGCATGGCATGCAAACGGCATATATCAAGATCAGACTACACAGAACGTGCAGTCTGACCTTAGATCTATACTGCCCGATTATTTTATGCAGCCTTTAAAATAGAAATCGTTTTGAGTTTACGTGGATTGTATTTTCAACCGTCGAAAGAGGTCGAGTGTGTGAGTGGCGCTCTGCCAAAAGGGGAGTTAATGCATTTCCATCCTGCATTATACCAAGCAAGTCATCACTCATTACATGATTATGGATCCATATGCTCCATTTTGTCCAAGAACCGGCTGAATCATGAGGCACAATAGTCCTTTGATATGCAAAGAAATTACTAATTTGCAAAAAGTTTCGACAAAGTTCAGCCTGCGCGGACTGCGCAGGCTGACCCTGGTCGATACTTTTTGCAGATGCATTAAACCCCCTTTTCTTACAGCATGGCTTACATCTGCGTTGACAGCCTAAAAAGGTATCGTTTTTATATACAAGATGAACAAAGACATAAATGAGGTAGATCAGAATACGATTTTTTTACCACAAAATGATAGGTTAGTGTCAACCCTGAACCTCTAAGCAAAAAATGACGTGTTTTAACGACCTTAAGGAAAGAAGCTTTTGAAATCATTGAGGGAAAAGAAGAAAATACTGGTAACCACTCATTTTCTCTGCTCTGTTTTCAACAATGTCTTCAAAGGTGAAATCACATCGTCTGAACCACAATTGATTTGTCGTCTAGTGAAGCTTTCAATTTGGAAAAGTCTAAAAGTTTGTTATCTGGTAAAAGGGGTCAAATCATGTGTTTTTTTATTGGTCATGTATCCCACTTCCGGTTGAAAGTCGTTACAGTAGCAGACTATCGACTTCCAAGAAAGGCTTGACATTTGTCCCATTCGGAAAATCTTATTTAGTTTACCGTGTAAATAATTTCTTTCCGGCGATTTTTCGCTTCTCACCTCTGATTCACGTTAGAAAAGTAGGCAGTGGCTTTGGAAAGAAAGTTGTGACAGTACTAGCGAGAGAAAGCCAGGAAACACATGGGTACGTCACTGACCGCCATGATATGACCTAAGCTGTTAAAATGGCGTTAAACTCCAAAACAAACCAAACCAAAATCTTTTCGATAACCAGATCTTAGAATCTGTGACACTTTGCTACAATGCCTACATACAAAATCAGACTATCTCATGAAATAAAAGAAAGGGTTGACGAAAGATCAGACACAACGTTCGATAGATTTTGATCTAATACAATCCCTAAAAACAGTGTCCATGTTCACCAACCGTTCTTAATGAACATTCTTAGTCTTATTCTCCAAGATTTTCTAAATTTGAAAGTGAAAGTACTTCTGATTGGCTAAACCAAATGGTTTAGCCAATCAGAAGTTCTGTCATTTTCAAATTTAGAAAATCCTGAAGAATAAGACAAAAAACGTTCTAAAGAATGGTAGGTGAATACAGACCCAGCTAAACTATGGTAGTTATTACAGTTTTTTTCATTTCTAAAGTTTTGTATGGACCAATCTATAGTAATCTCAAATGATTTAACTCTTTACCAAACGACATAATTTTAGGCTTCCCCACACTGAAAGCAGTAGTTAAGGTGTGGCTTAAATATGGAATTTGTAGCTGAAAGGGAAGTAAATAATGTGGGAAAAAGCGAAAATGCTAGCATTTTCCAACAATGCTTTCAAAAAGCCTTATTTCAAGGATTCGTTTAAACACGGGATTATTTGGTAAAGGGTTAACCAGATAAATACATGCATGTACATAATCTACATGGCAAGAGTCATCCACGGCAACCAGCTTGTAATATACTTTACTTATCGCAACAGTTGTAGTAACGATTTGAAGTACATGTACACCTGGGTTACCGCAAGTAGTATACGAAATGGAGTGTGCCTAGGTTACAGCATTTAGCAAACTTTATGAAGTACACCTGGGTTATTGTATGAAGTAAATGAAACTTTATGAAGTGCACCTGGGTTATCGCAAGTAGTAAAGGATTTGAAGTTTGCCTTGGTTACCACATGAGGTAAACGAAATGAATTGCACCTGGGTTACCGCTCGTAGTAAACGAATGAATCGCACCTGGGTTACCGCATTTAGTTAACGATACGAAAGGTGCCTGGATTACCGCATATAGTTAAGGATATGAAATGCGCCTGGATTACCGAATGTAGTAAAAGATATGAAGTGTACCAAGATGACCGCATGTAGTAAACAATAGGGAGTTCGCAAGGGTTAACCGCATATAGTCCACGATATGAAATGCACCTGGGCAACCCAATTGCCTATTACCTGCAGTTTTTTTATTACGTTACACCTGATCTCTGCAATGTGGGATATGTGGCTGACAAAATTTCGTCTGATGAATGATCAACGAGGCGTTTCATCGGTTTCATCATGAAATTTCGCGGAATTTATGAACAACGAATTGACACATTTAATGCCATTAGTCCGAAAGAATTTTCCTGGTCTAAATTTAGTAACGAAAAGCCCAATTTTAGTAACAATTTCCCCAGTTTATCGTTATAGATAAACTCTTTGTTTAACCCTTTAGCTGCTAAGCGCGATACAAGGCGCTTTTGCGGTCAGTGTAGATGAAGATTGATTTCATAGAACATGATCTAGACTGTCCGATAAGGAGATTTGATTTTCTCCCATTGAAATAACTGTGAAATAACAATATTCGAGTTTTCTACTATTGGATGGCATTTAAGTTTTCAATAGAAAAGATGAGTTTAGATGGTTTGTACAGTCACTATTGTAGCTGATGAAGATGGTTGAAAACAAGATTTCAGCAGTCGAATCTCCCCCAGCTACGTATGGATCGAAACACTAAGACTACCATGAGACCCTACGAACAGGTTAGCGATAATGGTTAAAATATCAGTTCTGAATATCAGAGCCATGCTCTGTGAAAAGGGGTCTTAATGCATCTATTAAAAAGTTCAACCCAGGTCAGCCTGCGCAGTCCGCGCAGGCTGACCTGGGTCGCAGCGTTTTGTTTTGTGGTAAATTTTCTGCATGTCAATGGACCAGTGTATCCCAATGTTGCGGTCGGTTGTTATGCAAACATGGCTTTTATGGATCTATATTACTTTGATGACTTGTTTTGTATAATGAATCATGGGGGTGCATTATAACCCCTTTTGCCAGAGTATGGCTCATCTACATTGGATTTCCAATCGTTTTGGAAGGACTATGTCCACAATAAGCTTTCAGAGTACTGGACCAAATAAACAACAATGGAAAATTTTTAGTCAGTAAAAATGATCAAGATCCTGAGGTGTTAATCCCTGTGTGTTAAGAAGGCTTTTGACAACCTTGTGTTAAAAAAGAGAATTCTTATAGATATTTATCCTTTTCTCACAATAATTCTTCAATTCTAAAGCCGATTCTCATCAATCATCACCACACTTCATTTGTCATCTGCAAATGCTTTCATTCTGGATAAGTCTCAAATTTTGCCGTCTGACAGAGAATGACCTGATTATCTCACGAAAGGTCTGAAAGTGTAGATCAAAGATCAGACTGATTGTTCTGTGCAGTCTGACTATAGTCTATAATTTCATTAGATAGACCTCTACGAAATGTGATAACGCTTTGACTGAACAGTATTTCTACGAGTATAAGTTTTGTATGACCTATGTGTCCATCGACAGAAATAACGTGTGAACGATCTGTTATCCGAGTCCAAATATATCCGTGAATATTACATATATAGCTCACTTAAGTATTAAAATATCTATTTGTACTAATAATGTACACATAAATGTAGTAAATTAGTAAATATGTCAAAATTGCACTTGGTTTCTTCTGTTTTCACAAAATCTGTTAATCTGACGTTACACCGGTCGAACTGGTCTGGTTTTGATGTATTCTGCCAAATTCTTGTGTGATTCTACTCGTGATCGATGTTCCAATAGCTCGTGATGATCGTCAAGGATACCCGGATGTACACTTAGCGGAAAAGTAAAGGTCTCAAACACGCTTAAATCTGCCAAGGTTAGCTGAAATTAGATGATAGTAAAAGTACGTAATTTTGCTTCTGAAGGTCTTGGGGCCGTATCCAACAACAACTTTGAAAACAACTGATGTTCTTATTCTAAACTGTAATTCTAGCCATCTGATTGGTTCAGACAGAAGGTCAGCCATTGTGAAGCTATTCCGTGCAAGAACGTACAGACTGATAGTGGTTTGCTCTTGTTGATAGACAATTGTTTAAAATTTAATTTCATCTTTTGAAATCGATCCTAAACAACGATGGCTCCTTTGGACTACTCGTTTTTTTTTTATTAGAAAGAACCAAATATCTGTAATCTGAGTCCCATTTTCCTTGGTTATCCTTTTCTGCAAAACTCTTGTTGCTCTTTGTTATATATTCAATGTATTCGTATTCTTCTTCTTACATTTAATTAGAAAAGTCTTTGATCTTGATATAATTTTTCACAAAAGCAAAATTACTTGTGATAAGCAGTCAAGTTGTAAATTAGGCCTAATGAATGATCGAACAAAAAGGAAGATATTATCTCGTATTCACCAACCTTTCTTAATGTCATTCTTGGTCTTACTCTAGATTTATAAAGTAACACACTTTCCGACTGGCTAAACCATTTTGTGTAGCCAAAGTTGTATGACTTTCAATTTAAGAAGAAAAAAAAGACTACCAATGTTATTAAGAATAGTTGGTGAATAAGGACTGTGGTCTCCGAAAATATAAGGATAAAGAAATTCCACTAAGACTTACCGTGTCTCCGACAAAGTACCCGCTTCTGTTGTTGTTCTCTTCATTCTCCCTGAGGATATCTTCCAGGATTCCAATAAACTTTGGATAATATTCTGATTGTAGTTGTGCAGCAATCTCGTCCTAAACATGACGCAAAAATATGTTTGATTGGGTGGTTCTCGGAAATAACTTGCTTATTCATGTCTCACTAAAGTTTCATCAAGGTAGGTTATGCATCGCACTATCATGTCCAATGATACTCAAACCTGACCAGTGGTGCTAGCATGGATCAAAGCAAGATTTGCCAAATACAAATCAAACGAATGACCCGTGAAGGACTCCTATATAAGATTCATAGCAACGCCATCACTACTTTATTTAGTATGGATTAGGGTGTCAATTGACCATTAACAATTCCATGACAACCTTAGAGAAAGAGCTTTAGGGAAATATTCTAAAAAGTTGGGGAAAAAAACCTAATTCTAGTAAACAGCATTTTCCCCTGTTTTCAAATGTTTCCTTTAAATGCCAAATTCCATTTTTTTTAATTCATAATCAGTAGTTATCAGCAATTGTTTCAATTTTAACAAGTCTAAAACTTTGACTTCTGCTGGTTAAAGAATAAGTAAAATAATTATGTCCAACAATCAGAGACAGTAAAATCAACCGCTAAATTCTCATTTCAAAGCGTTTTTATTAGAACGTCTCAAAAAATATCAGACAGAAAAGAAAGTGTGAGGCGTTTTTGATGTTAGAATATAAGCCAAGATTGCAGCATTTCCATTGGATGACTAAGTTTGTGTTTTCATTCAGTGCTCTTGCTAAATGATGCTATCGTATAAGGCAGAGTGAGCAATGCAGCTTTTCAGACCATTAGTCATATGGGTCGGCATTATTGACAATCTTCAGGTATGGACAATTGTCCAGCGATTATTATTATAATTATTACACCTAGACCTAGCAACATGATGGCAATGTTAGTCATTTCGGTAGACATTTCGGTAGACAATTCGTGTATTTTCTGAAACTATGGGTTTTAGGATTTACATTCGTCTGGTTAGTAAAAGAGAGTACATGTATATAAGTACATGATCAGGCCATGCAATCTGTTGTTGATTCACAAAGAATTCTGGATATTGTTCTCATCCTACATTCCAGGACGAGCCATTTGATTGGCTGATATGTTCAAACAACTGTGTGTTTTACAAGAAGTATTTTACTTTTCTTCAAATGTTCCTCATTAACTGCTACTCTTAATTAGCTAGAAGTTTGACGATCACTATACCTTACCTCAATACACCATTAAAAAACAACCACGTGACATTGAAAATAACCATTAAACAAGGATAATCTACACGAGTTCAGTTTGCGACAATGTTTTGAAAAATCGGTAAGTTGCAAGACACTAAAAGATCGTCTGTTAGAATTTACGCATTAAGGAACATGATTCTACGACTGCGGTTGACTACCTACCTTTTTCTCTATATCTTTAGCGTGTATCCATTTGGCCACCTCTGCCCTTAAGTCATCCATCGTGTCGACCACCTGTTCGACGAGGGCTTGCTCCCAGTTTGTTTTACCCAATAAACCTGTAAAATATGGTATTTATATTGTATAATGTTGTGTGCAAAATGGGATCGGTATGATTATAGAAATATCTTGTCCAATGCGGGAATTTCCCTTTTGTTGCACACTGTAGGACTTCCGACCTCGCACAAAATACACACTGCTACAAAGTATGTATTCCAACTTAGTTGTAGAAAGTCGGGAAACTAACCATGAGCTGTGGGACTCTAGAAATTGCTCTGCATCTAAGATGAAATTCCAATTTCGTACATGATAACTCTTAGACTCTGTACATGCTTTGATAACTGATATGATTCATATTGTGTTTAACGCTGTTCAAAATGGTATTTCAGTTATGTAACAGCAATCAGTCCTTGATGTTCTGGAGATCTTCTAAATAACTAGCACAACATCTTTCCTACTAAGTGTTTTGATAGTTTCTGACAATGTTAGGAGACCAGAGAATTTTACTTCGACAAAGTTTCTTTGAACTTATAAAGAGAAATTATCGAAAAGTATCTTGAATTTTCAAACTGTATAAAGCAGTACAAAAATTAATTCAATCCCGGTGCTGCCACACACGGCAATGGATGAATTTGGCGGAGAGTTGTAGAACAAGATAAGCCTGTACATTCCATCTAAACCAACCTTTGTCTACACCCTCAATTTCTTTATTGGTGGTGGCAGTCCAATTTAACATAGTTTAAATGCGGCAGAATGAGCGCTACTAAGGGCACTCCATCTCGTATCAGGATTGGATATACTAAATCTAATTATTTTTTTTTTAACAACCGTAACGAACATGTATGGCATATGTATAGGATAGCCAACGAGTAGGGTTGTCTATGTGGTACAGACACGAGCTATGACGAGTGTTATTTCTTAGGCTGCTAAGCACGACCTTTGCACATAACTTGCAGTCTTATCTTTGATCTACACTGTCCGATATGGAAATATTCGCCCCAAAAGACTATCTTTGAAATAGCAAACTTTGAGTTTTAAAATTGGGTTTTAAAAGTTTCATTTCACTTCTTCAGGATAATGATTAATATCACATACTAGTAGACAACCCGACAAGCCTTGTCTATCCGACTTAGACCACGTGGAATGCTAAAGTGTTGTATATGCGATATGTACAGACCAAATACTGAGCGCTGATTACCTAATTTATCAGAACCGTGCCCTTAATGAAATATATCTAATACTCGTAAAAGAAATTGTTAGTGTAAAATATATCTTACCAAATTCTTTCGCCAAGTACCTGCATATTGTTAAACTTTGGGAGAGACGTTTGCCGTCAACTTCTAACACTGGTAGTGCTTTTTGGGGCATTTCTGAAATGAGGAAAATAATAAGTAGGTTTAGATAGTCAAATTGCTATCTTTTTACAATATTTACATTTAGAGCGTCAAATAAACAACATAGACAATTTCAGACAGTAAACCTAAATGCAGCTGTTTTACGGCTTAAATATCTAAACATACCGCACAAAGAAGATTCAAGATTACGCTGCACGTTTATTGCAGTCTGATCAGGTTCTTTACGGACCGTAAAAGCAACTTAAGTTGTGAATGGCACTCAAGGACTTAAATCCACAATTTGAAGCCAAGCTCAACTTTTTCGCTGCAAAAATGAACGAATGAAACTTTTCAATTATAACAGAGAGAATCAGATGCAAATTAACGTACTTTTTGTCATAGTTTAGAACCCCTCGCATGGGAAGAAATGATTTGCAGTCAGAACTGTCAGTGCTTTGATTGTAACTGTCATTTATATCTAACCATTAATTGTGAAAACGCATATAAATCTTTTTCTTGGAATGGAATGCAAAAATATTCAAGGCAAGAAACAAGCAAGAAACAAGCAATGAAAGGTTAACGTGTTAAATGAAATGGCTCTTTTCAGTTACGAAAAAAGCCAAAATATTGCTAAGTAAATGTAGCTCAGGCAAGATCATGTAACAAAGTAGCGGATAGTGTAGATCCAAGATCATCCTGCGTGTCTGATTTTTTTTAAACTATTATATCTATGTATATATATAAGAACATAAAAATTGCCAAGATTTCCTTGGCTCCTTTTTTTTTTTTGACTAGCAATGTCCCATAATTATGCTGAATTCTTCGGCTGCGTGTTTCCGTGAGTTCTATCGTATCAATAGTGCTTGAATGTATGCCCAAAGTCCACATGTATTCTTGGATTTAAAAAAAAAATAAAAATGTGATATTCGACTTGTCATTGCACACGGAGTTGAGTTGAAAAGTTCTAGCAACACGAACAGGACATATTCTTATCATTTTGCCGAGCTTTGTTTCGGTACTGGAAAAGGAGTAGAGAGTAGTATCAGTGAGAGGAAAAAAGGGAACACACGGATAGGTGCACCGGCCGCCCTTGTGATACAACTTAAATACCGTAGAAAAGAACAGTAAACAAGAACATGGTATAATGTATTTTTGTGATTTTCATTTCTGACGTTGTTTTTTTTTTTAAGGTTAATGTGGAATGGGACAATATATTTTTCATTTGTAATCCAAATAATTATTACTTCAATAAAATTTGCACCGGTGAAAAAAATTTTTTTTTTTTTAAATGTCGGTGGAAAAAAAAGATAAAGTTTGGACATTCAAGCAAAAACTTTTGTTAAATGCAGATTACCATCTGCAGACGACATTTTGTCCTGTAGCAGACTAGTCTAATTCTTTACCAGACGAGAAAATGTTCGACTGATAAAAATTGAAAGCATTTGCAGACGACAAATTAAATGTAACTCAAATGATGAAATTTGTCTTTGATTGTATAGAAAACATTGTGGGAAAAGGAGAAAATGCTGGTAACCAGCATTTTCTCCTTTTCCCACAATGTTTTCAAAAGCCTCTTGCCTCAATTTCATTAAAACGCAAAATCGTTTGGTAAAAGGTTTAGTAAGTTAGGGGAAAAGATAAGGGGGAAAGAAAGCGAAAATTTATGCACCAGAAAAGTTGTCAAGCTGATTTTCTCACATTTTGAAAATTTCGGTTTTTTATGTAACTTTATATAGTTTGACTGGAGTACATAGAGTGCATTTTGATTTATGACATCCTGAGACGACTTTGGTTAGTTTGTATGGTGTTTCATTCCGTTTCAAAATTACTTCAGTTACATCGCAGCGGCCAGTGCACCTATCCATGCTTTCTCGGAGTTTCTATCATAAGTACTTCGCACAGCATTCTTGCAAAGCTGCTGGATGCTTTTCCACATACACACCCGGTCGACACAATGTTCAGCTGTGAGAGAGGGATGAATCTTGTCGCAATGCCTATCATTAATTCCCCGAAAAAATCAAACTGGCGACCCCTTGACGGACGGTCAGGGAAAACGGTGTTTTAATGCATTTTCGTAATGCAGCATATCAAGCAAGGCGTTGCATGGTATGGATCCATTTTTTTTTTTCTAAAAATCGGCTGAATACCATGAATTAAAATGGTCTATTGACAAGCAGAAAATTTAGAAATGGCAAAAAATTTCGAACCAGGTCAGCCTGCGCGAACTGCGCAGACTGACCTGGTTCGAAACTTTTTGCAGATGCATTAAACCCCCTTCTTACAGACTATGACTCACATAAATTAAGATCTAATACAAGAACGGATCTAATACGACATTCGTTCCTTTCTCATCACGGAACGAACATTGTTTTGACGGTAGTGGCTTCTGGAACTTGGAAAGCTGTACGAATTACTATTAAAAAGAAACTCTACGAACACACGTAAAGCTAAACTTACTGCCACAATGTGAATGCGACAATGTACTGAAAATGGCGATGAATATCAAATACCAACGAAACGATCAACATACAGCAAAAAGCTGCTCGTTCTGTGCAGTCTGATCTTTATCTACGCCGTCCGGAAACGCTATGTAAGTCACCGTTGTCAGCGAACGATTTAAATGTAATTTCTCATTTTCATGTTTTTTTTTTCAAATATTTATCTTTTTTTCTTCTGGTGCATATTTTACACCATTTTATCGTTTTACAGACAACAAAAACGTGCGAGGTTTGTACGCTGGTACAGTATAACCCATATATCACATTCTGAAGCCACGGGGGCCCCTTCGTTTATCGTCCTTTTTCTATGGTTCTTAGAACGAATGGCTATAGAAGACAAAAAAATCCTGGAAACGTCGAAAAACTGTATAAGTAAACTGTTTGACCGATATTTCTTTTGGTTATTTGAGGTGAATATGACTGATTGGTTAATTGGTTGGTTGGTTGGTTGGTTGGTTGATTGATTGATTGATTTTCGCCGCGTAGAGCAGTATTTGAATCACGGTGACAGATCACTTATGTGTTTCAGCCCAGTCCGATAGTGATATACACTGTATATCTTTTATCGGGATACTGGATCTCAAACAACATCAAAAAATCTGGTACACAGTGCTTCGCAAGAAATCGTACGCCAATTAGGCCTATTTAGCAGTCCTTACCTTACCTTTTTTACTGCAGTCCGGTCCGTATTCACTAAAGAGAATTTTCTACAATTGAAAGTAACACAATTTCTGATTGGCTAAACCATTTGGTTTAGCCAATCAGAAATTGCTTTACCTTTTTAATCTAGAATTAGACTTAAAATGATATTAAGAATGGTTGATGAGTTTTGGCCCTGATCTTGATTTATACTGTCCGAATTGATAAGTTGTAGGAGTGAAACATGCTTTGAAATCGAAAATACTTGGGTTTGGTCTAGTTTCTGTAAATATTCATTTAACAGAATATAACATAATCTTTAAAAGGGATTAAATACAAAATACATTTATAGCCAGTACAATTAACAATATAAATAAGAACAGGATGTTAATCGTAAAAAAAGGAGTTGAAAAACAGTGAAGTATGACAGCCAGCACATGGTACATTTAATAGTTCAGTTATGTTTTATGAAGGAACGTGAAAAATAGCAAAAAGTGGAAGTAATACTATGCTGAAAAAGAAAGTTACACGTTAGAAATTGGACAGTCCTAAACTTTAAGCTGCTAAGCGCGTCTGAATTCGACATTGCAAATGTGTGGATCAGGATCAGACCGGGCACAATTTGCAATCCGATCACCGATCCATAATGTAGTATAAGTGAACATTTCAAACAGTTGGAATCACAGTGCTTTGATTCCTACTCATTCTTTAATTTATTTTGCAATTTAGTGCATTACATCCATTGATGTATCTATTGATACAAGGAAACTCGAATAAGATCACGGCACAATGAAGGAAGCGTGAAGGTTGAAATGAGTGGAATGGCATTCATGCGATAGTGCCAAGAAATTAAAAGCAAGGTGGAGAGAGAGAAAAAAAACAAATCGTAAAATTAATACCTAATGTGTTTGAACTCTCTATCTTTTGTTCTATTTATGTGTTGTGGAAATAAGCCGCTGATTCTATATACCAATTTTCATTTGAGCCCTGGTCTGTGAAAAGGGGGCTTAATGCATTTGCGAAAAGTATCGACCAAGGTCAGCCTGCGCAGTCCGCGCAGGCTGACCTGGGCCGAAACTTTTCGCTATTGGTCAATTTTCTGTGTATCCAAGGCCATTCTACCTTATGATAAAGTCGGTTGATATAAAAAGTGGCTATTATTGATGTATAATTATCTGATGGCTTGATTGATATAATGCATCACGGAGATACAATAAGCCCCCTTCTTCAGAGCAAGGCTTATTTCATTCTTTCTTGGTGCACTTATTAGCCCGTGCGAACATTCCAGGGAAGAGTGTAAAACAACGGAAAAATTCCGCTGAAACGGTTACCGAGATCGTCTTCTCGCTTGTGAACTAGAAACAATACGTCTGTAAGCGAATACTACAAAACTATTCCGCACTCGTGAATGCCACCCAAATAGTGGTACCTATTGCTTCACTTTGAACTTTTTGACGGTATAGCGGTCAAAACATCTATAAAAAATAAATTAAAAAAAATGACAAGATTTACTGATGGTCTAGTAGAATATGAAAACAAAAAAAGAAGCAGTAAATTGTGAGAGTTTTTTATGTTCCCGTTTTTCTCAACACATTTAAACGATACTTCTTATTAAGGCCACTTTTGGATGCATCAACAAAATATTGCAAGGGTTATACTAGCAATTCTTAGAATTCGCCGAAGAAGCAGATCGCTACGAACTCTCTGAACTGATTGAACTGTGGGAGTTTTTATATTTTCTAGTTATTTTTAAATTGTCTTATCTTCTCCCTGTCATCGGCGATGAAAGGCGTTAGAAAAAGATACCTAAGTCAGGTGTTTTGACGGCGCCATATGAACCAACGAAATCTTGACTTTGACTGACAATATCGTTGGAACCGTATTTATTCCCTATTTACCAATAACCCTAAATACTGCCCATTTTCTGAGTGCAAATACGCTTGAAATTGGAAATTAGAATCAAAACTATATATAACGAATGATGAATAATGCATCAGGTACCATGTTTAGATATCCTTATTTTAGGTTATCGAATCGGCTCGAAACGATGAAAAAATAATCGATGGCAACTTCACACACTGGTAGCATACAAAATCGAACTCAGAAGAATAAAAAATACATAGTCCTTATGCTATTACAGACAATTCTTAGCACAGTGTAGACAAGTTGGCTTCTTTACAAAAGAAGCCAGGAGAGGTTAGCATCAATGTTTTCAAATAGTTTATTGGCTTTTAATTTCAATATATTTTGGTACATGTTACAAACAAACAAGTAAAAAAAGCCGCCGCGTAGAAACCTCTTATGCTTTAAATGACAGTCATTTGACCTTCTTCCCGCGTTTTCAAGTCGCATCATGTTGTCCAGCGGTCTTCTTTCTCTTTTTTAACGAAATTCTTCTTTTTTTTTCTTCTGCCTAGATTTATTTGCTTAATGAAAAATTACAATTATTTGAGAGGTCATTTGCAACCATGGCATATTAATATAACAATTTTTTTCTGAAATTCGTCATATAAAAATAAACCACGTCTGTTTCCTGTTTCGGTTTTTTTTATTTCGCTTTATTTACAAAATCATGACGAAACAGGCTGTGTATCAGAACAATTTCGCAAGAAAATTGGATTTAAACAGCAGATTCTGTGGTAGTCTGCCTTTTAAACTCACCACTATTGGAGAGGTCTGATGACCTCTCCACTGAAGATCTGACTGCGAAGAACGTGCAATTATGTATAAAAACAATGACGACAATATAAATAATAATAATAATTAATAGTAATAGATTCAAAGGGACCAAGTTGCATAAACATTGGGCAAGCAATGCGGCCTCTAGATCACGAACATAGTCTTTTTAAGAAAAAGTAACAAATTTATCGTCTTCAGATGACCCACGACCATGTTTGTCAGACTGATTAAATTTCATGAAGATCGTATAAAAACTGTGCATTTTCGGCGTGTGGAGACATTGAAACACAATGGTAAGGGAGCAGAGGCTGGAGAAATGCAATTTGAAGACAAAGTTCTTGCTACGTACTACATACTACGTACTAGTATTCTAGTATTCTAATCGGCCCAGAAAACAAGTACGAATCGAATTTAACTTGAGAATGCTACCACAGTAAACTTTCACGCTTTAAATTATCTCCGTCTGGCTTGTTAACGCCTGATACAAATTTACTGCGTGCGACACTCAATATACGGAAATAATTGCAAAAACAGTGTGAAAAAGGAAGAACCTGCTTGTTATAATTTCTTCAATTGGTACAATGTATTCTGCGGTCTGCTGAGAGATGCAAAAGTCTGCAGAAGGCAAGTAGTTAACTCTTTACCAAACAACAAAATAAAAATGGACCAGTCAAAAATGAAAGCATTCGCAGCCGACAAATTGTAATAGCTCCAAAGATAGAACTTGTTTTTGAAAAGGCAGAAAACATTGTGGGAAAAGGAGAAAATGCTGATTTACATGCATTTTCTCCCTTTCCCAAAATGTTTTCAAAAGCTTTCTTCCCCAGAGTCATTAAAGTCAGGATTTTATAGTAAACGATAACCAGCATCTTCTCCGTTTCCCAAAATGTTTTCAAAAGCCTTCTTCCTCAGGGCAATTAAAAGTCGAAATCGTTTAGTAAAGGGTAAACATAAAATGGTGAAAGACCTTTTTTCAATCATTTTCATCAATGAGAGGTGACTTATTGTACTGGAGCGTAAAAACGACAATTCATCCCCAGTTACGGTTAATGAACAACGTCGTTTTAACCCTTTAGCACACAATGCCAACATTTAACGACCTTTTGAAAACATTGTTGGAAAAGGAGAAAATGCTGGTTACCAGCATTTTCTCCTTTTCCCACACTGTTTTCTATCTTATCAAAGAAAATTCGAATCATTTTAGCAACACTGAAATTGTTGTCTGCAAATACTTTCAATTTGGAAGGGTCTTAAATTTTGTCAAGTGGTAAAGAGTTAACGTCTCATTGAGTACTGCTGGTGTCTTTTGTATAATAACATAATTCCTCGAAAATAGCTTGTCGATAATTCTTTACTAGACGTCAAAAATTTAGAATTGTACAAATTGAAAACATTTGCAGATGAAAAACTTATTGTTGTTCAATTCACAGTTTTTTTCTCTGAAAGGGTGGAAAACATTGTGAAAAGAAAAGGAGAAAATGCTGATGCCCACGATGTTTTTAAAAGCCGTCTTGCTCACGGTTCCTAAAACTCGGATTGTTTGGTAAAGTATTAATTTGTTTTCAACACGCTTTTTATAAATCTATGACTGCTTCATTTTCCAAAATTTTCGTAAATTTTATTTCGCACAGTATAATAACATAATTCCTCGAAATAAGTTGTCGTTAATTTAATTTTTTACATATTTCTTCTTATCTGTGAATTACGAGGCGTGTACCAGAAATAATTAGACTTTTTGCACAACTCGACTATTTATTATTATTTAAACACCAAAAGTGACGACGACCTTATGTTGTGCGCTGGATGGCAGTTCGAGCTATTATTCAATGCTTTGTAATTTATAACTCGATCTATGTATTTTGATGCAATTAATAGCATGTATCAATGATACATCCAATGATACGTAGCCTAGCTTTGGAGTTAAAATGTTGGTAAATACTAGTAGTCAAGTTAAAGGGAAAAGTCTGAATATTTCTAGTACAAACCTAGTGGCTGATTCGTGTTCACAAGTTGTTGTTATTTAATTTCGCTCCAATAAACTTTTTAAATATTTTACATCGATTGTGAAAGTTTGTAAATACGACCACATCTCGTTAATCGATTTCGAGGATCCAGGCCTGTGGTCACCAACAAATTTAAATTGCATTCTAAGTCTCATTCTAGATTTAGAAAGTATTTCCCGGATTGGCTTGACCATTTGGTTAAGACAATCAGAAGCTGCGTTTCTTCTATAAGAGCTCCAGATAAAGGGAGTGATTTTGATTTTAAATTCAAAAATATTAATTATTCTCCACCAAACCCTATGTTATGGGTACTCATTAGAATCGTCTTATCGAGACGATTCTAATGAGTACCCACAACAAAGGGTTTGAAAGAGAAATAATGGATTTAGAAAACCTTTACTCCCCCTTATCGGGAGCTCTGATTCTATATCTGGAAAGTTCTTGAGAATTAGACTAGACTTGGTCTTCTAGGATTAAAAGTAATGCAGTTTCTGATTGAAAATCAGAAGTCGCGTTACTTTAAAATTCAGAAAATTCTTTGAGATTTACACCAGGAATACTGTTTAGAACGCTTGTTGAATGTGAGCCCTAGAGGCTGAAACAAAGTACGTATTCAAGTAAGACATCTAAGAGAAGTAATGAATCTCGGCATTTCTTCTTTTCTCATCAGTTTATTTGCCAGGTCGCATCAAGATACTACATTCATGAAATTAACAACCCGTCATTTTCAATTTATAATGAAATCCCTGTAAGAAGAGGGGGAGATATTTTATTTTTATTTCCAACCCTTTCTCCTTTTCAAATAAGGTCGGTCTACCAAAACGTTCCTTTTTTTCTCTGAATATTTTTTTTGTGGCAAAGGACAAAGCTGCTTCATAAATCAAGCAGATGGATAAATCAAGATCAGACTGCACATAAAGACTTAATATGATTATAGATCTACACTGTCTGATACCTTTAATTACAGTGTATATTCTTTAACTCTTTATTAAACAACAAAATTTCAGACTTGTCCAAATTGAAACTAGTTGCAGACGACAAATTAAATTTTACTAAAAACATGAAATTTCTCTTTCAAAGGGTAAAAAAAAACATTGAGGGAAAAGAAGAAAGTGCTGGTTTACAGCATTTTCTCCTTTTTCCTCAATGTTTTCAAAAGTTTTCTTATTCGGGATCGTTAAAAGTCGGGATTGTGTTTTAAAGAGCTAAAAAGTTTGAAAATGCTCGCCAATAAAAGAGTTTATTTCAATTTTGATATTGTGGTCTGTGGTTCTATAAATATCAGAGTCGCTTATTCGAGAAAAAAAAGTTGCGGACGAGTTGAAAAAACAGTCATTGTAACATATCATGGAAAATCAATAAGCATTTAAGTTTAATGCATGAATAACTCTTAAAACATTGTGATGAAGGGGGAAATTGTTCCTTACGAGCAATTTCTCCCTTCACCATAATGTTTTCATAAGCAGTCTGTTTCTAGGCAAAAAAAATGTCGTACGCGTTACTTTAACTCTTTCCATACCATAGACAACACCAGAATCTTTTGCAGACAGTGTAGATCTAGATCAGAATGCACAGAACCTGCAGTCTGATCTATGATCTACGCTGTCCACTGCTTTATTCCAGATTATGAACGAACTGTCTCTTGATCTTGCAGCAGAACTGTATTTGTAGCCTTTGAGAAAATGCAATTTCTTTATTCGGTAGTGAAAGAGTTACTGGATAAAATAAGAGCAAAATGCGTGAGACGGTCGATGTATATAGTAATTGAGCGTTTCCAGTGATTAAGAGACCGAACTACTTTTTTGCTATCGGAAAAACAAAATGTCGCCCGTTTAAAAAGCGGTCATCTGCTACATACGCGGGAGAAGAGTACGATGTACCTGTTGGGAAAAAAAGATGCTAATAAGAGATGACATTCGTTGGGGTCACGCGGTACAAGTTCGCGAGATAACAATAAAAAAAATATCTCAACAGGGTTCACTGCGTTCACTTCGGCTCGAATCCTGGAGCCATTAATATCTGGGCCTTCATGGATTCTTTTTTTGAAAAAATACATTTGGGCCATACAATGTTTAAAAAAAAGAGGTTTACTTTTTTCCATAACATAGAAGACACCAGAAGCTTTTGTGGACAGTGTAGATCAAGATCAGACTGCACAGAACGTGCAGTCTGATCTCTGATCTACACTGTCCACTGCTGGACTATTATTATGACCAAATTGTCTCTTGATCTTGCAGTGGAACCGTATTGGTAGCCTTTGATAAAATGCAATTTATCTATTTACGAAAAGTATCGTCCCACTTCAGCCTGCACAGTTAGCGCAAGCTGACATGAGTCGAAACCTTTTGCTCTGGATAAATTTTCTGCACGTCAGAGGACCATTCTACCCCATGATTCAGTCGAGTTTTAGATGAAATGGATCCATATTTTTGCGACGAATTGCTTGGTGCAATAAACCAAACATCGTTTCCCGCATCACCGTTCATTTATTTTTCTTTGCAAATTTTGCATCTTTTATTTTTACAGCACATGTCTTTCCAGTTCTTCGTAGAATATAATTCTTTACTTTCACAATATTTTCATTGCAATTCACAAAAAAAAATACATGTGTTTGCCTCTTCTCGAAATGTTCCTTATTTGTGTCGTTTTACAGGTTTTGATAAATCAGAAACATCCGGTGTAGCTTTTAAATTTCGACACAACATCAACTGTCTTATTTTGCCATCGTAACCGACTTTAACCCTTTGCCAAGTCACGTGTTTCACGACTCAGGTGAAGAAAGGTTTTGAAAACTGCCGGTAACAAGCAGTTTCTCCTTTTCCCAGCATATTTTCTCCCCTTTAAACTCCTAATTCATTAGTTAGAGCCGCGTTACTTTGTCGTTTGCAAAAACTTTCAACATGTACGAATTCAAAATTTTGTCATCTGGTAAATATTTTATTGATTTATTTCTGTACAAGAACGACTTTTTACAGCTGTAGTCAGCAACTTAGGAAATCTTTTCTTTTTTTTTTTGAAAAGAAACGTTGAAATTGCTAATACGTACATGACACAAACCCATGTTCGAGTTCACAACGCCTCGATTTCAAACTCTGCTTGTCACTACTATGATACTAGGGCTTGCCCAAGCCTTGAAAACTGAATGAATAACATAAGTTTATACCAGATATTTTATGAGAATATGTCGGCTTTCAGAAATTCTCAAAGAATAACAACTAGAATAACGGTAGAGATTGTGCGATTCGATCTTGATTTACAGAAAGCTATGAGGGTCCTTACGCAAGACAAAGTAGCGCCTTTGCCTAGTGATATTTAGTAATAAAACCTGGAAAGCACGCAAACAAGTTCACTGTTACTGTGACATTACTGAAGTAATTTTGAAAAATGAAAAAAAGATAACTTGAAAAGACAGAATTCGTCTAGATAAAAATTTATTATCACAAGCTAAAGATGCAACTATTTCGTTGTATACGAAAAGTCGCGACCGTATCAACACAAAAGTAAACAACAACTATCTACTCTTTGACCTCCGATGGCAATTTAAGATATCTTTGCTGTTTGTTTAGATCGAAATCAGACTGCACTGAACTGCAATCTGATCTAGGATGGTCTACACTTTCTGATAAATGATGACATAATTATTATAACCCAAAAAGTGCCTTGACAGTAAATTAGTTTTCTTGCATGTAGACTTGTACCTCTTTTACCACACGACAAACTTTAAGACTTGTCTATATTGAAAGCACGTGTAAATGATAAATTAAAAATGGTTAAAATATAGGAATTTACTTTGAATGTAGAGAAAACATTGTGGGAAAAGGAGAAAATGCTGGTTACCAGCATTTTCTCCTTTTCCCACAATGTTTTCAAAAGTCTTCTTGCCTTGTGGTCGTAAAAACACGGGATCGTCTCTTAAATGGATAAGTTTATTTTGGGGTTCCCAGGGTAACTAAAAAAGAAGAGGCCGCGTGATGACAAAGTACTGAAATGACCGTGGACTTATTTACGCCATCAAGAATTCCTCACATACCATCTACTTTGACACGAGACAACGGACACTGGTCATTGTAAACGGCCCGGAGATGTCACCGACCGATTCAATTAACATTCTATTAGCAGTAAAAACTGACCAACGCCGTCAGACAGCCGGATTGACTACACTGGTCCCAGTTGTACATCTCCCTATACAGTTAAGCTGTATCAAGGCGGGTAGCCAGTCTACCGGATATCTTCCATTTAAACTAAGTGCCCGTATGTTCACAGCCTTGTTTTCACGTTCCGTCGAGGGCATTTACGTACGAATCCATTCTATGTTTAATCAAGGCTGAACTTTTTTACTGGCTAATTTTCCCCGCAGGTACGGAGAAATAAATTATAATTTCCGACATAATTTCATTCCGGTTACAACCTCTTTTTTCAATTCAGAGCCTACGCCTTTTTTCCCGTCATTCTTCATTATAGCCTGTCAACAACAGAAAATTAGCGCCTAACTACGATTGGCGCAAATGAACTGTTACAGTGTAATTTTTTGACTTAGAGAAAGTACCCGGATATAAGGTCATTTAAATTTTCACAATTTGAGAAAGCGTTTAATCCTTTGCCATACGAGAAAAGTTTTGACTGTCACGCATTGACAGCGTTTGCAGATGCAAAATTAAATGTGGCTCAAATGATGGAATTTGTCTATGAAAGGAAAAGAAAATATTGTAGGAAAAGGAGAAAATGCTGGTAACCAGCATTTTCTCCTTTTCCCACAATGTTTTCAAAAGCTTGATTCTGCATTGTCGTAAACTACGGAACTGTTTTGTAAAGGGTAAAACATTCACAACATTTGAGAGATGGAGAGAGCATTCAGCTTTCTCAGTGCCAAGTATTACAAACTAGACCGTAAATTCAATGAAACTGTACATAAGAAGAGAACTTATGTCACCAATTTAGCAAAAGTAAAGAGTGTGTGATTCCATAATTAAATTGCACAGAATGTGCAATCTGATCTTGATCTACACTGTCCACATGAGGCACATAATCATGTCGCCAATGGTTCGGACGAGGGTTACAGTTGAAGTGAACAGATAGTTAACCCATGAACTGTTACATGAATTAAGAGTAAAATTTCCAGCCAATTATAACAGGCCAATAACAGCAAAATTAAACTTACTTTTCCCGGAAAAAAAATCTCACCAAATCGGACAGTGTAGATTTAAGATCAGACTGCACGTTCTGTGCAGTCTGATCTTAATCTACACTGTCCGCAAAAGCCAAAATGAGTTGCAATCAACAGCTGAAAGGGTTGAAATCGATTGACATGTGGCAGTTACTAACGATCTCACGGTGTGGGAAATCTGTACGTTACGCCCCTTCAACTTTTAGAGCTCTGAATTAATGAATGAAATAGGCATTGTCAGTCAGTACAGTAAACTCAAGTATCGTTAAATCGTTTTTGCAAAAATATCTCACTATTTACCAGACATGGTAGACATAGATCTATGATAATATGACTTAAGTTGACGTTTCAGATAGAGTCACGAAAATGAGTACCGAGCGAGCCTTGGGCGAGCTAATTTAACATATTTTTTTTCTCAACGGGTTTAATGAAATTTTATCTAAAACGTCAACGAATGTCAGATTCTTTTAATCTTATAACTGCATCTCAAGAATTATCTTAAAAGTCATCAGATCTCTGAGGGATACTTACGTATTCATGAATGAGACCAACTCACTACTTTGACATAAGTGCATGTTCGGAATTAAGAGAGTTCGAAAGAAGCTGTCATAAAACAACATCATCTTCAATCTGTACTGATACAAGCCTTATCTGTACCAGTTATCAATTTTCACATTTGAAATGACCGCAAAATTTGTGTCGAGCGTTCCTTAAGAAAATAACTGCATAGAATACAAGATTTTAACAAATGACGTCACACAGCGTGTTTGTGACGTTACAAAATCTTATCTCAAACGTGTGTAAGATAAGAAAATTCGTAATGGATATATATTATACTTAAAACAAGAAAGGTTATGTGATTTTAAACAAGAGAACGGCATGTGGGTGCCAGTTCTCGGCTGCAGTCATTCATTTAGTGAAAAATTTTCGCGGAAAAAGGGGCATAACTTTGTCAAAAATAATTCAGCGTTACTTGAGTTTGGTATCCGGCATTTTCTTTTTATTTTCCATCAATGTTTTCTGCCCTACCATAGACAGAAATCATCATTTTGTGCAAAATTTAATTTGTCGCCTGCAAATGCTTCAACTTGGTCCGGTCAAAAATTTTGTCGGTTGGTAAAGTGTTAAACCCCCTTTTCTCGTGCCGCCACTCACATCATTTTGATACGTTATCTTGTTTCCGCCATGGACTTCTCCCCCCTCAGCAGACGTAGAAATCTAGCAACGAGGCACCCTAATTTTGACTTTTTCTGCGTTACGTATCTCCACCAAACGTAGAAAAGTGGAACTTTTTTCACTTGACGATTATTTATAAAAAAGTTTTTGACATAAGATTTACATAGAAAAATCGAAATTAGTTTGGTTTAATTTAGACTTTTCTAGGTGAACAACTAGGTCAAAAACTTGAACCTTGTGACTTGACAATTGTCAAAAAAAAAAAACTTTTCAGCGTCAACTTATTAAGTTCGGCCTGAAAAACCGAGACGTCGAAAATAATAAGAACTAATTTCTAATCTTCTAGTTTCACGTTCCGCGCTGAAGGTATAAAATAACAACAACAATTTTCTTCGTAAACCTCCTCGTCAGAAAGTCGAACGTTTTTTTTTTCGCATCAAAAACTAGACCTTTGCGAGTATTGAACCTAGCTGTTTACCTAGTTAAGTCGAAATTAGATCTCGTGTTATTTCGACTTTTCTAGGTCAACTCGGGGTAAAAATGAGAAAGTCGACAATTCTTTGACAAATTTCCAGACAAAAACTTCCACTATTCCCTTTTTTCGGTGAAGTAATTTACTTGTCAAAGTCAAAATTATGGTAATTAATTATTAGTACTCTCACGGATTCCGCTTAGGCTTAAAAGTCGACGGCGGTAACTTGATTTCGTATTTTGACATCAGCCATTTCCTAAACGAAAAATGATAGACCCTTCCAAAATTGAAAGCGCGTGCAGACGACAAGCTCAAAATTGATTCAAATGAACCAAAATTCTCTGATAAAATAGAAAACTTTGTGGGAAAAGGAGAAACGCTAGTTACCATTTTCTCCTTTTCCCACAATGTTTTCCAGAGTCCACTTCCTCAGGGTTTTTAAAACTCGGATGGTGTGGTAAAGAATTAAAAAAAAAAACTGAAAGAAAAAAAAATCGAATTGCCTTGAAAATAAACAGACGATAATGATAAGCAATTTAGAAGTTTTTTATCCACTGAAATAAATTACCACCAACACCTTCGAACAGCACTAGCTTAGAAAAGACGTAGAGTTATATTTGTGGAGGCTGGTTTGACAGCCAAGCTGATAAGCCCAGGTGTCTGAGTGCGAACCACATGGAACAATCTTTGGCGCACATTCCAAATTTTCATTTATCCTTGGAGCTCAAAACAAACCCAGCTGTCATTTTTAGTACAGAAGTAAAAGCCTAATAATGGCAAGTTCAAGGTGGGTTTAGTCCAGCTTGTCCAAGCAAAGCAGACAATCTATATCAAAGATCATACTGCACATTCTGTGCAGTCTGATCTTGACATTCACTGGCTGCAATGACAAATAAACTTGTGAAAAGCGCTTGGAGGGTAACTACTTACGGTTGAAATTGATTAAGTGGAAATTAATAAAAAAAAAAACCTTGCGGTGCAGTAAATGAGCAATGGCTGTTTTGCACTCTGTTTTTTTAACAACAATAACTCGAGAAAATGAATGAGATAGACCTTAAAATCTCATCAAACTCATCTAACAACTTTAAAGACATTTACTGGCATTAGTAATGATTTAAAAATATCATGATATAGACCAAATTCCACCCGAAGGAGAGAACCTTGAGGCTCTGTCGAGTCAAAGTAACTCACAACATATCGTGCAGTTTAGATAAAAAATCATAGCACACGTTCTGTGGTCAAAGATCATACTATGAAGTCTAATCTTAATCTACACTGTCCGCAAAATCGACTGTAGATAATTCCTGGAACTTCAAAGGTTAACAAGTAAGGCCTGTCTAAGGTTAAATAAACTGAGTGCATTATTACTTGTCAAACTCGATCTTGGCATTTTTAGACCAACTGATTACAAGAAAAAATAGACCCGGGGCATTCAATTACAAGGTCGGGTCGGTACAGCGGTAAAATACGGGCTGGGGTCGTTCCAGAAAAAGTCAGAAGATTTATTTATGTACATACCGCGTTATTTATTTAGCCTTTTCTCTGCCAAGAAAGTCGACCGGTTTGTCGGATGAATAGGTTGAATTACTGGAGGTTTGGTTGTTTATATTGGGGTTTAACGTTGTTTTCAACATTATTTCAGTTATATCGTGGCAGCCAGTGCATGTATCCATGCTTTCCTGGAGTTTCTTTTACCAGTACTTCGCACAATATTCTTCCAAAGCTACTGGCTCTTTTCTTATATAACCATCAGCTGATCAATGTTTCGACAATGGTTACATGGGAAAGCAGCAAGTGGATTTGGAAAAGTATTGTACGAAGAACTGGTAAAAGAGAGACGTGAAATGATTCCTGTCACAATGACTACCATCAATCCTCGGAGAGGAATTGGCCGAACTTGGGATTCGAATCAGCGACCCCATCGTTTTATGTCCTGTGTGTTAAATAAACTGACGCATTGATGATGCATGTATATAGGAAGCCTTTGAGCCTCGGTCTATACCACCAGAGGATGTAGATTCTAATTTCGACAGCTGAAAGCGATCTGGCCACAGCCGTGAAGTTTCCAAGTTCCCTGCCAGTCTGACCGTACAACGAATTTATTATAATGCAAAGTTTTACCATTCCAACGTGTATTCAGCGAAATTTTCCCGTTTGATGTTGTCACGAATGAGTACGCTGACGAAATTGAAATTCCCTTCTCTTCTGAGTACCCCAATTCACTGAAAACTGACGTCACTGAAAAATGACGTCACTGAGACCTTGGTAAAACGTGCAATTTGTGCATAAACTTGATGATGTCACTGCGATAGACGTTCGACTTATTTAAACATGGATTTAAATAACTTCAAGGTAAGTAACTATGAATTTTAATGATTTGTTAGCAAACGTAAGCGACCAAAAGTTGTATGACTTTTGACACTTCGCAATTTGCTTACCCTCCTAAAAGGTGGCTCGTTTTAACCGCGTGTATTTGTTTTAGAATAACAACAAACGATCATATAGTATAAAATTATGTAACTATATTCATTTATTTTAAAAAATGTATCCATTCTTTCCCCTTTAATGACAATCATGGGAAACTAGTAATACTATGGTGCAGGCTAACTAGTCAGTATTTGTCTTATGGGCGGCTCGTATCGTTCGACCCCGCCATTGTGGATTTTGTGGTCAAAGTGTAGTTATGTATACGGGGCAACCAAAAGGGAAACTGCTTTTCCCTGGATCTTGCCAGTGTACAGCAATATATGTTCGGAGCATATTATCAAATCAGATAGCGAGAAATTTCTTTGCAGTGTAATAAAAGATACAGTTTGGTCTTGGATCTAGAATGTCCGACTTTTTTGAGAAATAATCGATCGATAAAACATTTCACTCTGCTCTTCATAAGTACAATGAAATTATCCATTCCATTTATATAGCTATTAAAATAAAAATTCCCATTACATTTGAATCATGATCTTTGGAAAGAGGTTTTCAGGCATTTGCAAAAAGTATCGACAAAAGTCAGCCTGCGCAGTTCGCGATGGTTGACCTTGGTCAAAACTTGTTATTTTTGGTAATTTTTCTGCATTTTAAGGGACTATTCTACCTCAGGATTCAACCGATTGTTAGACAGAGTGGATTTTATGGATCCATAATTATGAAATGACTTGCTTGGTTATCATGTGTCACGGAGATGCATTCAGTCCCTTTTTCACATAGCATGGACCATTTATTTTGTCACTGGTTAAGGAGTTCAACTAACTCACATGAACTTACCATGAAATAATCTAAAATTATTCTATCATGACTCGACATCCAGTCTATGGACAATTATTCTTGTCACTTTATACTATTGTTAGATTTTGTTGCTGACAGTAAATAAATAAAATTGCATCTTAACTCTTAACAAGACGACAAAATTTTAGACTTGTTCGAATTCAAAGCGCTTGAAGACGACATTTTAAATGTGGCTCAAGTGAAGGGATTTGTCTTTGATAGGGTAGAAAACATTGTTGGAAAAGGAGAAAATGCTGGTTACCAGCATTTTCTCCTTTTCCAACAATGTTTTCAAAGGGCTTCTTTTTCAGGGTCGTTAAAACTCGGGATTGTATGGTAAAGGGTTAAACAGGTGTCATATTTGTACTTTACCCTGTATGTTTGCGTTATTTCTTGACCAGACAACAAAATTTTTGACCTGTCCATAGTGAAAGTATTTGCAGTCGACAATTCTAATGTGACTCCAATGATGGAATTTGTCTTGTAGAAACACTGATGGGAGAAAAAAGACTGTAAAAAAGTAATTGAGATACAATTTTAGGGATTGTTTTATTTCAATTTGAGATTTTAATATAGAAAAATAGAGATAGAAATAAGAAACCTGCCACAGGGATTACATTTTCTGACACACCGAGTGACTTACAAAAGACTGAAATCTGCATCTTATGTCAAAATATTTTCACATTTAGCAGTTTCGAAGTTTCGATTGAAACACGAAATTGTTAATGATAATTGTTAATGGCTCGTATACTCTGATCACTCCCTATCCTTCACTTGTCAAGCCGTCCATCTATTTGTCTTTCCAACTTCCAACAAAAATGTTAGTCATGCTCAATGAATAGGGGGTTTGCATCTGCATCTGCAGAAAAAAATATCGATTTAGGACAGCCTGCGCAGTCAGCGGGGTCAGAAATGGCCTAAACCCAGAAAAAAGGTGCTTAAAACATGGTGCATACAGCATCATGCAAAGGTTCTTTATTTTATGAAAGAGTTCCTTGAGAGAGTTATCACAATAGCTACTAACAGGCAGAGATGAATAGGCTTGAAATATGAGGATGGCTAAGAATGCATGTACTCAAGCATATTCACGGTGTTATTTGATTAAAGGCTATGGCCGTGCAAGTTTCTGTAGTAACTATTATTATTGGATCTATATACTGTCCTCTTATTTAGTCAAGCATATAGGCTAAAATTCTGCATTAGTTTCAGTGGAATGTATTCTGAGCCGTCGAAAGAAGTCGAGTTTGTGTAGTTGGCGTTGACAGAGATAACACGTATTAAGAAACTGAGACAAAAATCGTGTTGACTTCAAATGCTGTTCAGCAACCTTTGCTGTGGTTTATACAGACCATACGCTAGCTGAAAACATTGAAAACAAGAACTATATTTAAAAAAGATAGAGATGCTGGAATATGAAAATTTAAGATCTTTTGTAATTCTATATGAAGAGAAATAATGAAAAGCAACCATGCCATCAATTGCCCGAAACTATGCCTGCAGAGGTCCGCAGAATAAACGTGTCCTCATTTTGGACCAATCGCAAATAACCATTTATTCATTGTTACGGGAGACCACTCCTTCATGCATGGCTTCGTCCCGATTTAAATACAATACCTAACAACTGCGTTAGGGAGATATCTCTTTAGCTCAGTGAATAAGGTATTGATCTTTTGAACCTCGGAAAACGAGGATCTTGTCCGCCATGGGTTCGAATCCCGCCAGATGCGGTTTGTGTTTCAGCCATGGATTTCTTCATTTGTTTCTTTGTTACGGACTTTGTTCGTAAGATGGGGGCTCGTCCGGGATTGGCCATTGAGCCATTAATCCCATTTGTTATCCAAAAAACGGACATTTGTTGTCTAAATAATAGACTTACTGCCTAATAAGGCTTTGAGTCATCAATAAATGATGACTTTAAGAGGGGGGGTGTGTTACGGGAGACCACTCCTTCATGCATGGCTTCGTCCCGATTTAAATACAATACCTAACAACTGCGTTAGGGAGATATCTCTTTAGCTCAGTGGTTAAGGTATTGGTCTTTTGAACCTCGGAAAACGAGGATCTTGTCCGCCATGGGTTCGAATCCCGCCAGATGCAGTTTGTGTTTCAGCCATGCATTTCTTCATTTGTTTCTTTGTTACGGACTTTGTTCGTGAGATCATTCGATTATAGCATACCCAGACTAGGTCAAAGGTCAGCGCATTCAGCTACTTCGAAAAAGAAGCTCGGTTTGACAACAGAATCTGAACATCCCTCTTCAGTAGCAAATATCGGTATCCACTTCATTAACCCTTATCCTGCTAAATAACCACAATAAAATTTACAATTCGATAGTAAAAACCTAAATATTGCTATTCCAAAGGTATGTTTTGGGGAATGATATCTCCTTAGCGGACAGTGTAGATCCAAGATCGGACTGCACAGAAATTGAAGTCCGATCTTGATCTACGCTGTCCGCAAAAGGCAAGTCTAAGGGTTAAATGCAGATAGAAAATTGAATTTCTATGTAAATATGTTGCCGTAGAAACCAGGTCAAATCGTAAACAAAAACAAGCTAAACAACCATATCGGTCATCAAAATTATGGTCATAGTCGATTTATGACATCAACGACAAAAGTTTACTTCTCTACGGTTCAAATATAAACAAAAACTTTCTATGGTAACTGGTTGAAAAAAAAAGGTAAATGGCCTGCAACACGGGAAAAGGGACATTCGAACATTTGCGTAAATTATCGTCTCGGATCAACCTGTGCAGTCCGCGCAGGCTGATCCGAAACGACACTTTCCGTTTTTATGTAATTGTCTGTTTTGCGCAAGTATTACTGTAGCACAAAATCTAATATAGTCGTAAAGTGCTGTCATGGATTAGCCGACTGCAGGCTGATCCGAGACGACACTTTACGCAAATGTCCGAATGCCCCTTTTCGCGTGTTGCAAGCCAAAAATGTCATATATACATGAGTCATGCTCCGTGGAAAGGGGGATTAATGCATCTCCGTAATGCATTGTACCAAGCAAGACATCACATAATTATGGATCCATAAAGTCATACAATCAATTTTGTCTAACAACCAAATGAATTATTAGGTAGACTGGTCCATGGACATGCAGAAAATTTACAAATTGCAATAAGTTTCGACACATGTTAGCCTGCATGGACTGCGCAGGCAGACATGGGTCGATACTTTTTTGCAGATGCATTAAGCTCCCTTGTCACAGAGCATGGCTAATACAGTTTTGTTTTCTGGTAAGGATTTAAAGTGAAGAGTATACCTTGACCAACGAACCGCCTCAAAACATAGGTGAACAAGTTAAATTATTATTTTTATTACTATGAACCGATATAAACTGTAAAAAATTGTAAGGGTAATGTCCCATCCCGGGGGTAGGGGGTGTACATTTGACCATTTTCCAAACTTTTATTCGACTAAATTGATGGATTGAAAATTAATTGAAATCATCGAGTACATTGTGATGAAAGTCTGGTCATTCGAAAAAATATGCACTTAAGCGACGCGTACCACCCCTTTTTCGTTCCTGGTCAATAAAAGTGTTTTGCTTTCTCTTTTGAAAAAAGGTTTTCAGAAACTGCAAATCAGAAAAAAATGGATCTTTCATGTTAAATCACGACATGACGAAACCATTTCAGGAAAATAAAACCATTGTTCTTCTTAAATAATAGTGTTTCTTATGTCAAACTTTCGAATTAGATCAAGCGAGTTATCGCCATTCACTGAATGTATCGAGGACAAGGGTTGATAACTAAATGAACTAAATAACCTCTTGTCAAAGTGGACATCCTTTTTTACTGTGTATAAAAAGAGATGAGCGGATATAAAAACTGTACAGACACAAGTATAAAGGGCGCTCACACCCATTAACCCTGGTCCTGCTAAATAAATAAAATGAAACTTTCAGTCCGACGATACAAAAACCTTGAATAATGCTATTTCAAAATTATTTTTGGTGAAAAATATCTCTTTATCGGACAGTGTAGATCCAAGATCAGACTGCACTTTCTGTACAGTCTGATCTTGATCTACACTGTACGCAAAAGGTCAGTGAGTCGCACTTAGCAGCCTAAGTGTTAACTCTTGGACCGCCGTAAAAACCCAACAGACATTTTCGATTTCAATTTTGCTCTTGTCCAGAATGTCTCATCAAAGTGGACAGTGTAAACCAAAGATCAGACTGCACATTTTGTGCAGTCTGATCTTGGTCTACGTTGGCCACAAAGGCAATTCCAACTATGAAAGGCGCATAACGGTAAACCTCTACTACAACTGCATCCTGGCGCCAACGCCAGCAGACCATTTTTTGTTTGTTCATAAACAAATTTGGGACCGGAGTCTTCAACCAATCTGTTCTGTACAACATTGTATTCTGGCACATTCAAAGCAATTTGATATTTAACCCTTTACCACACGATTCCGAGTTTTGACGACCCTGAGAGGAATTATTTCAAAAATATTGTAGGAAAAGAGAAAAATACTGGTTACCAGTTCCAGCATTTTCTCTTTTCCCGAAAATGTTTTCTATCCATTCTTAGATAAAATCCGCCTTTGGACATGCTTTTAATACTTCGTCTGCAAGTTCTTTCAATTTCGACAAGTGTAGAATTTCGTCGTTTGGTAAAGAGTTGATATAATGATATCGACTGAAAACATTGCAATAAAGGAGACATTGCTCGTGACGCGAAAATCTCCTTAAAGGCCAAGTAGCGGCCAAATAAATCAAAGCAGGTGTTGAAATGCATTTAAATTTAATTCATACCATTTAAGAGTATGGAAAATATTGTGAAGATGACAAACTGTCATTGTGTGGTCTGTCTAAGTGTTAGTCGCTGGCAGAAAAATGAATTTCAAAATCAGGCAAAGAGTAAACAACAGATAAAGTGACCTGGCCGGTTTTCACCGAGTTCTGAAATTGATTTGTCTGCCAGCGACTAACACTGGGACCGACCGTACAAAACAGATTGTCATCTTCACAAGTATTTTCCTACTTTTAAATAGTATGATTTAAATTGAAATACATTTTAACACCCGCTTGTTTACTTTTGGAAGGTATTGTCACTTTAATGACGTGAATTCTAACCATGTTTAAGCTTTTGTGTGTTTGTGCGACTTTTTTTTCTTTCGTTTTTAATAGTATTTTAAATTCACCTTATAACTTGATTTTTTCACATTAGTGTTTCTCCTTCCTTTCTTATGTGTTTATGAGTTTCCTTAGTACGTGTTTCACAAAATCATCATTTTCACGTTAACCCGTGTCGGCTTTCGTACATGTCTTTATAAGAATATTAATCTTCACCAAACAATTTTGTTTTAACGGGAAAAGGGTGTCGAAAAATGGTAACCAGCATTTTTGCATTTTCTCAAAATGTTTTCTGTCCTTTCGAAGAAAAATAGCACCATTTAGGCAACATAATTATGATCTGTCGTCTGCATATGCTTTCAATTTGCACCAGTCTAAAATTCTTTAGAAAAATTAACTTGATACTATTCAATGAAAATATTTCTAAGTATAGTCTACCGTAGACGCTCGCTAATGGCAAACGCATGTAACATTGTGAACGCATTTAACATAAGCGACGTACGACTCGTATTTCCTATTGTACTTTTGCACACATGGTCAAGTTTGATTGCGTGTCACTATCAATGCATGTGACAGTTCACGTGTTTAGAACTCCATGGAAACGCTGACTGGCAATTCCAGTTATGACATGATCCCGAAAAAGGACGTACTTTACCCTCTGCCCACTTCATCTCAAACCGTACCGTGAAAGGTATGTGGTGTTTTACCCCGCTTTCACAAAGTATCTCAGTAATATCATGGTAACACATCACTTTACCAAAAAGTCCGAGTCCGAAAGCTCATCCGGTAACGTAAAGATCTTGATACTATGGATACCCTTTTGAAGGCCCCGTATACATCGTTGTCTGCGCATGTCATATTCTTCGAAGATTCGACCTGTCTGCTATGACGCATCACCCATCCCCGTATACTTGGGAAAAGTAGGGCTGATACCGAAGCTATAAGCCTATTACCCAAGCATGCAGGGGCTGTTTTAATAAATGACCGGTGCGCAGGTTACATGCTAGCCGATCATAGCTGAATGAATCGCACCAGGTGGCGTTTTATTGAGTAAACGTTTATTTCATTTTTAAATTCAAAGTAACGGTTTTTGTTTTGAAAAGTAGTCCGGTTCTGTAGCCAGAATGCCCAAATTAGATAGATGTGTATTTGTAGAATGCCATCTAGCGGGAGATAATGCCGTATACATTATACACTTTCAACACAACATCCAAAATGGCGGCGTCGACCAATACGAGCGGCCCACTAGACAAACATAATGAGTAGCCTGCACCGTATTATTTCTAATTTCCCTTATGGTCGTTTGAGGTACCTAATGGTCGTTTACTTTTTGACAACAAATCTTTAAAATGCACTGTTACTTACCTTGAAGTTGTTTAAATCCTTTGTTTAAATAAAAATATGACGAATGTCTATTTCAGTGACATCATCAAGTTCATCCACCAAACTGCACGTTTTACCAAGGTTTCAGTGACGTCATTTTTCAGTGACGTCAGTTTTCATTGAATTGGCGCACTCAGAAGTGAAATTCTATATCGTCAGCGTACTCAATTCGTGAAGACATAAAACGGGGAAATTTGGCTGAATACACATTGGAGTGGTAAAATTTTGCAGTATAATAAACTCGTTGTACACCTTCGGCTCGGGGCGACATGATTCGCCACAGCCGTGAACAAGTTTCCGAGTCCCCTGTCACTTTCTTAATACAGCATAAGACCAGGAATGAACGTAAGAATTGTTGGTGAATACCTGGAGGCCCTAGGTTTGATCCTCACTCCGGCGCTGGGGTTTCCACGGGAGTGTTGAAACCCAGGACAAACGTGAGTGTATGAGCTGTCACCGTGATATGACCGAAATAAGGTTGAAACCGGCGTTAAAATATCAGTCAATCAACCACAAGTATTGAGTCACGCGGTACCCTTTCTCATTCAATTTACATGTATTTGGCTCTAACATGGTTTAAAATGAAGGACAGAAAACTGACAGACAACTCGAACTTTTTTCTCCGACAAAAACCTCAAAACCATAAATTAAGTGTTAAGTGCGCAATAAAGTTAAAGTACCCGTGGCCAATTAAAATAGAAAACCCTGACGAAATTCACACGATCTGTATTTGGTGTGCCAGTTTTTTAAACGAACCCTTTAGGTGCGTTGAGAAGCTTCAGTTGTGCTTCACGGACAGTTTACGTTAAGATCGGACTGCAAAAAAACGATTAGTTGAATTTTGAATTTTCTATACTTCCAAGTATACAGTGGGAAAGTTAATTCGTAACAAAAAACTTTGAATAATAGGGAGTTTTGTTGTTTTTTCCCCACTTGATAATAGCATGAATATCAATTGCATATGGCCGGCAACACGCGAAAAGGGGCATTCGGACATTCGCGTAAAGTGTCGTCTCGGATCAGCCTGCGCAGTCCGCGCAGGCTAATCCGAGACGACACTTTCCGTTCTAATGTGATTTTCTGTTTCGTGCATGTCTACTGTGTGACAAAATCTAATGTTGACGTAAAGTGCCTTATTACATTCTGTTACTAATAATAGTAATATTTTCTACTGAAAATACTGTAATATCGGTGTCACGCGGGGGCAGATATGGCGGGGCAACGGGCTGATATCTGATATCCTGCCCGTTGACAAGATATTTGTTCTAAATCTATAGCAACAGAACACTCGCTCGTGAACTAATGTTCTCAAAACATCCATTTTGAAAAAAAATGGCTGAATCAGTCCGTCAATCGCTAGCGGACAAATCTTTAGGAATACAGGCAACGATTGAATCGCAAAACCAGCAAAGGCACGATAAATAGAGAACTGATTGCTTTTGTCTTGGATTGGGAAAGTTTATCGGGCAAGGCGTGGCGTCAAAAGGCTAGTAGACTACTAATTTTATCCGTTGAGCCGGGGGGACCGAGCCTGATTAAGTTTCCCAATCCAAAGCACCAACCATCTATTCTATTTATCCTGTTTCTAATTTATAATGCGTATCATACTAAATTGAATATTTGGTTCAGAAAAACACACGTACCGTCATCATTTTAACTACATATGAATAAAGATGAATAATTGTTTATTTAAAACGTCCTTATACTGCAGCTGCGATAGTCATGGTCAATGATGCAAGATTACGTTATGAACGTGACGTTTACCCGCGGAAAAAAACAAAGTCGTGTCGAACGGAGACAAGAGTTTCTCTGTTTTAAGTGTTTTAACATGTTAGAAACGAAAAATCGAGCAAATGATCCATGAATGTAATAACAAGGTTATTACACGGCTAATAAGGGCCGGAGAGTGATATCGGCCCTCCACCTTGAAATCTGCCCTCGGGCTAAAGCCCTCGGGGCAGATATCAAGGTGGCGGGCCGATATCACTCTCCGGCCCTCATCAGCCGTGTAATAACCTCTATGTCTCGGATTAGCCTGTGCGGACTGCGCAGGCTGATCCGAGACGCCACTTAACGCAAATGTCCGAAAGACCCTTTTCGCATGTTGCAGGCCATATAAGCAGCGCCTAGGCATTAAACTAAGCAAGTCATCAATCATGGATAAAAAAAATCCATTTTGTCTAACAACCGACTGAATCATGAGGTAAAATGGTCCTAAGACTTGCAGAAAATGGACCATTAACAAAATAGTTCGATCCAGGTCAGCCCACGCAGACTACGCATGCTGACCTCGGTCGATACTTTTTGCAGATTCATTAGGTCCTCTTTTCAAAAACATGGCTGATATATTTTATAAGAGGTGATTTAGAAAATTCTAGATCTACATCAGGAAATATGCTGGTGCCCGGCTGGGTAGAAATCTGAGTGAAAAGCAAACGAATGCCACCGGTTTCTATTTAAAAATGCTAAAAAAGTGACTGTACTCTAAATGTAGAAAACGCATATCCGTTCTTGAGTTAAAATAAGCAATCCCAAGTTTTTACATCCCAAAGAAAAAGTCTGTTGAAATCATCGAGGGAAAAGAAGAAAATGCTACTGAACAGCATTTTCTCCTTTACCCACAATGTTTTCTACTATGTCAAAGAGAAATCCTATTTTTTAAGCAATGTTTATTTTATCATTTGCAAATGCTTTTGATATGGACTAGTCTACAAAATTGTCTTATGTTAAAATGTTAGACTAAAATATTTTACAATCGAAATGATACGGATTTTCGGCGCCCACAAAAAAATTACGTCGACTACTGCTGTGAAAGATTAAATGAAATATAGCTTTTATCACATAATTACTCTTGTTTCCAGTGTAATACAGCCAGTACCAATTCTCTATTTATCACATAACCTCCCTTGTTTTCAGTGTAATACACCCATTACGAATTTTCTTATCTTATACACGCTTGATATCACAATAGTGTGACGTTATTTTTGACGTCATTTTGTACGTATTTCATAGAAGTGAATGAGTTTTATGGATATTACCGCAGGAGCATCTATAGATAGTTTTGCATTTTCTGATCTAAAATTTGTGATGTGAAAAAAAGAATCTGACTTTCGTTGGCTTTTGAGATATATAGGATCTGACATGAGTTGGCTTTCGAGATAAAATTTTATTAAACGAGTCTAGGAAAAATGTTATTAAGCGAGCCTTTGGCGAGCTTAATAACATCTTTTCTTGACGAGTTTCATAAAATTTTATTTCAAACGCCAACGAATGTCAGATTCTTTTTATTACAAAACGATATTTCACGAAATATAGATCAGATGTTGCAAAACCATCTATAGATCTATGCATCCGCAGTAATATCCATAAAACCCATTCACTTCTATGAAGTACGTACAAAATGATGTCATAAATGACGTCCACAATAGTGATATCAAACGTGTATGAGATTAGAAAATTCGTAATGAGTATCTAACACCGAAAACAAGGGAGGTTATGTGATAAATTTCTTTATTAAACTCGTCAAGAAAATATGTTATTTTATCTTATAGGGTATATTACACTGAAAACAAGGGAGGTTATGTGATAAAATAATATTTTGACGTATTATATGACGTCATTTCATCATTATTTTTGGTGACTCTGGTTCTTCTTCTGAAAAAAAGTTCGTGCGCATAAGGTCTTGCAAATTCAGACCAATAACTCGTCCGACATTGTTTATGTGATAGAAAAAAATCTTGCATTCGTTGGCTTTTGAGAAAGATTTTTTTAAACTCGTCTATAGAAATGTTATTCACTCGCCAGACGCTCACTCAACAACATTTGCTAGACTCGTTTAATAAAATTTAACCTGAAATGCCTACTTAAATGTCAGATCCTATCGAGAACGATATGTTATTACAACATTTTTCACTTTCAGAAAGTTTCGGGATTCACCATGTCAAACCGCAGAACACGAAACCCCTCGAATATAGAACGTACGATGAGTGTAAATAATTCATTTAGAGAAGCTAAATTAGTATCTCTTTCACAGACAACAAATTTTACGACATGTCTAACGTGAAGGCATTGGCAGGTGACCAATTAAATGTGACTTAAATGATCGGATATGTTTTTTTTTTTTAGGGATACAAAACATTGTGGGAAAAGGAGAAAATGCTGGTTACCAGCATTTTCTCCTTTTTCCACGATGTTTTGAAAAGGTTTCTCACGCTGGGTCGAATAAACATGGGGTCGAATGGTTAAGGGAGAAAGATTGTACAAGCGGTTAACCGCGAAATGATGTTTCCCCGACTGGGTTTAAGCCACAAGTAACTGAGGCGTGTAAGTAGCGTTAAAACAGCGTGTTAAGACTTTGATTTATATTTTGTAGACTCAGGAGTTAAAAGCAAACGAGTGTCACTTGTAATTTCTTCATGATATTCAGTGTATCTCTGTTCACTAATCGCATTTTGGGTATTTTCTCTCTTCCTAATGTTAGCCTACAAGTAACATATTACGACTTCAGTTGTAAATTACTTCCTTGTAATGTTTTTCAATATGTATGTATTGTAATCATTAGTTTGTATGACTAGGAGCTGTACAAGCTTACGTCAAATAAAATTTGTCTATGTCTATGTCTATGGGTTCGTCTTTAAGCAGACGGCAATGATCAAAGATCAGACTGCACTTTTTGAGCAGGCAATGGTGCTGAAGGGGTTAGATAAGACTTGTGATATATTAGATCTGTTTTCTGGATTTCAATAACATTTTCTTCTGGTGTTAAAAATTCTTTTAACTTTATTGTTATTTGCGCATATTACCGCATTGTTATTTGCCCGTATTACTTCGACTGAATTACAAAAGCTTTCTACAGTTTTTCTTTTTGTGTGTGTGAAATATTAATGAGGAGATCTGTTTCCTTGTCGAATTGCGTGAAAATTGTCTGATACGACGACAGCCGAATAACCGGCAAGAGTAGTTTTCTAGTTTTTATATCCGCCGAATGAAATCCCCCGACATAGTGAAAATCTCAACGAAAAATATTGTTTCGTTGTCATCCATTTGTAGATAAATATTAGCCATGCTCTGTAAAGAGGGGGTTTAATGCATCTGCAAAAGTATCGAACAAGGTCAGCCTGCGTAGTCTGCGCAGGCTGACCTGTGTCAAAACTTTTTGCTTTCAAAAAATTTTCTGCATGTGCAAGGACCATTCCACCTCCAAATTAAGTCGGTTGTTAGACAAATTGAATTACAGTGTATATGGATCTATAATTATATGATGACTTGCTTGATATAATGCATTACAGAGATACATCAAACACCCGTTTTGCCAGAGCATGGCTCATATAAAATCATATAAAACTCTTTACAAAAAATATTGTTTTTTATCCCCCTGACGAGGAAAATGAGAAAATGCTGGTGTAAAGAGAAAATAACTTTATAACATTTTTTTCTCTCCGTTCACTAAGACGTCTTTCTTTAAATCTGAGAATGAGAAATGAGAAAATGCTGGTATTAAGAGAAAATAATTTTATAACAATTTTTTTTCTCTCCGTTCACTAACACGTTTTTCTTTATATCAGTGATGGCGTTATGTTCATAGTTAAATTTGTAAATAATACATCTGTTGTTCTATATAATTGATACTCACGAAATCAAACTTACATGTGTCCGAATTTTTTCTTCAGTCGTAGCATTTTATGTTACGTTACCAAACGGTAATTCAAAGCTGTTTGCTGCAAGTACATTTTTTATGTTAATGGTTTATTTTTTTATATCAAAACGGTAAAGATTTCGCAGGATAACGGTATATTTTATATCAAAACGGTAACGTTTTAACCCTTAAGCTGCTAAGCGCGACTCACTGACCTTTTGCGGACAGTGTAGATCAAGATCAGACTGCACAGAACGTGCAGTCTGATCTTGGATCTACACTTTCCGATAAGTAGATATTTTTCTCCAAAAGATAAGTTTGGAATAACTTTATTCGAGTTTTTATTATCGGCTTGAAAGTTTTGTTTAACTTAGTTAGCAGGACATGGCTTACAGAATAAAACTGCACTTTTCAGTAAAATAGATTCTCTGTAGTCATTCAGTTTAAGATCTAAGATTAGAAAGATTAGCAAAAAGGTTCTTCAGAAATGTGATAAAAATTTTTTTTGGCATAAAAACATGGGTAGATCTAGATCTATGCAAGAGTAAACAGAAGCCTGAAGATCTGAGGTAACGTAAAGCGCTCTGGCTGAATTTCATCGACTGTCACCGAGTTTCAAAGCTTTGGCTTTCACTGAATTTAACTGAAATTCTTTTTACAGTTTTTTTTTCAATTATATTTGTGGCATTTTCATTTATTTAAACCTTCACTACAAATATCTTGAGTTTAAACAACCTCGAAAAAGAAGGCATTTTCTCCTTATCCCACAATGAGTTTTTGTATGTAAATTACTTCAATATCGACGACTCTAAAATTTTGCCGCGTGGTAAAGTCTTATTTTTCAAATCACAAACATAGACTATACAAAATTATATCTGGACAAAAATGTAATTAACATAATCGTAACTCATAAGTTTATACTTTAGCGTTATTTTATAGCATGAAGAATACTGACCATTACATATATACAGTAGATCGTTAAAACTGAGATGAAAAATTTCAGTTAGTCAACAGAAATTGCGATTTCAAGGCTGGTTATACAAAAAAAAAAGAAACGTTTAATTTACTATTGATTCAAGATGAAAAAACACGTTAGGTGTTTTAAATTCAATTTTCTATTTCTGCTCTACAGCATAATTTTTTTTGACAACGAAAACATTGTCTCGTTTTTAGATTCTTGCAAGCTTTAATTTCTTCTTGAACAATGTCTTTCTGTAGGTAAATCAAGGAAAGTGCCATTCAACATTTTCGTTTTCTCTGAAAACTGCAGTCATACATTCAACTCTTTGATTACCAAATAAGTAAACAAAGAACATTCCAAAATAATAATGAGCCATACTCTGACAAAACAGGTTTTAATGCATCTCCGTGAAGCAATGTACCCTAAAAGTCATCAAAGACTCATGGATCCATAAAATCCATTTTGTCTTACAACTGCCTGAATCATGAGATAAAGTGGTCCTTTAACATGCAGAAAGTTGTCCAAAAGCAAAAAGCATCGACTCAGTGTGCGTATTCACCAACCAATCTTAAGAACTTTCCTAGTCTTTATTCTCCAGAATTTTCTAACTTTGAAAGTAACACAACTTCTGATTGGCTAAACCATTTGGTTTAGCCAATCAGAAGTTGTGTCACTTTCAAAGTCAGAAAATCTTAGAGAATAAGACTAAGAATGTTTTTAAGAACGATTAGTGAATACAGACTCTGGCCAGCCTGGGTCGATACTTTTCTCAGATGCGTTAGACCCCTTATTTACAGAGTATGGCTTTAAATGATATCTAAAACATGCTTTGAATAAATCATCCTTATTGATATTAGTCAAACAGCAGACGTTAGGTTCTTAAAGATTCCTAATGACGCCTATAGAATGTTTTTTACCAAACAATAAAACTTTAGACTTGTCCATATTGCGAGTACGAAATTTTTGCAAATTTCTCGTATTTGCAGACGACATATTTAGTGTTTCACGAATGACTGGATTTGACTTTGAAAATGTGGCAAACAATGTGGTAAATGTAGAAAACTACGGAATACCGTTAGGGCCATCGCCTATGAATTTGTTGATTTTAAACGCGAGTATCACCATCGTACTATCGCGTTATCGTCATCGCGCTATCGCGTTATCGTCATCGTACTATCGCGTTATCGTCATCGTACTATCGCGTTATCGTCATCGTACTATCGTCTTCCGGTGCGCATGCTCATAGAGAAATTTCTCCTCCATGCAACAAGATGGATTCAGAGTCGGATAACGAAGGTAGGCATAAACATTATAAATTTTGATTATTTAGGCAATCAATAACTTTTTAAAAACGTTATGAGGTATTCACTGTTTGTTTTCTTTTACTGAACAGATCTAGTCTTATGGTATGTCCTGAGGATCTTACATGTGTGAGCATACGCATGCGCACCGGAAGGCGATAGTACGATGATGATAACGCGATACTACGATGACGATAACGCGGTAGTACGATGACGATAACGCGGTAGTACGATGACGATAACGCGATAGTACGATGACGTTAACGCAATAGTACGATGATGATAACGCGATAGTGCGATGGTGATAACGCGATAGTACGATGACGATAACGCAATAGTACGATGGTGATACTCGTTAAAATCAACAAATTCATAGGCGATGGCCCTAACGGTATTCCGTAGAAAACTCTGGTTTCCATAATGATTTCAAAAGCTTTCTTCTTATGAGCATAAAAACGCAAAATTGTCAAGAAAATGATGAAAGTTAACACTTTAACACACAATCCTGAGATTTAACAACCCTTAGGTAGATACCTTTTTTTTTTTTGAACACATTGTGGAAAAAGAGGAAAACATTTTGGGAAAAATAGAAAATGCTGGTTACCAGCATTTTCTATTTTTCCTACAATGTTTTTCCACCTGTCTCAGAACTTCAATTCATTTGAACCACTTTTATATTTGTCGTCTGCAAATGCTTTCAATTTGGAAGGCTCTCAAGTTTGTCGTTTGGGAGGAGGTTAATAAATTATTGCAATTAATCATAATTCGTTCAACCGATCTGGATAATGAGCCGTATCCAATAATAAATCAGTAACTAAAATAAAATTTGAGCCACGCTCTGGCAAAAGGGGGCTTAATGCATCTCTGTGATACATCATACCAACCTAGTCATCGCATAATTATGAATCCATAATAGCCACTTTTTTTAACAACCGACTTAATCATGAAACAGACTAGGCCTTGGACATACAGAAATTTGACCGATAGCGAAACGTTTCGGCCCAGGTCAGCCTGCGCAGATTGCGCAGGCTGACCTGGGTCGATACTTTTCGCAGATGCATTAAGCCCCCTTTTGCCAGAGCACGGCTCAAATGATTTTTCAAATACTGATTACTTCGTTCCATCAACCGTAAGTAAACTATTGCAAGTATAAATCGTAGAAATCCTTGAAACTAATTAACTAAATAACTAAGTAAGAAAATTACCACTTTGGCTGCTAGGCGCGACTCAAAGACCTTCTGCGGACCGAGTAGATCAAGATCAGACTGTACGGAACGTGCACTCTGATCTTGGATCTACACTGTCCGATAAGGATATAATTAATTTTCCACCAAAAAATACCTACGATATAACAAAATTGGGATTATGACCATTGACTTAAAAGTTTCATTTCATTGATTTAACAGGAGAAGCAAGGTGCATCATTAATTTGTTCAGTTAATCAAAAAAACATTTCATTGCCAGTGTGATGCTTCCAATATATTGAAATTCTAATGGTCACTCGTTACGCGTTGAAAAGCAGTTTTTAGGTTAAGCTTGCTTAATCCATAATGCGCCTTTGCGGACAATATAGATCTGGATCAGACTGCACGGAACGTGCATACTCTATGATATACACTGAGCAAATAAAACATGGCGTTGACACTACTTTACTGCATTGATTGATTCGTTCCAATTTTCGCACTTAAGAGCTAACCACTTCACAAATATTGGTTTTGCAGACAGCGGTAATCAAGATCAAACTATATAAAATGTTGAGTCTGATCCTTGATCTGCACCGCCTTCTACTTGTTTTCAGTACAGCACTGTACGACCACAATATGGCCTGCAACACGCGAAAAGGGGCATTCGGACATTTGCGTAAAATATCGTCTCGGATCAGCCTGCGCAGTCCGCGCCGGCTAATCCGAAACGACACTTTCCGTTTTTATGTAATTTTCTGTTTTGCACAAGTCTGCTGTAGCACAAAATCTAATGTAGTCGTAAAGTGCCGTGTCGGATTAGCCTGCGCGGACTGCGCAGGCTGATCCGAGACGACACTTTACGCAAATGTCTGAATGCCTCTTTTCGCGTGTTGCAAGCCATATAATTAAGCCATGCTCTGACGAAAGGGGCGTTAATGCATCTCCGTGATGCATTACACAAAGCAAGCCTTCACATAATTATGGCTACACATATTTTGTCTAACAACAAAGGGAATTATGAGATAGAATGGTCCTTGGAGCTGCAGAAAATTTACAAATAGCAAAAAGTTTGGACACAGGTCAGCCTTCAAGGACTGTGCGACTGATCTGGGTCGACACTTTGTGCAGGTGCATTCAACGCCCTTTTCATAGAGTATGAATCATTTTGTATTATTGCTGTTTATCGATATACTCACGATATTTTAGCTTTGTCAACCACTCTTCTTCATTATCAATGCGCACATCTTCAAATTCCTTTTTCGCAGCGTGGAAAAGCAGCCGTGGGATTTCTCCACGACCTCGAATGTCAAAGTAGGTCAATTTGTATTTTTGTGATTTTTCTTGAGTTTTTCCGCTCATCTTTGATTGTCTTTAATTGTCATAAAAACAACAGTTTACTGAAGAGAAAAATGAAAAAAAGTACCCCGCTATGAGAAGTTATTTGAGTATCGTAAATTATTGGAAACTCAAAATCAAGCATAAAACCGTTATCATTCTTTTTCAAATATAATACAATTAATTTCAATCTGCAATCCCGAAAAAAAAAGCACGGATTTTTATTCTATCTTAAATCGAAGTTTTCGTTCCACTTGTAAATCCGTTTTAATTACACCATTTTCAGATTCCGCACTACTTTTATTCCAAACCATCAAAGGTCCTCCCCTTTGATAGAATAAGCCAATCAAATCCCTTGTCCAGGTTAACCTCTCGCTAAGTACACACTTGCCCAGAGTTACATACCTTATGAAAAGTTAAAGGGTTATTTAGTTTAGTGCGATACGGTCTGATGGCCTCCGTTCAGTGAACTGCCTACAGTTGAAGCATGATCATTTAATTTGCAGCTCCAGTGTTATGTACAGCATCCAGTAGTAAAGAGGCTAACTCTGTACCAGACGACAAACATTTTAGACTTGTCCAAATCCAAAGCATTTGCAGACGTAAAATTAAATGTCTCAAAATTTTGGGATTCATCTGTGAACGAGTAAAAACGTTGTGGGAAAAGGAGAAAATGCGGTTCAAAAGCCTTCTTTTTGTCGTTGAAACTCGGGATTGTGAGGCAAAGAGTTTTAATGAAAGTATCGCCTACGAAATAGCGGGTAGAGAACCACATTTTTAAAGGGTCAGAATTATTCTTTTCCGACGCAGATTTGTCTTGAATGATGCTATCGCCTTTCTCCCTATGTTATGTGATGATGACTTTTAGCGGAAATGATTGTATTGAACAAGAAAGGTTGGTGGAATCAATTCTTACATCAGCATTGCAATGCTTGACGAATTTGGTTCAAATGTATTCATTTATAAGCTTGAAATGCAAGTAACGTTCATACACACGGTGATAAATGAAAATTATCCGAAAGGTCAGAGGTTTGAATAGAATAATAATAACTTCACAAGCATACTCAAAAGCAGAAATTTACCGTAGCGGCTGAAGAGTTTAAGACAATTCAGTGTCAAATACATACACAGAATAAAAGAATATATGTTTATGCTTGCTTATGCTCGTACGTAAAAATCGTGGCAACCAGTGTTGGTCTTTGAATGTACGAAAACATCAATTGGAATTTAAATATTATACATCAGCTGCATTTGTATGCAACAGAAAGTACTTTATATCAACCTACTTTGTTAATAATCGATCTTATTATACAACACCATAAGCGATTTAGAAGGCATTATCAGTATATACGATATTATCATTATTATTTTTCTTTTGTAATTTTGTGAAGACGCGATGGAAGATCTAGTTGCAAATGGATCAAATTCCATGCAATCGCACTTGTTTGGTATAGACATTTTTCGAAAAAAATACATATTCTGCCTTAACTTGCCAAGACATCGATAAACGTTAAGTACTATGTGGGACAAACCAACAACATGAAGGACGAAAACAACAATACAACAAGAAATAATAACCTTTAAACGAATCGTCAGTGTAAAGCTAAAATGTCTTAAAGAGGATTAATAAACTAATTAGATTTTTCATGAATAATTTCGCTTTAAGTTTTTTATTACAGCTGTATGATGTGGTAACATAATGCTACTCTTTCTACGTAGACAGCTTAGAAAAAAAGTTTTTCATAATGTAAAAGAAGCACATCCAGTTAAATTTCTGTTTAAGCAAGCACCAAATACTATATCGAACCTGTATTATATTTTCAGCGTATCATTTTCAATAGATTATAAAACTACTGCTGCTTAACAGAAAGGTGATGCCTATCTTAACCTGCTGTCCAGAAATATGGGGTATTTATTAGAGTGTTGCACGAGGTGATTTGAAGCCCGTAAAAGTTTGTAAATTTCACATTGGATTAAATATCAGAAGTCAAATCTTGCTGTTTTAGGGATTTTCCCAAAACTTAAGTTATCTTTAAAAAGTGTGTTTTGAAATAGTCATATTAAATCACGAGAGATCTTAAATAAGTAATGCTTAGGATACTTCGAAGTCAAACTTTATTATCAAAACAAAAACAAAAAGTCGATCTGAAGTTTGAATCATATTTATTTGTAACCATACATAATCATCAGCGCAAATCAATGGTTAAAGTTTGTCTATCTAACTGCTAGCTCAAGATCTCTACTGAAATGGAAGGTAAATAATGTGTACTGGAACCGAAGATATAAACAAACATTTTAGATATAGTGATTATAACTAAGACCAGAATACCATTTTTTCCTAGTTCGCCTATTAAAGAGAAATTTTAGAGAAATATTTTGAGTGCCATCCGTCAGCAGCAATAAATAAGTTTGCAGGAAAAGGAGAAAAGGGAGAAAAAGTCTTTATTTCTGAAAATTTACGTTTTATCTTAAAAAGCTTTAACCTAAGGAAACAATGTTTATGTCGAATTGTCTCGAACTGAAAAAGACAGAGTAAAATGTATGAAATTGATCAACCATTCGAATTATACTGAGCAAAGCAAAGCTTTTGCCCCTAGCCAATCATTAGCTGGAGTCCTGCTGCTGTATTTTTGTACATACTGTACATTTTTTTTTTTCTTTTTTAAATTTCAAAAAGCCACTACTTCTCAAATATAGTCATGTATGACAGATCTGGTGTATTCAAAATTCGTCGTTCATCGTCCCTCCAGTGTCATCCTCTTACTTGGTATGACGCAACAAATAAAGATAGCTTATACGCAAGTAAAGTGTTTTGATTCATCTTTAACTCTTCATGAAAACTCATGTTCTATTGTTGTATTGTTAAAATTGCTAAAAACATGTGCATGAATGTATACTTGTTATATAGTTAATCGCTGAAAGAAAAGATTCAACATCTATTCGCAACTTTGTCATTAATTGATATGATATGAGTGTGTTTTAAATACCCAAAGGTTCTGCTGATTCCAGATACATGTAGTTTTATGATAAGGATGAGTTGGTGAGAGTTTCTGCCGTTATTTTCACACAATATATTGTATGTACGAGTACATGTACATTATTGTACTACATATCTATCATGCCTACGTTATGATTTTTCTTAAAATGGCTATAGACATAAAATATCTAATCTACCTTGACAGCTTATGAATCAATAGTCAAGTGTCATATGAACCGTTCACAGCCTCAAGTATAGATAAACTTATCATAAATCTAACATTAAAAAATCCGGAACTTTCAGGCCTTTGATTTTTTTAAACTGTTTACTCGACCACAATATTTTACCAGTCAGTTTTAACTCTTTTCCAAACGACAAAATTTTAGACTGGTCCAAATTGAAAGCATTTGCAGACGACAAAATAAATGTGACTGAAAAATTGAATTTTGTTTTGGAAAGGGCAGAAAACATTGTGGGAAAAGGAGAAAATGCTGGTTACCAGCATTTTCTCCTTTTCCCACAATTTTTTCAAAAGGCTTCTTTCACAGGGTCGTTAAAAGTTGGTACTGTGCGATAAAGGGTGAAAAGCATTCACAGTTGAAAAAATAATTAATTAAGGCTGAAATAATCTGCTTTGTATTTGAATAGGTAGAAAACAGTGGCAAAAGTAGAAAATTCAGCAAATCTTTACAAATTTTCAAAAGCGTTCCTAGATAGAGTCGGGGTCTCAGAACATCGGATAATTTGGCAAAGGGTTAAATAGGTTCTAAATAAGTTTAATTGAATTCGATTTTCTACCACATTTGCACTAAATGAACTTTACCCCCCCCCCCCCCCCTTTAAACACTAATCTTGGTATATCATCTTCCCCCACTTTTAAAAATAGAAATAATTCCTGGAATGTGCGATTATTTGATTCGAGCCATGCTCTGTGAAAATGGGGTTTAATGCATCTGCAAACAGAGGTGATTCAGGTCAGCCTGCACAGTCTACGGAGGCTGACCTGTGTCGGAACTTTTTTTGCTTTTGGTCAATTTTCTGCATGTCAAAGAATCATTTTACTTCATGATTCAGTCGGTTGTTAGATAAAATGGATCCTATGGATCCATATTTATATGATGACATACTTGGTATAATGCATCATGGAGATCCATTAAGCCCCACTTTGTGAGAGCGCCGCTCATTCAGAGGTTATCGCTCTATCACCGATTTTTAAAATATTTTTTCTTCTTCCTAGAAAATAAACACATTAGCCATGCCTTGTGAAAAGGGGGTTTAATGCATCTGCGAAAAGTATCGACCCAGGTCAGCCTGCGCAGTACGCGCAGGCTGACCTGGGTCGAAACTTTTCGCTATTGGTCAGTTTTTCTGTATGTCCAAGGGCCAGTCTACCTCACGATTAAGCCGCTAGTGAAACAAAACAAATTTCATGGATCTATAATACTGTGATGAGTTGCTTGCTATAATACGTTACGTTGATGCTTTGAACCCCTTTTTCACAGAGTATGACTCACATGCAAAGTAATGATGTAAACCATTGGCCCGTAACCCTTTACCAGAAGACAAAATTTTAGACCTGTCTATATGGAAAGCATTTGCAGACGACAAATTAAATGTGGCTCAAATGACGGGATTCGTCTTTGAAAGGGAAGGGGGGAAGGGCAGCGTTAGAAGAGGAGAAAATGCTGGTTAATGTTTTCAAAAGTCGTCTAGCCGAGCCCCGGTAGCTCAGTCGGTAGCGTACAGGACTATAGAACAGGAGGTCGCTGGTTCGATCCCCGGCTCGGCCAATTTCTTTATGAGGATTGATAATTGTCATTGGGACAGGATTCATTTCTCTCTCACCGCTGACCACTGTTTCGACAATGGTTATGTGAGAAAGCAGCGAGTGGCTTGGAAAGAAGATTGTGCGGAGTACTGGTAAAAGAAACTCAAGGAAAGCATGCACTGCTGCGATATAACTGAAATAATGTTGAAAACGGCTTTAAACACCATATAATCAATCAATCAGTCAATCAAAAACCGTCTCCGTCGAATCATTAAACCTCGTGAGTGTGTCTGACTCTCCATGATCTTCAAGATTTTAACTATTTACCTAAATAAATAATAATAAAAACCGAAATACGTGTAAATATATTGATTTCAAAGTTCTTTTCCGGTGCAAAAATCTCATCGTAGTAGAAATTGTTAAAATAAAATCAGACTGCATGTTCTGTGGAGTCTGATCTACACGGCCCGCAAAAGCGTCTAAGCAACCATGTATCGATTTTAACATTCTTTTATCCTGCTCAAATCTCATCGAAGCGGATAGTATAGATCGAAGATCAGACTGCACAGAATGAACAGTCTGATCTTGATCTTCACAGTCCGCAAAAGCGTCTTGAGTCGCACTTGGTACTTTACGGGTTATTTTATTTCAAAAGATTAACCAGACGATGAAATTTTAGACTTGTCCAAATTGAAAGCATTTGCAAACGAAAAATCAAATATGTCTCTAATGCCAGGATCTGTCTTTGATATAGGGTGGAAAACATTATTGGTAAAGGAGAAAATGCTGGTAGCCAGTATTTTCTCCTTTACCCACAATGTTTTTCAAGGTTTTCTTTCTCAAGGCCGTTAACCCTGTACCACACAATCTTGAGTTTTAACGACCCTGAAGAGGAAGGCTTCTGAAAAAATTGTGGGAAAAGAAGAAAATGCTGGAAACCAGCATTTTCTTCTCTTTCCCACAATGTTTTCTACCCTTCTATAGACAGAAATAATAATTTGTAAAACATTTATCTTTATCGTCTGAGATGCTTTAAATTCGGACGAGTCTAAAATTTTGTCATCTGGTAAAGGGTTAAAACTCGAGATAGCGTTGTAAAGGGCCAAGATAACGAAGTTTTTACCGGCAAAAGGTAGATGCCGTATTGTTAGTACAAAGTCATTAACCTAGCACGTCATACGTACTCATTTAACAAAATTAATGGGAAAATTCTTAAGAAACGAAGTTATCATGATAATCATATTGAAATAAATTTTTGATGAACTGGGGGTCGGTAAAAACATTACTATTTTTTTCATCGTATATCACAATGTTTTCAATAAGCTTTCTGTTACAGATGGGCCAGAATACTTTCATATAAAAGGAAGAAATATGAAATTAAAAAAAAAAAGATTTTCAGTTCTTTACTTCAGATCTATCCCACTTGAAAAGGCAAACAAATCGCTCGCTTGAAAGTAATGGAAACGAGAAATATAGAAAAAGATAGACGGCGTAAGAGGTACTATAATTTGATTATTGAAATTCTTTTGTGGTTCAATAAGCAAGGGAATAATGAAAAGTTACCCCACAAGCAGTTGCCTCTTTTTCTCGCTGTTTTGCAGTTGTTAAAAGATGAACTTTAACACTTAGACATGTTTTTCAAGATAACATGTTAATTCAGATCATCGTTGGAAAAGGAGAACTTGCTGCTAAAACTGGTGTGTCCGAAAGAGTTACATGCAGGCGTACATTCATTGGTTATATGGTAACGCTTTGAAATAGCGGTAGCAACGCTTTTATATTGTTGTCACTAATTTGCATGCAAATAGTTCTGATAGGGCCCGAGGATAAACCTTTCCACAGTTTTGACCAATCGCAAATCACTATTTATTCATTCCAGTATATCAATACAAAGAAGAAGGTCAAAAGCTTGCATAGTCAACTACGCCGAAAAAAGGACTTCAACCTAGAAGAATTATCAGGCCATATTATACTACAAGTTGGCTTCTTTACAAAAGAAGCCAGGAGAGGTCAGCATCAATGTTTTCAAATAGTTTGTTGGCTTTTAATTTCAATATATTTTGCTAAATGTAAACAAACAAGTAAGGAAAAAAACCTCTTATGCTTTACATGACAGTCATGTGACCTTCTTCCCACGTTTTCAAGTCGCATGATCTTGTCCAGCGGTCTTCTTTCTCTTTTTTTAACGAAAGTCTTCTTATTTTTTCTTCTGCTTAGATTTATTTGCTGAATGAAAAATTACAATTATTTTAGAGGTCATTTGCAACCATGGCAAATTAATATAACCAGGGATCTTATATACATGTGTATATACGATCCCTGATATAACAAATCTTTTCTGAAATTCGTCATATAAAAATAAACCACGTCTATTACCTGTTTCGGTTTTTTGACTTCGCTTTATTTACAAAACCATGACGAAACAGACTGTGTATCAGAACAATTTCGCAAGAAAAATGGATTTAAACAGCAGATTCTGTGGCAGTCTGCCTTTTAAACTCACCACTATTGGAGAGGTCTGATGACCTCTCCAATTACTGAGTGCAGAACTCTGTGTTAAATGAGGAACATCAATGATGTTCTTGCAGCGGAGGTTCTTCCTTGCGTTCATCGCCATGGTCCGAATATCAACCTAACGCACGTTAAAGCCTAGCCTGGGTCCAGGCGTTAATAATTTTAATTACTCCGTATCATGCTCTCCTTAGAGTCTTTGGTAGCTATCTGTTTATCGCTTTCGTTATTATTACCACCTGGGGACATTCGAGGGTTTCCCCATGATTATTAATTGTGCCGATACTCTAATTATAGACTTGTTTATCGCGTGACGTCACAATGTCAATAACGATGGATTCGCGCATTTTTCGGTGCGACCTTCAACAACATTTCTTACAGCATTCGTTTGAAAAGCTTTCACAGTCAAACAGCCGAAAAGATTAGCGGCTATTGTTAAAAAATCCTTCAAGGTAATTGTGAATAACGTGTTTGAAATATTTTTGTCAATATTTTCAAAGATGGCGCATAAAGAAATAAAAGCCTGGCTTTTGGAATTTCGGTATCTATTTTTAGTCATTTACATTCGAAAACCGATTGCAGCGACATCTACTTTATCCCACTGTGAGATGGGGTAACCAAGATGTCGCTTCGATCGGTTTTCTAATGTCCCCAGGCCGTCATTTTTGAGAAAGTAACGTTCGATTGATAGAAAAGGAAAAAAAGAACGGACTGGAACCCAAGCTAGTTAAAGCCCGTCCCAACCACTGAACGGGAGAAATTGCCTGCGCCGTGTATACAGCGTTACGTCAACAGCATGAACCATGCATTGGACAATCTGATGGACAGATGAGACACTAACACGTTTCCATTTACTTGCACCCCTTTTTGTTGCTTAAATCACGTTTAAAATAAATTTAAACCTTTCCTGTCAGTAACCGAATATTATCGAAGAGAGTTTCATTTTTGAAATCAATGTTATATCGCTCAAATTATTTCAGTGATAGAAATATCGAAGAGACCTCTAGTTTTCACAGAATATCAGAAAGAAATAGTTCTTTACTCCAGATAGGAAAAATAAGATAGAAAATAATTATTCTATTTACAAAAAGACAGATAGAAATTTACGTCGACTTTCCTTTTTCCTTTTTGCTCAGTATATACTAAGCATTTTAACTCTTTATCACACGACAAAAATTTAGACTTGCACAAACTGAAAGGATTTGCCGACGACATAAATTTAAATGATGGAAGTAGTCTTTAATGGGGTAGAAAACATTGTGGGAAAAGGAGAAAATGATGGTTTTTCAACATTTTCTCCTTTCCCCACAATGTTTTCAAAAGGCGTCGTCAAAACTCGTGATTGTGTGGTAAAGAGTTAAGGGTTAACACGCATACCAATATAACTCTTTTGGCAAAAAGAAAAGAACTAAAAGCAAGTGAAAGTTGAACAGTATACTTCTAATCCGTAGAACATCTGGGTTTGTTATTTCCTCTATGTTCGTATTGACTATAAGTATGTTTATTTACAAATGCATAAAACGAGAGGTCAGCTAGATCGACTTTTGTTTGAAATTCCGAGAATTCTGGGATTAGGAAAAGAAAGGGAAATCAAGTGCACCCCTTTCATTGCTGTGTTTGATTCCACCCATCAGTTCTATTTAACACGTTATCGAAGTCAGGCGAGTCCTTGAAACACTTTGCTGCGGACCAGCTTTTGAAAACATTGTTCCTTAAGGAGAATTTGCTCTTTAGAGCAAATTCTCCTTTAGCAACAATGCTTTCATTTCTTTCATGTCATTAAACCTTTATTTATATCTACTTTCTTTATTTCAAAACGAAATTTTCAAAATAGTCTTCCTCACGCTTGTTTCAACAGGAGGGTAACGAGTCTGTGTTAATACTGTTTACAATCGTATTGCCAGAAACACTTAAGTTGAACCTCTTATCCGGTGTTTGTCTTATCCCTTTACTCGTGTCTACAAAGTTTGGTGAATTTTTTTCAGCCATTTCACGACTTGCCACCGCGTTTTCTTGAGTACGTCTGATGATGACTTTGTAGGATTAAGGTCCCTCCGTGCTCTAGGCATATATGGTATGGACCATTAGAGAGAAAGAATCGGATACAAGGAGATCCGGGTACAAGCCCCTAGCTCTTCTTCGAATAGACCTCCTTGGTTCTTTTACGTGCCCGGTGTAAAGCACCGATACACGCGAAGCTACCTCTGGGTTTCAAACCAGTTCACCTCTAGTTGGGTGGGAAACACAAGGTGTCTCAGAAAGGTCCTGGTCAGGCCGGGTATCGAACCTCGGACCTCAGGATTGATAGTCCAGCGTCTTACCGCTGCACCGCTGCACCACCGCTCCACCCTATCTTGAGTACGTCTCTCTTGACATAAATAATATATACCCAAAGGCGTCACGCCAATTACGTCCAATACACGTATAATACTGAAAAATAAGATGTTTGTCTGTATGTTTGTTCTTATTGTATTTCTTGCCTTTTTCAACATTATTTCAGTTATATGACGGTGGTGAATGCATGCTTTTCTGAGGTTTCTTTCACCAGTACTTCTCACAATTTTCTTCAAAATCCAATGGCTGCTTTGCCACTTAAGCATACCCGAAACAATGGTCACCGGTGAGAGAGGAATAAATGAATCCTTTCGTGATGACTGTCATTAATCCTCAGAGAAGAAACTTGCGATAAGATCGAGACTGCTCTTTGTCACTTTGGAGCAAAAAGTTATTCTCTTTAATTACTCATTGAGCGCGAAGCAAAACTTTTTCAAGTTAGTTTCGAAGACGATGTAGATCAAGGTTAATCCATTTTTTTCGACTATGTGTATGTTAGAATGCAGCTAGCTGCTTGGAAAGCATTGTTTTCCGAGGTTATGATGAGAGAAAAATTCAGGAAAGAATGGGAAGGTGCTCTGGCCGCCGCGATATATCTGACATAATGTTGAAATTGGTGTAAATCACCACACAAATATATATACCAACTGAAATTTCATTATATCTATATCCAAAGCTTCAACTATTCAATACCGGTTGAACTTATTAGCAAACGGTAAAATATCCATAAAGGACGTAACCGTATGAGACTTAAAACAATCAAAGTCATCGGATTCGTTTACAATTTCTTTTGAAAGCCTTACCAAACGATCCTTTGCTTTTTAAGACCCTAAGGAAAAGTAATTTTGGATACATTGTAGGGAAAAGAAGAAAATGTTTTCAACCAGCGTGTTCTCATTTTTCCCACTATTGTTTCTACGTCTTCAACGATATTCCAGTCATTGCAACAGGATTCATTCCTCTCCCACCGCTGACCATTGTTTCGACGATGGTTATGTGGGAAGGCAGCCAGTGGCTTGGAGAGAAAATTGTGCGGAGTACTGGCAAAAGAGACTCCAGGAAAGCATGGATAGGTGCACTGGCCGCAGCGATATTTCTGAAATAATGTTGAAAACGGCGTTAAACAGCATAAAATCAATAAAATCAATCAACGATACTCCAATCATTTGAGTCACATTTAGCCCTTAGGCTGCCAAGCGCGACTCAAGGACCTTTTGCGGACAGTATATATCAAGATCAGACTGCACAGAATGTGCAGTCTGATCTTGGATCTACACTGTCCAATGTTCTCAATATGGACGAGCATAACATTTTACCGCCTGGTATTTTTTTCTAAATTTGCTGGTATCATGCAGTGGGTATGTCTGTGTGTTAGGGGGGAGGGGGGGGGGGGGGTGAGGGGCAAAATAGATGCACTCTATGCAATGTTATGTAACGATTTGCCCTTTTTGACAGGTGATATAATTTTACAACCGTCGAGGTGCAAAAGAGTTTAGTTGAAAATGATCGTCTATGATCGTCTACCTTCCTACACGAAATATACTGAACGCCCCCCCCCCCCCCCGTACCAGTTTGTGAGTATTGTAGTATTGTACAGAGTATAAAGCAACATCATGGATGATTTCCAAATCATTACAAAACTCATTGATCGTGCCCCTTGAAACTATTCTGTAGAAACTAAATGCTTTGTGAAAAGGGGGGGTTTATTGCATTTCATTGATCCGTTTTACCAAACAAGTCATCACATAATCATGGATCCATAAAAATCCATTTTGTTTAAAACTGACCAAACTACGTGGTAGACTGTCCTTTGACATGCAGCAAATTGATCAACAGCAAAAAGTTTCTTCCCAGGTCAGCCTGCGCATTCTGTGTATGGTAACCTAGGTCGAAAGTTTTTGCTCTATCATTATGTCTTAAACAGCATCTAAAGTTACCTTAGCATCGTAGGGGTAAAAATGGTTTATGAATTAGGATGTGCCCTTTTTTAACTCTCAAAAATACGTTGAAATTGATCTTAATCATTCTTATTATCTGCTAGATAGAAAAAGAATGTTAAGTTTGCGCTTTTAGTAATACTAAAAATTTTATTATTATACTGCAAAGAAATTTCTCGTGATCTGATTGGATAATAAGCCCCGAACATATATATCATGTACACTGGGAAAACCCACGTAAAAGCAGTTTCCCTTTCAAGAGCCCCGTGAATATGACCACACTTTCAACACATCATCCAAAAATGGCGGCGTCGATCGATCGATACGAGCCGCCCACAAGACAAACATACTGAGTAGCCTGCACCATAATATTACTAGTTTCCCTTGATTGTTGTCATTAAAACAGAAAGAATGGGTTATTTTGGAAAATAAATGAATATAGAACTTTACATGGATTATCGTTTGATGTCATTCTTAAACAAATAAACGGGAGGTTAAAACGAGCCATCCCTTCGTCAGGTAAGCAAACTGTGAAATGTCGAAACTCATACATTGTGCATAACGTTAAAAGGATAACGTAATGGTCGTTTGAGGCAACTAATGGTCGTTTACTTTTGCCAACAAATCATTAAAACTCATAGTCACTTACCTTGAAGTTGTTTAAATACATGTTTAAATAAAAATACGACGAATGTCTATTGCAGTGATATCATCAAGAATAAACACCAAACTGCACGTTTTACCAAGGTTTAAGTGACGTCAGTTCCCAGTGACGTCAGTTTTCATTGAATTTGGGGCACTCAGAAGTGAAATTCTAATTCGTCAGCGTACTCAATTTTTGAGACAATAAAACAGGGAAAATTCGCTTAACACACGTTGGAATAGTAAAACTTTGCAGTATAATAAATTTGTTGTACGGTCAGGTGGCAGGGGACTTGGAAACTTGTTCACGGCTGTGGCGAATAATGTCGCCTTCGGCTCGGGGCGACATGATTCACCACAGCCGTGAACAAGTTTCCAAGTCCCCTGCCACCTGACCGTACAACTAACAATGTACTCGTTTAGGAGCCGGATTGACAAGGTTGCCGTCGTTCCTTATCGACACGTTACTGTATGGAATAGTTAATGACTTGCCAAAGAAAATCACAAATTACACACAGAAAAATCGCTTCAGGAAAGAAAAACATTGTTTTCAATACGGAAATAAAAAGCATTAATTTAAGGTAACAGATATGTATGCTTTCGTGTTAACCGTTCATCCAACTCCAAATATCTTTATTCAGATAGTCTTGGTTTTTATTGCACCGCTTTTGTCTAATAAAGATATTCGTTTACAGATATTCGAACTATATTAGAAGAATACAGACTGTTTTATCATTATGGAAGCATTTATTGGCGGTTTGTTACAGTGGAGTCACATAAACGCAGTTTCCATCCCTGCAAAATGTAATAAACTCATGATAGGCTATTCACTGTCTCGAAGATTCTAGCCAATTCAATGCCAATAAATTTCCCTGAAGGCAACTCGTGCTACTTTGATAGACACTGTTGTCCAAGTTCAGACCTAACAGAACCTAGGATCTGAATTTGAAATACGTCGACATGGGTGTTGTGACTGCAACCAATAAAGCATAGAAACTGAAAAGAAACTGAAACATTTTCTTTACAAACAGAACGTCCCAATAACAAATAAATAAATTCAAAGGATTGAATGGTAAAACTTTGTGGTATAATAAATTCGTTGTACGGTCAGGTGGCAGGGAACTTGGAAACTTGTTCACGGCTGTGGCGAATAATGTCGCCACCTCGCCTTCGGCTCGGGGCGACATGATTTACCACAGCCGTGAACAAGTTTCCAAGTCCCCTGCCACCTGACCGTACAACTAATAATGTAAATTAGGATCAAACAACACAGACAATACAGTATGATGTAATGTGTTTACATTTTCCGGTACTCATGAGATATTCTGACCAAAACGTTTGAATATATGGGGCATTTTAACCCTTAGGCTGCTAAGCGCGACTCAAAGACCTTTTACGGACAGTGTAGATCAAGATCAGGCTGCACAGAACGTGTAGTCTGATCTTGGATCTAAACTGTTCGATAAGGACATTAACCCCCCCCCCCCATATCCTCTAAATAGCAAAATTTTGATTTTTGATATCGGATTAAAAATTTCATTTCACTAATTTAGCTGGATAAGGGTTAAGGGCCGAATACTGTATTTCCAGTTCATTCATTTGACGGACATAGGATCAATTAAACCGGTTTCTACACTTCATTGATATCTCTTTGCTTATTTCATAGTCCTATCTTATAGGCAAATGTAGCTTTTTCCTGTGTGTTATTAGGTCGACGAACTTCCGTCGCAACCGGATGAACAACATGGTGTCCTTAACCTGTCAATTTAGACCATTACAATATCGGAGTGGAGGGTATGGTCGGGTGTCTAAATACATCAAATTAGAGGCGGTCTGTATAGACTAAAATTTAGCTTAACGCATTTGCTCTAAATATTTAACTAAATTCATCCATAGTCGCGCACGACAGGGTAGCTATTAACCGCCCGCACAAGGATTGGAGTGGGCTAGGTCAAAAGTCTTTTGCGATAGCTAGTTCTAATATCGTTGTTAGCGAATTCACAAGTACTCTAAGCCTACGAAACATTTCTGAAAAAACCTGTGAAAACGCCAACGCACGATAATATTGGCCTGCAACATGCGAAAAAGGGCATTCGGACATTTGCGTAAAGTTTCATACCGGATCAGCCTGCGCTGTCCGCACAGGCTGATCCGAGACGACAATTTCCGTTCTTATGTAATTTTCTTTTTTGTGCAAGTCTACTGTAGGACAAAATCGAATGTAGTCGTAAAGTGTCGTCTCGGATCAGTCTGCGCGGACTGCGCAGGCTGATCCGCGACGACACTTTACGCAAACACCCGAATGCCCGTTTTCGCGTGTTGCAGGCCATGTAATAATAATGAGGAGTACTCTAGCAGAAAAGGGCCTTAATGCAACTCCTTTAAGCATGGTACTAAGCAAGTAATCACATAATTATGGAACTATAAAATCCATTTTATAGAACAACCGACTGAATAATGAAGTATACTAGTGCTTTGAGGTGCAGAAAATCGACCAACAGCAAAAAGTTTCGGCCCAGGTCAGCCTGCGCGGACTGCGCAGGCTGACCTGAGTTGATACTTTTTGCAGATGCATTAAACCCCCTTTTCACAGAGCATGGCTCCATTATCTATTACGAAGATTAATCAACGCGATGATAATGTATCAAACTGTACGTGGGCAATAAAAATAATGAAAATAATATAACAGTACTCTTCAACGGGTTTCCTTTCTTTCCCCCCAGAGTTCTGTAAGACCTCTTTGTAAAAACGGAAAGGATAAAAGTGGTGGTAATGAACGTTATCTCATTTCAGCACAGTTTTTTTTTTCTTTTTGACAATTTTTGCTCATATTAACTCTTTATCACACGACAAAAAAAATAAATTGGACTGGTCTAAATTGAAAGTATTTGCAGACGACAATTTAAATGAAGTTCAAAGGACGGAATTTGTCTTTGACAGAGTAGAAAACATTGTTGGAAAGGGAGAAAATGCTGGTTACCAGCATTTTCTCCTTTTCCAACAACATTTTCAAAAGGTCTTTTTCTCAAGGTCGTTAAAACTCGGAATTGTGTGGGAAAGAGTTAAACCTAAGTGTAGATTTTCCATATTTTACATGGTTATTTTCAAAGTCGTCTGCTACAATTTTGGTACAAGAGGTTAGGAATACACGCTTTACCAAACGACAGTGTTTTGAGACTACACCAAATTGAAAGCATTTGCAGACGAAAAATAGAATAGGGTTAAGATTATAGGATTTGTCTCTGATGGGATAGAAAACATTGTAGGAAAACGAGAGGTTAGGGATACACTCTTTACTAAACGCCAATACTTTGAGATTTGACCAAATTGAAAGCATTTGCAGATAAAAAATAGAATAGGACTAAGATGATGGGTTTTGTCTCAGATGGGATAGAAAACATTGTAGGAAAAAGAGAAAATGCTGGTAACCAGCATTTTCTCTTTTGCCAGCGATGTTTTACAATAGTCTGTTTTTTCCCCTCATGGGTCGCTAAAGCATTGTAAAACATTGGTAATGGAATAATACGCAAGAACCAAAGCAATAATAATTGGCGATCGCCCACACAATAGCAAAAAAATGCCGACAAATAAACTACGAGACGGCAGGTAGATTGCCGTAACCTTTTGTTATTTGTATCTTCATATCTATCGTTGACCTTTTCACTTTAAGTGCAGAAGTTAATAGTTTCCCTGAAAAGGTTAAAGACAAAGTAGATGAACGAACAAGCATAATTTTCGAAAAACTCAATCTGAGAACTTATGTTTCTATGTCGGTAGCAACCTGTAGTGACTCGGGGCCTGGGTGGGTCGATGGTGAGAGTGCAGGGTTCGTAACCAGGTTTTGGGTTCTATACTCCGGGTGTTGGCTTTCTATAAAGAGTGTCCTTGGATAAGACGCCTCAGAGCTCTGATATAGTACTGGTGAGTCAAAGGACATAGATTAAGGATAGGGCACCCTAATGGGAGATATTAGGTATTCGTGTAACATCGCCTTTCATCACCAAAATCGTAAGGGTTGGGCTAAGACTCGGGTAATCCGTAATCGATGCGGGGAACCAGCGTCTATCGGCCGATCGATTACGGATTACCCAAGTCAAAGCCGAATCCGTACGTTTTTCGGCGATGAAAGGCGTTGTTACACGAATCCCATAAGGGTGCCGTATCCTTAATAGTTTAGCTGTTGCCGCCATGTTACTGAACTTATGGTGAAAGCGGCTTAAAAACATTCAATCAATTAATCTTATTTATTTGGATTATATCTACACATGACAGCTACTTGTCCTACGTTTTAAGGCTGGTTTCAAACTCGTATGATGCTATCTTATTTCAGAAAGTAAAAGGTTAAACCGCTTCGCGCGTTAAAGGAGCCTATTTGGATTTATTTGCTGCAAATCAAGATTTCTTCTGAAATACTGATAGATACTACAACACATTTATTTCTATGCAAGCGTAACAAAAATTTCTTTATAAAAAGATAGAAGGCGTAAATTTACCCGCAAGTAGGCAGGGGCCCTTAAAATAAACATACCTACACTTTTTTACAATCACAAACTTCTATTCATTCATTTGTTCTCAGAACCAAAAAGTAGGTCAAAAGCCAGCACATTCAGCTACGCCGAAAAAAAGCTGGACAGTTACAATCTGATAGTGCGATTTTAGCGTTTGAGTAACGAGGTGGCCATGATACCACTCGACACAACCCGGCCGATTCCATACCTACATCTAACCTCGTCTGTATCAAGAGGGTAAACCCATTTTGAAATACTGCCAGTTACATGATCTTGAAGATTTGCTGAAAAATGTCTACGGAATTGATAAACTAATTTAGAAAATACACGTACAAACCGTTTGTCAAAGAAAATGTATCAAGAAAGATTCTGATAGAAAATTTGGAAAAGTTTTTTTTAGGAAAGTTTTACGATATAAGAATAGTAAAGCGGTGTTTTTCCGGCGAAGAAATGTACTGTAAAGGTGCATATCAAACTACATAATACAGCCGAGGGACTTGATCAACGGATCACCCCGAAGTTTGCCAAGTGCTGTGATGCATCCGGTAGCTATTTCTATGAGATCAGATATGACGTCATCGTGCTTATTTGAAAACGATCCGACATAACCGACGCACACTATTGATCATGTAACTTTCCGACAAGACTTTGCGATAAAATGGCGCGCAATCGAAAAAAATATCTTAAGAGGCTACGTATATCATGAAGGAAATACATGTACCATCAAAAAGATGATTTTTTTTTTATACTTTTCATTCTTATTTATTGACGGTTTGCTAGTTATTATCTTACGAAATTCATTGATAAAACATTTAAGAAATTTTGTTTTATTATAAAAATCTGAACAGCTCCCTGTAAATGTATTATATTTGAGCCATACTCTGTGAAAAAAAGGGGCTGAATACATCTTATTTAAAAAAAAGAAAAAACAGTATTGGCCCTGATCAGCCTGCGCAGTTCGCGCAGGCTGACCTATGTCGAAACTTTTTGCTTTTGGTAAATTTTCTGCATATCAAAGGATCAATGTATCCCATGATTCAGTTAGTTGTTAGACTAACGGATTTTATGGATCCATTATTATATATTGAACTTTATGGTACAATGCATCATGGAGATGCATTAAGTCCCCTTTTCAAAGAGCATGGCTCATTTCTAAGAAGTCAATCACATTTTTTTTTCGTTGCATACATGCCCTTTCTAACATTTATACGGTTTTATACAAACACAGATGAACGCGTCGTTCTATCTAGTCTTCATTTTTTCTCAGTGCTTACTTTTTCACGACCTTTAATCCTTTCAGCCCCATAGGCGAAAGCAGGGGTTTTCGCGAACGGCATAGATCAAGATCAGGTACTGCGGACTGCCTAGACTGACCTTGCCTGATACTTTTTGCAGATGCATTAAGCCCCCCTTTTTACAGAGCTTGGCTCAAATAATTGTTTATAATATGAATGTAAAACACTAGTACTAAAAATACTAACTGTGATATATCAGTTCAATTCTACTACTACCCTTATGTCTCATTCCAGCCCTTCTCCTCCACCCCCCCCCCATAAGGTACTGAACGCCCCCTTTTTTGTAGGTTAATATCTTTTTTTTTCGCTGGTTGTCAGCGCTTACTTCTTCACAACCTTAAACACGATCAGTATATTTGAATAAGTTAATATTTGTTTATGTGAATTTAACCCTTTACAACGCAACAAAACTTTAGACCTGTTCATAATGAGAGCAATTGGAAGTCAATAAGATGACTGGCGCTGATCAGATGAGAATTTTCTTTAAAAGGGTAGAAAACATCGTGGGAAAAGGAGTTAACAGCATTTTCTCCTTTTCTCACAATGTTTTCAAAAGCCGTCTACTTCGGGCTCGTTTAAATTCGGGATTGTGTTATAAGGTGTTAAACCCGGGGAAAAAAACTGATAATGATACGGTGCTTAAGTAACACCGCCCTCGTGTCTTATATTCTGCCCCCCAAAGGTACTAAACGCCCCCTTTTTACGGGTTACTTGAGTTTGATTATACCTAAAAAGGTGTTAAATAATTCAGGGTTAATACATAAAAAATAAGTTAAGTAAGTTTGATTTCGTGATATTTTTGAGTACTTGACCTTTGACCTGGCGAGTTCATATCGTTGACATAAAAAAAAAATTGTTAAGTCATATAAGTAGAATTCTAAAAGAAACTGTACATTTTCCAGTTGACAGTGTTGTTCGTGATATTTTTTAGTACTTTACCTTTGACTTGGGAAATTCATATCGATATCGTTGACATAAAAAATAATCGTTAAGTCATATAAGTAGAATTCTAAGAGAAACTGAAGGTCTTCCAGGGGACAGTGTGAAGCAAGACTAGCTTTCGCAAAACTTTCCCTCATTTCTTGAAACTGTTTTTCTTAAACGTCCGATATTTGATGAGAGAGAACTGACGAATGATTCATTGTATTGATTGTATGGTGTTTAACGCCGTTTTCAACATTATTTAAGTTATATCGCGGCGGCCGGTGCACCTATCCATGCTTTCCTGGAGTTCCTTATACCAGTACTCCGCACAATATTCTGTCCACTGGCTACTTACCCACACAACCATCTTCGAAACAATAGGCAGAGGTGAGAGAGGAATGAATCCTGTCGCACTCACTATCATTAATCCTCGGAAAGAAATTGGCCGAGCTGGGGATCAAACCGGCGGCCCCCTGTTCTCAAGCCCTCTATGCTACCGACTGCTACCACTGGGGCTCGGCTCGAACTAACTCAAGCCTTAATTATTTTGTAGAGGCCGATAAACAGCAAACAAAAATTAACCCTTATCCAACTAAATAAGTTAAATAAAACTTTCAATCCGATAGTTAAAACCCAGATAATATTATTTCAATTTTTTTTTTTTGGAGAAAAATATCTTCTTATCGGACAGGGTAGATCCAAGATCAGATTGCACGTTCTATGCAGTCTGATCTTGTTCTACACTGTCCGCAAAAGGTCAATGAGTCGCGCTTAGCAGCTTAAGAGTTAAACACATTTAGCCAAAAGTCAACAGTAAAGTTACTGCGATATCAAAGTTTTTTTTCCGAAAAAAAAAAAACACGCTGGAAGCACTGATTTTTTTCCGTGAGAGTGTCTATGGGCAAGACACTTCAAAACCCTGGCCTGGCACTGTTGAAACCCAGTACACACATATGTTAGCTTTCGCCGTGGTATGACTGTAAAAAGATGTAATCAATCAATCAATCACTCGACTGCAAAATCTCACCTTTTTGGACAGTTTGGATCAAAGATCGGAATGCACCTTCTGTGCAATCTGATCCTGATCTGCAAGGTTCGCAAAAGCACATTTACTCCCGCTTTGCAGCTGTAGGATTAACTTTGTCACCCAGCTGTTTACTATCTATGTTGTAAATTTATTTTCAACTAATTACCTGACCCATTGAACAAACTAATTAAAATCAATTGCTTTTGCGGAGAGTCAGACCAAGATCAGACTGCACGAGCTTGTGGTGTAATCTTGGATCTATACTCTCCGATATGTTCGAGATTTTCTTGCAAATTAAATCTGGCAATGTTTTGAATAAAAAAAAATGTTTCACTGATTTAATAAACAGAGCTCATTTCATTAACCTTTTTGATGCAAACAAAAATGAACTCCACTTCTGTCCGAGATCTGAAAGTAGGCTTCCAACGCAGTTATAGATGACTATGCTATTTATCAAGGATCAGAGACAGGTAGCGGACGAAGTAGATCCAAGATCAGACTGCACGTTCTGTGCAGTCTGATCTTGGATCCACATCGTCTGCAAAAGCTTTCTCGGTCACCACTTGCATTGAAAAAGTTTATTCAGCTTCAAGATAACTAAGTTATAAAGTGTTAACTAGACAAGTGCACCTAATCTTAACATAAACAGATAAGCCTATCTCGAGTCCCTCGAACCTATAGCCTACTTCAGCTGAACTCCTGAACCCCGTCCCCTTCAACTCTTTACCAAACAACAAAATTTTGGACCTGTCCGAATTGAAAGCATTTGCAGACGACAAACTGAATGTTGCACATGTAAGTACTTACTTTTTCCTTGAAAGAGTAGAAAACATTGTGGGAAAAGGAGAAAATGCTGGTAACCAGCATTTTCTCCTTTTCCCACAATGTTTTCAAACGTGCTTTTCCTTGGGGGCCGTTAAAAATCGGTATTATGTGGTAAGGGGTTAACTTAAACCATTTATCGCACAATCCTGAGTTTAATTTAACGACACGAAAAAACAAAGCTTTCGAAAACGTGGGAAAAGGGAAAGTGCTGTTAACCAGCATTTTTCGCCTTGTCAAACAGTGTTTCCTAACCTTTCAAATACATATCGAATCATCTGAACTACAATTAATTTGTCGTCTGCGCATGCTTTCAAATTGGACAAGTGAAAAATTTTGTCGTTTGGTAATTGACTATAATAAAACATAATTTTCAACAGTCGACTGCGATAAACATCCGTGTAAATCAGGAACGATCAACAGATAGTCTGATCTATGTTCACATGCAGTTCACAGCAATTCATAAAAATATTCTTTGTCTAATTCTCACTAATTTTCTAAATTTTAAAGTAACACAAATTTTGAAAGTAACACAAAAATATTTATATAAAGGTAATACAACAGCAGATTGGCTAAACCAGACAGTTTTACCAATCAGAATGTGCTACTTTCTAAATCTAGAACTAGATTTTTAACGACCCTGGGGAAGAAGGCTTTTGAAAACATTGTTGGCAAAGGAGAAATTGCTGGTAACCAGCATTTTCTCCTTTTTCCACATTGTTTTCTACCCTATCAAGGAGTTCTTTCGTCATTTGAGCCACCTTTCAATTAGTCGTCTGCAAATGCTTTCAATTTGGACATGTCCAAAATTTTGTCGTTTGGTAAAGCGTTTAAGGGATCGAGTTTATATACATTTAGTGGTGAAAGGGTTAACTCTTTTCCAAACGACAATATTTTAGACTGGTCTAAATTGAAAGCACTTGCAGACGACAAAATTTACATGGCACAAATGATATGATTTGTATGTTTGAATTTTATAGTCTAGAAAACATTGCGGGAAAAGGAGAAAAATGCTGGTTACCAGCATTTTCTCCTTTTCCCACAATGTTTTCAAAAGGCCAGCTTCTCAGAGTCGTTAAAAGTTGGGATTGTTTTGTAAAGGGTTAATTAAGACAGATGTTATATACGCGCCCATCAGACCGGGGTCAGTACGATAGGTGTACTTACTTGACATTGTGACACGAGAAACCTGAACCGTAATATGTTTTTCAACAAGCTAATGAAAGTGTACCGAAAGTGACCGGTATATACCGGGCTTTAATTGTAAGTTCATGATTATCCTTATTACAGCGGGGTTGTGAACTAGGGATCAATAACTGCGGACTTCCGTGAATAAAGTAATTTGGAACTTGCAAAATAAAAGCTTTTACCCTCATTCCAACATATTTGAAACGTACAGACCACTTTTGAAAACATCGCAACCACTGCACCATTTGGCCTCAGGAATTCTCCACACATAACCATTCTTCGATAAGATTACACTACCAAATGAAAGTTAACTTCATGAATAAGAGTTTAGTTCTATGTCAATAAATAATGTTTGCTTTCACGTTATTGCGACCCTAATGCAGCTATCAAGGGGATGGTGGTGCCATCTTTAAGCATCTCTGTCTTGTTAGGCTCTTATCTCCCTTTACGCGCCGTAGGATGGTATGCAAATGAGGACAACCGGTACAAAGTGTTATTTCAGTAGATATCTATATCAAAACAGATTATGGACCCGTTTCCGTCCGTGTAGTCATAGTTAAACACGTGACACTACCAATCCGAACGTCCCGGGTTCAGAGACACCTTGTGTGGCCCACCGAACAAGAGGAGAAGTGGCTAGAAACCAAGTTTGCAGCCCTTGTATCAGTAGATCAGTGCTTTACACTGGGGTCGCAATACTAAACATGCACAGAACAAGAAAAGGAACCAAGGAGTCTATTCGAAGAAGAGCTACGGTGATGTATCCGAACCTTCTTGCATTCAGGGATCGTATATACACATATAAGATCCCTGTTGCATTTGATGCCTTATCGAGATTTTTTCCTTTACCGACCAATACTAAATGTGCATAGAGCACGAAGGAATCTAACATCCTACTATATCATCATAATTATCATCATTACCATCATACATTTCTGTCATTATGGTTGATGACTTTAAGAAGTCTTTCTCTGCATTCAGTGTTGTAGCAAAGCAATGCAGCCGCATTTGATGAATTTGTTTCTTCAGCTATGCTTTTGTTTCGGTCGGTAATCGTAACAAGATTATTAGATGTGGGTGCCAATGCTCGGCTGCAAATGCTTTATTTTCAGTGGAAATATTAAGTCGAAAAAGGGCCATAACTGTGTCAAATTATTTGATGGTTACCTGCCCCTGTTGTATGAGTTCCCCATTTGATAGTAAACAACTTGTCAAAGTTTGAAGTAAATATCTTCAATAATAACAAAGATATTACAAAATATCGAAGTTTTTGCACGAAGACGACGCAGTCGATGACGATGAGCCGAGCCACGGTAGCGCAGTCTGTAGCGTACAGGACTCAAAAACAGGGGGTCGCTGGTTCGATCCCGGCTCGGCCAATTTCTTTCCGAGGATTGATGATAGTCATTGCGACAGGATTCATTCCTGTCTCACAGCTGATCATTGTTTCGATGATGGTTATGTGGGAAAGCAGCCAGTGGCCTGGAAAGAATATTGTGTGGAGTACTGGAAAAAGAAACTCAAGGAAAGCATGAATAGGTGCACTGGCCGCCGCGATATAAGTGAAATAATGTTGAAAACGGCGTTCAACACCATACGATCAATCAATCAATTAGCAGACGACGACGCTAGGGCTATGACAATAACTCGTCGTTTTCTTCGAAAACAGCCGACCTTATAACACAGACGTCGCAACCAAATGGAACACTTTCTTGCAATATTATATGCACCAAGCAACTTCTCTTTGCACCTGCCCACATCTTCAATATACATAAACAGTGTCTAAACAATGGTCAGCTGTGAGAGCGAAACGACGATGAGTTATACACTTTCTGCGCCATAGGACAAAACAGGGGCTTTTGCGGACGGCATAGATCAAGATCAGACTGCACAGAACGTGCAGTCTGATCTAGGATCTATACCGTCCGCTGGTATAGCCTAGCCTATAAGACTATATCTTTCTGAATTTCAATGGGTTGTGTTATATGCCTTCGACTCCTTTTAATCGAAAAAGGCCTAGTATATATATTTGTCGCTGAAAGAGTTACCAAACATTTGGGTTGAATCTTGGCCACTGTTGGATTTAAATGTGCATCGCATCGTTTACAAGTTTTGTGTGCCAACGACCGTTCGAACGTTACCACACAGTTCCCAGTTCTAATGACCCTGGATAATAAGACTTTTGAAAACATGGTGGGAAAAGGAGAAAATGCTGGTTATCAGCATTTTCTCCTTTTCCCACAATGTTTTCTAACCTTAAAAAAAAAACAAATTCAATCATTTGATCCACGTGTACTTTGTCGTCTGCAAATGCTTTCAGTTTGGACCAGTCTAAAACTTTGTCGTTTGGTAAAAAGTTACACCAAATAACCCAAACAATGAGCCCATTATCACATGATAAAATTTTATAAATGTTCAAGATCAACCAGTTTGCAGACGACCAATGATATGATTCTCAAATAATGGAACTTGTTCACGAAAGTGTAGAAAAATTGTAGGAAAACGAGAAAATGCTGGTTAGAAGCAGTTTCGCGTTTTCCCACACTTGCAAGGACGTGGCGCCCACTACGTACAATACTCACGTGCGTATAAAAAAAAACCCGGGACCATAGCTGTAAATCACAATATCATATCATATATACTGATTTTTCTCTCTGATCTGTACGTCTTTTTATTTAAATAGATGGGTTAAATTGATGCACTAATGACTAGCGAATTCCTCTATGTTTTACAACAAATGCCATACCTCTCGCTCCCACCCCCATCGGCATTTCGTGCCTCACTGTGCGTATAAATATCTAAATCTTTGCTACGCCTATGCAATGTTTTCAAAAGCTTTCAAGATCCCCAGGTCGTTCATTCAAGGGATTGATTAGTAAAGAGTAGATATGTTTAATCAGAGATGCTAGAGAATGCACTTTAGAGCAAGAGTTCCTAAAGATAAATTTAGAATGAATCGTACTGGATCACTCTTAATTTTTATCGACCTATTTTTTTAAAGCGATCGTTTACATCTTTCTGTCGTTCAGAGGCATGGAAAATTTCTCCTAACGTGACGTCATCGATTTATCCAAATGGTATCCATGCGGCTCTCCATGTCAACCTCAATAAAACTGCACTAGAAGTGATCTGTATTTACTATCTTTCACTGATATTTAGCCTTCACGAAAACGTCGATGTCACACGATATTTACCGATGAGTTAGTGAGTCTACGGCCCCTATCTGTCATATTAAAAGACGGAAGCTGCCGAGATTGGCCGAATAGGCTTTACGAAAACGTCGATGTTTACCGATGAGTTAGGGGCCGTAGACCTTAAAAGACCATATTTATATTTTTGTCGTAAATAAAGATTTGTTGTAAAACACTGACAGGTGCAAAACCTATTTATAATTCAGTCATGCTTTATGAAAAGGGGGCTTGATGCATCTGCAAAAAGTATCAACCCATGTCAGCCTGCGCAGTCCGCGCAGGCTGACATAGGCCGAAACTTTTTGATATTTGTAAATTTTCTGAATTTGAAAGGACCATTCTATCTTCAGATCGAGTCGATCGTTAGGCTAAATGGATTTTATGGATCCATAATTACATCATGTGATGACTTGATAGGTATAATGGGTCACGGAAATCCATTAAACCTCCTTTTGCTAAGTTATATTTGAGCCATGCTCTGGCAATATAGGGCTTAATGAATCTCCTTTGTCCATTATACCAATCAATCCATCACATACTTATGGATCCATAATCATCACTTTTTAAACAGATGACTCAAGAATGAGGTAGACTGGTCCTCGGACAAACAAATCATTTACCAATAGCGAAAAGTTTAGGCCCAGGTCAGCCTGCGCTGACTGCGCAGGCTAACCTGGGTCAAAACTTTTCGCAGATGCATTAAGCCCCATTTCACAGAGAACAGCTCATTTTCTTTGCAAACGTTAAACAAAAATTGGACGGTAACAATCAGTTAAAAATGTGAAATTTTGGCTTTGATTAACGTGATGGTCGCTTTGTTATCGGGAACTACTTTTTATCAGATATGACGTCATTCGATTACGACGCCACATAATCGACGCGTGTTATTGACCATGTGACAATCCCACCAGCCTTTGCGAAAAAGGGAAAACATCAGATCTTAATCTACACTGTCCACTGAATACTTTTTCTTGTGTCATCTCAGGTGAGGGATGAGTTAAACCATCTGCCACTTGTTGAAATGACCTCAGCACCCCATATTATGTTTTCTTGGCTTCAACCCAAACGTTTCTTTCGTTCAACAGATATTATAATCCAACTACTGTGCATGTTATTGCAGTAGAAATAGAAATAGAGCAATTTCTACGAAGGGCACTCGTCGTGTGTTTTCCTGATTGTCTACTTCCTGAAAATTTAACACTTCGGCTTCTGAGCGTGATTACGTGCGCTTTTGCAGACAATGTAGATCAAGGTCGGACTGCTCAGAATGCGCAGTCTGGTTTTAAATCTACACTGTCCGACACGGCGAGATTTTCTCTGGCGAAAATAACTCTGAAATGACAATACTTTGGGCTTTTACTGTTCACTAGAAATTCTTGCAAAATCTATCTTGAAACTATAAGGGGTTGGTCCATATTTACTAATTGATAATACTGAGTTCATTTACTTGGCACTCGGAAAGTCAAATCTTTACAAGACGACAAAACTTTAGACTTGTCTTACTTGAAAGCATTTGCAGATGACAAATTAAATGTGCCTCAAATGAAAGAATTTGTTTCCAAAACAGTAGAAAACATTGTAGAAAAAGGAGAAAATGCTGGTAACCAGCATTTTCTCCTTTTCCTACGATATTTTCAAAATCCATCGTCATCAGGATCTTTAAACCATGGGATTATTTTGGTTGAGGATTTAGCTGGATTACTGAGATTTTGCTAGAAACAAAAAACCGTAATGATATCCAATATTCAATATTCAACATGTTCGTTATGGTATCCGAGGTTGTGAGGTAGAGCGTCGGCCTCGTAACCATAAGGTCCCGAGACCGATACCAGGGAGCGGGTGTCAACTTTGGGATCTTTCATTGGCCAACACATTCGGCGCGAGTACAGTTCCAAGGCAGCAGAATCGACATAGACTAGTATAAGTTGTAAGAAATTATTTCTTTATCGATGTAAAATAAATATGTTTAATCTAAACATGCTCCTTTTCGTTTGCCAAAAGCCTCGTAACTATCAATTTCTCCTCAGACACTTTTGAACAAAATGCTGATTATTGGCATTTTCTCTTTTTCCCATACTGGTTTCAAGCCTTCTTCGTCAAGGTCGTTAAAACCTCGGTTGTTTGGTGAAGGGCTGATTATTAACCTTCATTCGGCTGAATAAGTAAAAGGAAAACTTCAAGCTTATGATAAAAAGCCAATTATTGCTATTTCAAAGGTATTTTTGAGGGGGAAAGCATCTCCTTATCGGACAGTGTAGATTCAAGATCAGACTGCACGTTCTGTGCAGTCTGATCTTGATCTACGCTGTCCGCAAAAGGTAAGTGAGTCGCACTTAGCAGCCCAAGGATTGATAAAATACGCCGAAAGGAATTATGGCTTAGTCACGATTCGAACTCACTACCTGGAGTACTAGTCATGAACATAGCAACACCGACTGACCTGTCGAGACCACAAAGGTCCTGCCCAAAACTCAAATAACTCAAGATCTTAGACCGATGTCTATAGTACTTTCTCCCTCCTACACCAAAGCTCAAAATAATTGAGCCATGTTCTGTGAAAATGGGGTTTAATGCATCTGCAAAAAGTATCGACCCAGGTCAGCCTGCGCAGTCCGCGCAGGCTGACCTGGGTCGAAACTTTTTGTTTTTTGGTATTTTTTCTGCGTGTCCAAGAACCATTCTACCTCTCAATTCAGTTGGATGTTGGACAAAATGGATGTTATAAATTCATAATTATGTGATGATTTATTTGGTAAAATACCCACAGAAATGCATTAAAAACCCCTTTCGCCAAAGCACGGCTCAAATAGAAATTCGAAACTCTGATCGTGTCTAATTTACTCTTAAGTACTCAACTCAACACCACTCAGACTTTTTTCCCACCCTTTCAACATCAACAAACAAATTCGACTTTCTACAGACCCCATAATTTTATTTCTTCTGCAAAAAAAAAAGATCTTTCATTGTTATTTAAAATTCAGCAGCGGACGGCGTTTAGATCTAGGATTAGAATACACTTTTTCTTAAGTCTTGACTGGGTAGCATTTTCATGATGCATCTTTCATCTGTATTCCCCTATGCCAAATCGACAGTTCTTATATTAACGTGTTTCCTTGGATTCACTGGTACTAGGCTAGGGCTCGGGAGTCTTTTGCCTACTGAGACCCAAGAATGCCAAGCACAACCAGCGAAGATCGAACCAATCACTTCAACAGTACAGAACCACCTTTTTCACCACAAAGGTTATGGATCATCCTCCGTAAAAATGTGGTTCAATCCATATGCGAAAGTTCCGCGGAGGCTGACCTAGGTCGATAATTTTTGCCATTTGTAAAATTTTTGCATGCCAAAGGATCATTCTACATCTTGATTAATATCAGCCAATCTTTTGACTACATGATTCCATTTCATGCGAGGACTTGCTTGTTATAATACATTACGAAGATGTATTAAACCCCCTTTTCTTTTTTTAACTCTTAACCAAACGACAAAATTTTAGACTAGTCCAAATTGAAAGCATTTGCAGACAACAAAATAAACAAGATACAAAAATAGAAATTTGTCTTTGGGAAGGGTAGAAAACATTGTGGGGAAAAAAAGAAAATGCTGGTAACCAGCATTTTCTCTTTTTCCCACCATGTTTTCAAAAGGTTTCTTTCTCAGGGTCGTCAAAACTTGGGATTGTGTGGTAAAGGGTAAAATGACACGTCAAGTACGAAGTTGATAATAAATTTTGTAGAAATACAAGTAGTAAAAATATGCTTATAGATTCAGAGGTTCGATAACGATGTAAATGAGCTTTTATACATGCAATTTCGTTTAAATGCTCTATTTCTAGCACTAACTACATGACAAGTGAACTGGGTGCAGACGAAGACACATTGTGTTTGTTCGTCTGTTTGGCGTCAGAAGTCATTTTCAGCAGTAATATCAGTGTGTAATAGTAATTAGTTTATTTTAGTAATGTTCTGGAAAAAGGTGCTTTAATGCATCTCCGTGATGCATGATACCAAGCAAGTCATCACATAAGTATGGATCCATAAAATCCATTTTGTCAAACAACCGGCTGAATCATGGGGTAGGCTGGTCCTTTGACATGCAGAAAACTGACCAATAGCAAAAAGAAGTTTCGACCCAGGTCAGCCTGCGCAGACTGCACAGGCTGACATGCGTCGATACTTTTTGAACATCCATTTAGCACCCTTTTCACAGAGCATGGCTTATATAATGACGGTCAGTGTATCTAATACCATTCTAAAGTTTCTTTGACAAGTACCTTGTACATCACTCTCTCCAAGCTACTGACAGCTTCGCGAAAAAAAATCGTAGCTACGTTTTGCGCCAAGAGAGTAATAAAATCAGCCAGTAAACTGTCATCAATCGTCAGAAAGCATTTTTGGACTGAAGCGAAATGATAGTTCTGAAAGAAAGTTGTGACTGATCTCTAAAACAAGATCTTTGAGATCCGCAGAAGAACAAGCATATTTAGAGGAAGAATTGGATGGTTTATGTCTACGACACTGGAAAACACAGAATAATCAAACGATTTAAAAGATCTGAAAGAATTAATTGATCTAGAATAAGAACCTAGAGATCCACAGATGAACTACCATATGATTTATGATAACGACTGGAAGACACAGAATAAAAATCAGACAATTCGAAATATGAATCTAAAACGTTTGGCAGATTACGACAAGAATGTGATTATTTCTCATAAGGGGAAAATAACTGATTGATTTGGAGTAAAAATTGATGAATTATATAGAAAAAGAAGGAAAAGACTTGTAGAGAAGGAATCGTTACATAAAATACGAAAGGAGAAACCTAGATTAAGACTCGTAATATCTTAAATACGAAAAGAAAGATCTAGAATAGATATCGTTATACATCTAAAATTATTGGAGAGGAAAGATCTAGAAAGAGAATCATGAAATCAAAAATACGAAAAGAAAGTTGCAGAATAAGAATCGTAACATCAAGAATTGAGAAGGAAATATCTAAAATAAAAATCGCAATACATGTATCTGAAACACGAAAAGAAAGATCTAGAATACGCATCGTAAGATCTGAAATACGAAAGGAAAGATCTAGAATAAGCACCGTAATGACTGAAATACGGAAGGAAAGATCTGGTGTAAGAACCGTAATGTCTGAAATACGAAAGGAAAGATCCAGAAAGAGATTCATAGAATATTAAATGCGCACGGAAAAATGTACAATAAGCCTTGTAATTCCTAGAATACGAAATTGGAAATCTAGAGATAAAATTGAAAAATCTAGAATATGAGCTGATAGATCTGTAATAAGATGCCTAAGCCTTTATCACACAATCCCTTGGATGACCCTTTGGAGCATAGGGGTCCGTAGTTTGACTCCTGTCACCCATAGACTAAAACAAGGGATTTAACTGTATGCAGCCCGTTACTCGCCCCCGGTTACAAAAAAACAACGTATCTTTTCTACCCCATCAGTTATTCTCCTAATTTTTTCTACAGCTGAGAGCTAAAACATTTTTCTACCAGAAAAACACAACTGTTTGTCAGTGGCTAATGCATTCTGGCTGATACATTCGCTCGAACTTGTAAACTCGCTCAAAAATCTGCGCCATTGACACGGGTTCGTACATTCGATACTGACGTTCGCGCATATAAACCAATGAAATTTCTCGTTCCAAACAGTGTCACCGTACTGTCACGTGACAAAAAGGTGTGAGCAACTGTACGAAATTTCATTGGTTGAATGCACGACTGTTAGTACATATCAACCGATGAAATTTCTCGTTCCAAACAATGTCACATGACAGAAGATGGCTGCAGCTGTTCGAAATAAGAACGTGGATCACAAATTCAACGAATTCTGAGGCGTTTCGTCGTTATTGAAGATAAAGACTATAGGTCAGTAGTATTTTTAAACATGTTTAAAGGGTGGGTGCCGCTAATGCTGCGTTTCATTGGATCTAAAGTGCATTTTATATCTTGAAAACGGATGTACGAACCCGTGTCAATGGCGCAGATTTTTGAGCGAGTTTACAAGTTCGAGCGAATGTATCAGCCAGACTGCATTAGCCACTGACAAACAGTTGTGTTTTTCTGGTAGAAAAATGTTTTAGCTCTCAGCTGTAGAAGAAAATAGGAGAATAACTGATGGGGTAGAAAAGATACGTTGTTTTTTGTAACCGGGGGCGAGTAACGGGCTGCATACAGTTAAATCCCTTGTTTATAATATATAGTCTATGGGTGCCAGGAATCAAACTACGGACCCCTATGCTTTGGAGGAGGGCTTTTGAAAACATCGGAGGTAAAGGAGAAAAAGCCTTTTCCCACAATGCCATGTACCCTTTGAAAGAAAAATTCCATTGACCGAGGCATATCTACTGTGGGTAGAGTAAGGGTTGGACTATCTAGAGCAAGACCAAGACCAAGAGAACAATATACGATGTAGAATAAGAGCTACGATTTAGAGAAACGTTTGACATGTAGATAAAGACATAGATAATTTAGAATAAGATTTTGACGATTAAGAGTGGAGAAACGTAAAGAGAAAATAAAAAGTTAAATTACGAAATAATAATGTGAAAAAATAAAATATAAAAAGTCGATTTAAAATAAGAAATGAGACATGTATTTCTTTATTATTATTATTATTATTATTATTATTATTATTATTGTTCTTAAAAAGGATATTGAGAAATATGACATATGATTAGAAATTGTCGACTAAAAGATGAGTGAAAGATCTGAAATTTAAAAAAAAAGGGGGGGGGGGGGAATATGAAAATGGTTAAAATAGAAAAAGGGTATGGAATAAGAAAGTTTAGTACATGTATTTAGAATAAAAATTGAAATTAATAGTGATTGTTAAATATCTTCCGTGGTGTAGAATCTAAAAAAAAAAGAGCCGAGAGATGTAAAATTTAAAATGAAAGGAATAAGAATGTGAAGACAGAGAAAAAAAATTACGATTTTGAAGAAAAAGTTTAAGATTTAGAATCACATTTAGAATAAAAATTGAAACTAAAAGTAGTTGCTGAATACCTCTAGTGATCTAGGTTTTCAGAATACCATTATTCTACATACATAAATTACGATAACAATAATTAATCTTTTACCAAATAACCCCATGTAAACGACCCTAAAGAAGAAGGCTTTCGAAAAAACATTGTGGGAAAAGGAGAAAATGCTTGTAACCAGCATTTGCTCCTTTTCCGAAAATGTATTCTACTCTTGATAAATTCCATTTCTTAAGCAACAATTAATTTGTCGTCTGCAACTGCTGTGAATTTGGACCAGTCTAAATTTAAGTCGTCCGGTAAAGAGTTAACTCTTTCACTACCAAGTAAATATTTTACACTTTTTCATTGGCTATAAATATAGTTCCACTTCAAGATAAAGAGACAGTTTGGCCTTACCGTCTAAAATAAAGTAGTGGACAGAGTAGATCAGAGATCAGACTGAACGTTATGTGCAGTCTGATCTTGATCTACACTGTCCACAAAAGTTTCTGGTGTCGTCAACAGTAAGGAAAGAGTTTATATTATTCCGCGTGATTATGACAAGATACCCGATACGATCTTATATGCTAATATTTCACGTAAGAAATACACCATTTGCGCTAAGCTATAAATATGTCATTTATGATTTTACAATACAGTTGACACATTTAGATGAAACATTGAAGATGTTGGAAAATTTTCCCCATAAGAATTCCTATCCAGTTCTTCCACACATTGTCTACAATGTCATTACAAAAAAAATTGACCCCCCTTCTTTTGAAACAACCTTAACTGTTTATCAGATGAGGTTTTTTTTAAGACTTATACTTTGTATTAAAAGCACTCGTATACGACATATAAAATGTGGCTAAAATTATTGGAATTGTCTGTGAAATGCTAGAAAACATTGCGGGAAAAGGAAAAAATGCTGGTTACCAGCATTCTCTCCTTTTCCCGCAATATTTTCTAAAGGCCTCGTTCTCAGGGTAGTTAAATCTCGAGATTTTTTGGTAGAAGGTTGAGCTCTTCTCCTGTATGTCAGTTTGTGTATATTGTAACCTTTTAAGAAATAATCCCTGTGTTTAACGTTTCTGATAATTTAAAGGAAGCTTCTTGAACACTATGGAAAAGTAAAAATAATGCTGGCAACCAGCAATTTCTCCTATAACCACACATTTTCTTTTTTTTCTTGTCTTCCAAGATAAAAAGCCATTATTTTAATGACAGCTACACTTTCTTTGTCGTATGCCGACCCTTTTCAAACTTTGGTAAGTCTAAAACTTTGTCGTGGAGTAGAGTAAAATTGCCTGTATCGTGATTGGTTAATTCTTTTCTTTTGAATGGGTGCTCTTTGATTTATATAAGTACATCAAATATGTTTGAAGCCACTTGACAAGCCCGCATAGCTCAGTTGGTTGAGCGTAATACTCGTGAACGTGATGTTTCGGGTCACTTGAGGGTGGGGGTTCGATTCTCACGGCTGGCCATCTAAAATTACTAACAGTCTTTCTTTCGGATGAGACGTTAAACCGAGGTCCCGTGTGACGGTGCTATACACACAGCACTTTAAAGAACCAGGCGTAACTTGGGATAGGTTTCGTCCTGTATCCTGCACTATCCCCTGTAATAATACTTACAGCCTTCGGGGGCGTCGCCCGTATAGCAACCGGTGGCGACGATAAATAAACGCAAATTCAATTCAATTTGAAATCACTTTGACAAAAGTTAAAGAAAATGGCGTTTCGTTGATTTGCTCTGTCTGTCTGTCAGTTGTCTGTCTGTCTATCTCTTTCGTTCTCTCTCTCTACCTTTAGATTGGTTTTGGTGTCAGCAATCAAATTCCAAGAACCTAGACTTTTTCAGTGTCTCATACTTTAAATTAATAGTCTCAATGATGCACCGAATTCCGACACCGTGCAAGAATTATGGTTTAAATGCATATTTCAGACCATAAATTAACCTTTTACGGAAAATATACATGTAACGACCCTAAGGAAGGAGTCTTTTGAAAACATTGTGGGAAAAGGAGAAAATGCTGGTAACCAGCATTTTCTCCTTTTCCCACTATGTTTTCTGTCTTTAAAAAGCCAAATCCTATCTATTGAGTCACATCTAACTTGACGTCTGCAAATGCTTTCAATTTGGAAAAGTCGAAAATTTTGTCGTCTGCTAAAGAGTAAGCAGATCCCACTTTATATAACGAATGACAATTCATCAAGAAAATCTACGATCGCATATTTGAATGACTAGCAAAATAAACATGGCTTAAACAAAATTGTTAACTCTTTAATTTGACGTATGCCCACTTTATCAAGACTTAATACAGCATTTGTATCAATTTATCATCAAAACTTTTAGACGTACGAGATTGTGAGAACTAAAATTGGTACACAAACTTTTAAGTATGGAAGCCTGTTGCGGCCACTAACTTGTGTGTCTTTACAGAAACACGGCATCGCGAAAACGTTAAATTAAGGTGATGCCGCCTGTCAAGAAAACGTTTAGATTTACATTCATGTGTATAAACGTTACATGTGAAAAATATGATTTGAAAATGTTGTAGAAAAAAGGGAAAAAATGCAAAAAAGAAATATTGTCTCCTTTTCCTAAAATAATTTCTACACTTTTAAATACAAGTTCCATAAATAGGCCACAGTATATTCGTCATTTTAAATGTTTCAAAATGGGCGAGTCTAGCATTTTGTCTTCAAGCCAAGAGATTATTACCCATATATCCTTATCCTGGTACATAACTTATATAAAACTTTCAAACCGAATGTAAACCCAAATATTATTTTTTGAAAGTTATATTTTTTAGGAAAAATATATCCGTATCGGACAGTGTAGATCCAAGATCAGACTGCACGTTCTGTGCAGTCTGATCTTGATCTGCACTGTCCGCAAAAGGTTCTTGAGTCGAGCTATAAACACACAAAGGACACTTAAGAAGATAAAACTGAGGAAAAATTGCTCAAAAATTGAAGGGGGCGAAATGGCCATTTGAACCCCATTCGGACAAAATTATCTTAGGAAGGGACTGCCCTTTGCTGACCCCTTCCCTGAAAAGCGAAATAAAATTTGTACGAAATTTGTCCCTTTTTAGACTGATTTTCTCATTTCATCTGTCAGTTATTTATAGTTCCATAAATAGTGTGTTATTCACCAGCGTCTGGAAAAATCGCTGTTGCTATAAATAATAACTGCGTTTAAGCGCAGTGGCAGGACTGGCATTCCGTACTAGAGACTTTTTATCTCTTAGCTTTTTTTTGCTGCAACCGATAATAATTTTATCTTTTGGCTTACGGTTTTAAGTAAATTCCACTTCAAATGAGGTTACTTCTTGGGTTATAGTTTGGAACCATAATTTTAAAGAGGACGTTATTCACATAGATACAAAGTCAGACCGAACAACGTGTGTACTCTGTTGTTGAACAGGGCGGCATTCGACAAGAGGTCCAAATCTCGCCCACTGCATTTAATAAGGTTTAACCCTTTACCAGACTACATACTTTTAAACTTTCACAAAATTGGAGGCATCTACAGGCGTTAAATCAAATGTAATTCAAATACTAGTTGGGATTATTGTTTTAAAAATCATGGATAGAAAATTATTTTGGGAACAGGAGAAAATGTTGGTTACCAGCATTTTCTCCTTTTTCCAAAATATTTTCAAAAACTTTCTCCGTCAAGGTATTTGAAATATTGAGAGTGTTTAGAAAAGGATTAATCAATCTAAAAAAAGAAAGAAATCAAACTTTATTTTATGGCCAATACGTACTCTTTATGGCGTCATGGTAATTCATACCGTTGCGTTATTGTCAACTTCGTGTGAGTGCTTGTAATTGAGTATTCTAACAATGCGTGCATTATCATCGTGAACATGGAATTTGAAATGATAAATTACGAAAGTGTTTATTTCCCAAGTATTTGCAATAATTTACAGATTAGTCAACATAGCGCCCTTTGCGCTGATATCTCTCTCTCTCTCTCTCTCTCTCTCTCTCTCTCTCTCTCTCTCTCTCTCTCTTTCTCTCTCTCTCTACAATAATTAATTCTTGCTGAATGTTCTCCTGGCAACTGTAAGATGCCTTTATATGCAATTCAAAGGCACAGAAAAGAACTTTCGTTGACTTATCAGGACAACCAGTGCACTAAACGAATCAATGAATTTCGAAAAAAATCCATTTCAACTCATAGGCTGCTAAGCGCGACTCGAGGCCCTTTTGCGGCCAATACAGATCAAGATCAGGCTGCACAGAACGGGTCGATACTTTTTACGGAGGCATTAAGCCCCTTTTTCACAGAGCATGACTCAACTGTTCTCGTTTGTTTACCGTCAGTTGTTGAACCCAACAAATTGATGAACTGTAAAATAATTTGGAACTGTATATAGAGGGCGTTATTCAAACAGATACAAAATCTAAGCTATATAACGAAACAAAAAATAACGAAAGGTAACGAACGAAAAGTAACGTAGCTATATAACGAAAAGTATCGACTCAGGTCAGCCTGCGCAGTCCGCGCAGGCTGACCTGAGTCGAAACTCTTCGCTATTGGCCAATTTTCTGTATTTACAAGGACTAGCCAACCTTATAATTAAGTCGGTTGTTAAAAGAAGGGGTTATTATGGATCCATAAATACTTGATGGCTTGCTTGGTACCATGGATCACGGAGATGTATTAAGCCCCCTTTTGCCAGAGCATGACTCATTTATTTTGCAATTCCTCTCTGTCCGCTGAAATTTATAATCTGTAATAACTATACTTCAGGTCAGAACGTTCTCCAAGCTCCTGTTACAATCTGCCGCACAGAACGCAATTTTAAAGCATATAAAAGTGCTTTCGTTGAAATCATCAAGTTTCCGATAATTATTGTTGATTTAGGGTCGTACTGTTATGAAGTACAATATATAATTGAAAAAAAAAATGAACGATTGTTATAACAAACAAAAATGTAAATGTCAATGGTGAAATTTACTTCAAAGCAAATTCAGTTTTTTTAAATCCCTAGATAATTGATTTGCAGATATTGGTGAGTACACGCAATCACATCTTTTCACGTAATGGTTCTAATGCAATAAAAAGCAAGTCGTGCGACAGGCTTTTTGAAAATTATAATTATTATTATTATTTCTTAAATTTCGATGTGACATCTTTAAACTCTTTTATCAGACGACAAAGTTTCAGACTTTTCCATTTTGAAAACCTTAATTTTGCAGATGACAAATTTAATGTAGCTCAAATGATAGGATTGATAAATGAAAGACTTTGTGAAAAGGAAAGCGTACTGCGTTCGCAACAAACAGGTCCTCCATCGAAACAGACGGTGCTAATGTATACTCTTAAGGTGCGTGTGCACTCATCTTCTTTTCTTATAATTCCGGATAATATCAACCGTCAAAGAATTTTGTAGTAAAACTGCGAGGTCTCGAAAATCTAATTGGCAAGAAATAACGATTTGTTTCGTGTTTAACACCATTTTCAACAGTATTTCAGGTAAACAATGATGACACCAAGTGCTTCTGTCCATGTTTCCACGTATTTATATGACCAGTACAGACCCAAAATCATGTCTTGAGCATGATATCGTACATATAGTATTGGTATACAACATCAGGATTGCTATCACTTAATTATGAACTTGCTAAAAGGTTCCAAAACTGAGGGACCGGTGCAAAACGACAATAAAACAAAACTTACAGTTTGACGGTTTTGTTTAACGTTAAGTCGGTTCTCAGCAGATTTGCAACAGTATTTCAAATTAATTGTGGCGGTCTCATCACCTGTCAATGCCGTCCTGGAGTTTTCTTACCAGTTCTGGGCACACAACATTTGTCGAGCCCATAGCTGCTTTCCCTTATCCTACGTTTACACCACATCAATCCCGTTTTGTCCAGGGTTGTCAGAAACGTGGCTGCCGTGGCTGCAGGGAACATGGTGTAAACGTGGGGTTCCCTACACGGCTTGTCAGGGATACCGTGAAGTACCATAAAGAGACTTAAATAAACTTGGTAAATGGAGGAAAAACGAACAAAATATCACGACACACCACGTTCCGGAAAAACGGGGCTGCCGTGGCTGCCGGGAATATGGTGTAAACGTAGGGTTAGCAAATATTCAGCAGCGAGAAAGGAAAGAACGTGGCCATACAGGAATTCGAATTCACATCACCTTGATTACAAGTAATGCTCGTTAGTGAGCCGGCGACTTTTGGCAGAAAATTGAACAAGGGAGTCATTGAAAATTGATATAATTGAATTAATGAAAATAGGGTTTAGTGCATCTTCTGAATGCATTGTACCAAGCAAGTCGTAGCATAATATGGGTTCATGTAGTCTTAAAACTGACTGAATCATGAGGTAGAATGGTCCTTAGGCATGCATAATAGCTTACCAATAGCAAAAAGATTCGACCCAGGTCAGCCTGCGCTCAATGTGCAGACTTACCTGGGTTGATTCTTTTTTGTTTTAGATGCATTGGTGACTAGCATTTTCTCCTTTTCCCACTATGTTTTCTTCCCAATCAAAAACAAATTCCATCATTTGCGCTACATGCAAAAATGCTGGTCACCAATGCATCTAAAAAAAAAGAATCAACCCAGGTTAGCCTGCGCATTGTGTGCAGGCTGACCTGCGTCGAATCTTTTTGCGGTTTTTTTACATGTCAAAGGACCATTCTACCTCATGCATTAAACCACCTTTTCACAAAACATGGTATTAAATAGATAGACCAAACAAAATGTTAGAGACAATTTAAAGAAAATAAACTATCTAATTACATGTACATCATCATTTGTTTAATTGAGCAGGGAAACCTTTGATGTTAAAATATGAAATATTACTCTCGCATATGGCCTACACCTAAATACCTTGTTTTGTTTAACCGTAACATGTAAAGATACGACCTTTTGCGCAACTGCTTCTGATGCAGTCGACAGCTTGGTAAATTATCGTGGGAAAAGGAGACATGGCTTGTTCCATTTGTCAAAATGTTTTCTATTCTGTTGATCATGAAATTTTCCTACCATATAATTGTGTATACTTTTGTGTAATTTTGAGGGGTCCAGCGTGGATTCGTGTTTTAGGCTGAAGTGCAAGTATTCTAGCGGTCCTGGGTTCGATCCGAACCCGAGACAATGCATTTTGGCAGGAATGTCCTTGGGCAAGGTGTTTAAGAATCCATGCTCATTACTTGTGAACACCAGCGAACAAATCATTCTGTAAGCTGTCACCGTGATATGATAGAAATAATGTTAAAAGCAGTAATAGAAATAAAAGCAATGAAATAATTTATGGAATTCACTACTTACACTGCTTCTTTACATTAAGTAAGACACTTCAGAGCCAAAGCCTAGTACTGGAGAAACCCAGGACATACATGAATAATTATTTGAGCTGTCGGCGTGTTACGACTGAAATAATGTTGAAAGTGGCATGCAACATCATTCAATCAATCAGTTAAATCTTCTTTCCACATTCTGGACAAAAAAAAAACCGGTAAATAGCAATAATTTCCAAGGCTTCTTTTTTCGAAATTGAAAAGGTCCACCACAAGAATTCAGCGCCCCAATACTTAACTCTTAGGCCGCTTAGCGCGACTTAAGAGCCTTTTGAGGACAATGTAGGTTAAGATCAGACTGCACAGAACGTGTAGTCTGAACTTGGATCTACAGTGTCCGATAAGGAAAATGTCTTTGAAATAGCAAAATTTTGGATTTTACCATGACTTGAAAATTTTCATTTAACTTAAAATGTTCTGGTCTGAAATCGTAAGCGATAACTATGGACTTTCCCTCAGACTCATCAACGCTATTAGTTCGAAATATATTTGAGCCATACTCTGGCAAAAGGGGGTTTAATGTATCTCCGCGATACATTATTACTTGTACAGTCAGGTGGCAGTGGACTTGGAAACTTGTTCACGGCTGTGATGAATCATGTCGCCCCGAGCCGAAAGGCTCGTGGCGACATGATTTGCCACAGCTGTGAACAAGTTTCCAAGTCCCCTGCCACCTGACCGTACAACGAATTTATTATACTACAAAGTTTGACCATTCCAACGTGTGTTAAGCGAATTTTACCTGTTTTTTTGGTTTCAAAAATTGAGTCCGCTGACGGAGTAGAATTACCCTTCTGAGTGCCCCAATTCAATGAAAAATGACGTCACTGGGAACTGACGTCACTGAAACCTTGGAAAAACGTGCAGTTTGGTGCATAATCTTGATGTTAATCTTGATCGACACCGCCATTTTGGATGTTGTGTTGAAAGTGTAGTCATGTATACGGGGCTCCCGAAAGAGAAAGTGCTTTTACGTTGGTTTTGGCAGTGGACATGATGTATATGTTCGGGGCATATTATCCAATATTATCCAATCAGATCGTAAGAAATTTCTTTGCAGTATAATTATATACTAAGTAAGTCATCTTATTATAATCATGGATCCATAAAATCCACTTTGTCCAACAACCGGCTCAATCCTGAGGTAAAAGGATCCTTGGACATACAGAAAATTTATCAAAGGCAAAAAGTTTCGACTCAGGTCAGCCTGCGCGAACTGTGCAGGCTGGCCTGAGTCGATACTTTTTGCAGATGCATTAAAACCCCTTATCACAGAGCATAGCTCATATAACCTCTACCTCTTTCCACGGCTTAAAATACAGTCCAGTGAAACTTAAAAAGGATTTTTATATTAAGGACTTGACTACACAAGCTGACGGTATAGATCCAAGATCAGACTGCACGTCCTGTGCAGTCTGATCTTGATCTATGCCATCCGCAAGAGCCGATGTTTTCGCCTATGGCGCCGAAAGGATTAATGCAACCGTCTACCGTCTACATTTTCTCCTTTTTCCACGTTGTTTTCTTTCTCTTCAAATATAAATTCCTTGATTAGAGCCACCTTTGATTTGTTGTCTGCAAATGCTTTCAATTTGGACAAGTATGAAATTTTGTCTTATGGCAAAAAGTTAAACCTTTACAACATAATCCCGCGTTTTAAGGAATGTGAAGAAGAAGGCTTTTGAAATCATTATGGAAAGAGGACAAAATGCTGGTTACCATAATTTTCTACGTTTCCTACAATGTTTTTTTTTTTTTACACTATGAAAGACAGAAATCGTCATTTAAGTAGAACTTTTTTTTGTCGTCTGCAAATGCTTTCAATTTGTAAACGTAAAATTTTGTCGTTTGGTAAAGAATTGACGCATTCCCATCTGAAAGAAATTTGCAGCAGACGACTGTGAATTCATCCCTACTTGTATAATATAATTGGTCTGTAACATGCGAAAAGGGGCTTTCGGACATTTGCGTAAAGTGTCGTCTCGTATCAGCCTGCACGGACTGCGCAGGCTGATCCGAGACGACACTTTACGCAAATGTCCCAATGCGCCTTTTCGTGTGTTGCATGCAATATATCACATTCTTATGGATCCGTAACGCCACTCTTTTTTTAAAGAACTGACGTAATCATGAGATAGACTGGGCCTTGGACATACAGAAAATTGATTAATTTCAATAGCGAAAAGTTTTGGCCAAGGTCAGCCTGCGCAGTCCGCGCAGGCTGACCTGGGTCGATACTTTTCGCAGATGCATTAAGCCCTCTTTTCACAGAGCATGGCTCATATGTAGGTAAACACCCTGAATTAGTTTCATATACGAGCACTTGTAAAAAACATGGTGGTAATTTCTACTTTAGCCACGATGTTTAAACAAAATAATGGTCTGCTCCAAGTCGAAAAGATCTTCCGTATGTGGTTTAACCCTTTGCCAAATAATCCCGTGTTTTAATGACCCTGAAGAAGAAGGCTTTTGAAAATATTGTGGTAGAGTCCTAATTGTACTATATTGTGAATATGGTAACCAGCATTTTCTCTTTTTTCCTCAATGTTTTCTACCATTTTAAGCACAGAAATCATCTTTTGAACCACATTTAATTTGTCGTCTGCAATTGCTTTCAATTTGGTCCAATGTAAAATTATGTCGTTTGGTAGGGACTTAATACGATAAAGATGAGATATACAACACCTAGTTATCTACAAGATGTCAAAGCTAATTATAGAAGCTCTAATAATTGTGACCTACTTGATTTTAGCTGCATCCATTCCGTGCAATTTCCGAGCGAATCGATCACAAGTCTTTTATCCTCGAAAGGAACTCCTGCTGTGTGGAAAAGAAGCCGTGGGATCTCACCCCTGCCTCTTATGTCAAAATAGATCAATTTATACTTAGTCATTCCCGCTGTCAGTTTTCTTTTTTCCAATTTTTTTTTTCGAATCAGCGAAAAAAAAATTACAATAATCAAAGTCACGTAAATTTCGTCCTTGCGTGCTATGACAATGAAATTCGCAGTTTAAAGCGTCGTAAAACTGCTGTAGATTTGGCGGATCTGTTTGCAAAACCCTTCAGCTGTATGTTAAACCGTAAAACCCGCAGGTTAAACAACTCAATGTATATATAAATTCGAGCTAGGAAAACGTCACACTATACCCTCCTTCGTATGGCAATTTTCTACCTATTTTTGTAACTTTTAACGCGTTACCCTTTACCAAACGAAAAAAAATTTAGACTCGATCAAATTGAAAGCAATTTCAGACGACAAATTAAAAGGGTTTTTGTGTGAAAGAAAACATTGTGGGAAAAAGAGAAAATGCTGGTTACCAGCATTTTCTCCTTTTCCGACAATGTTTTCAAACGTCTCTTTGCTCCGGGTTGTTTAAACACGGGATTGTGTGGTAAAGAGTTTAAAATATGTACAGTAGACAAATTTGAAAACATTTTTTAAGTAAAATATGGAAATTCAAACTAATGTAAGGTTTAAAAAATGTTTACAATTGAACGCAATGTGGTAAAAGAAGAAACTGTTCGTTCTGGGCAATTTCTCCGTTGTCTACAATGTTTTAGAACGGAGTCTCCCGCAAGACGGCAAAAAATCATCTGCAAAGAGTTAAATGTCAAGATAGTAAGATAAACGAAAAGTACTTAAATAATTCAAGTTTAAGAAATACCGCAAATAACTCAATTTTAGTGAAAGATCATCGTAATTATCTGTATACCCTGATACATTTAGTACAGTGCAAACCAAAGATCAGAAGCAAGGTCTTCAATGTCTGATCTAGGATTTGCTCCTCGCAGTTTAAGAAAATAGTCCCGAGTAGGATAAAGGTACATGTATATAGTATACGTGCTCAATTATCATTTCTTTCGAGTATGAATGAATTATTTATATTTTAGTCGTATAGTGTAATGTATATTATTAACGAAGTGTGAAAAAAGGTTAGAGCGTGCCAAAAAGCACAGTTATTGGATATTTCACGAAGTATGCAGTTCATTATTTGTAAATTATGAATCGAAATTGTTTCTCCTTCAGAAAAAAAATCGTAAAAAAGGCGTACTTAAGGGTTGCAATATAAATAAAGATATGGTTGAGCTGATCTGTGTTGGGGGTTTATCTATCTGCCTTGTGAACGTTGTTACCCGTATGTTAACCCAGATTCAGCTGGATCGTGACCTCTGATGACCTGTGTGAAGAGTCGGCTAGGATCAGACTGTCTGGTCTTTATCTATCTCCTCAGCTTGTATTTTCCGTAATTCAACCCAGATCCTTCAGTATCGTTACTGATTCTGACCTTTGTGAAGGGTAGATCCAGATCAGCCTGGATCCGTATTTACCAACTATTCTTAATAACATTCTTTGTCTTATTCTCTAAGATCTTCAAAATTGAAAGTAACACAACTTCAGATTGGCTAAACCAAATGGTTTAGCCAATCTGAAGTTGTGTTACATTCAGATTTAGAAAATTTTGGAGAATAAGACTGAGAACGTTCTTAAGAATAGGTAATGAATATGGACCTAGCTCAATGTCTGGTCTTTATCTATGTCCCCCAAAATTGTTAAATGATGCAGAAAAGATCTAGTGGTATTGTGATCTCATATGACCTCTGCGAAGAGTAGATCAAGATCAGACAGTCCGATCTTTCCGATAAACATTGTTACCCGTACATAAGCCCTTCAGTATCATGCCCTTTTGACATCACTTTCAAATGTAACAAGATCCGACTGCCCTATCTTGTGTCATTTTAGAAATGAACCATGCTATGTCATTGATTGATTGATTGATTGATTAATGTTTTACCCCGCATTCAACATTATTTCAGTCATATCAAGGCGACAGCTTACATATTTATGTATTTCCTGGGTTTTACCCGTCCAAGGCTAGAGCTCTGAGTAGCTGAAGTTTCTTCCCCAAGGACATTCCCACGAAAGGCCCAGTGGATCTAGTGCGGCTCGAACCCGGGACCTCCAGGTTACGAGTCCCACACTTTACCACTGAGCCACGCAGGACCCCAAAGGGAATTTAATGCATTTTCATAACTCATCATACTAAGAAAGTCAACACAGTATTATGGATCTATAAAATCCATTTTGTCTAACAACCGACTGAATCATGAGGTACACTGGTCCATTGAGCTGCAGAAAATTAACCAATAGCAAAAAAGTTTCGGCCCATGTCAGCCTGCGCGGACTGCGCAGGCTGACATGGGTCGATACTTTTTGCAGGGGCATTAAGTCCTCTTTCCACAGATCATGACTCAGTCTTGTTTACTTTTATTTCAGCTCATTTTCTACACTATTGCGAACTCTGATCTCACAGTGTGTAAAAAAGGATAAGACCAACGCCATGGTTTGTATTCACTAACCATTCTTAAGAAAGATTTAGTCTTATGCTGAAGACTTTTCTGAATCTAAAAGTAACAAAGCTTCTGATTGGCTAAACCATCTGGTTTAATCAATCAGAATCTGTGTTACTTTTAAATCTAGATCATTCTTGAGGATTGGACAAGTTAATGTTCCTATATAAGAATGGTTGATGAGCACGGACTTAGATGGAAAAAATTATATGAGCCATGCTCTGTGAAAAGGGGGCTTAATGCATCTGCGAAAAGTATCGACCCAGTATCAGCCTGTGCAGTTCGCGCACTCTGACCTGAGCCGAAACTTTTCGCTATTGATCAATTTTCTGTATGTCCAAGGACCAGTCTACCTTATGATTAAATTGGTTGTTAAAGAAAGTGGCTATTATGGATTCATAACTATGTGATGACTTGGGCTGGTATCCTGTAGCACGGAGATGCATTAAACCCCCTTTTGCTAGAACATGGCTCAATTATCTATATCGCTGAGAAACCCATATCAAGCATCCTATTCTGAAAGCAAAAAGAGAAGACGCTGATCAGTACGTCAATCATTATCTAACTGCCTCTTTGTAAACAGCGTTACCCGTATGTTGATACCATATCTTGTCTTCCAGTACCTCCGATGACCTTTGCGAATGGAGGAGAATAAGATCAAACGACAAGTCTTTATCTCTTTGTGGCTTTTTTCCGTCTTAAGCTAAACGTTGAACATCACCTGTAGTTAAATCCAAATTCCTTGGATTGAGAGCAATTTTGTCTTTTGCCACACTGCTTTCACACGGCATGTTGATCAATGAAGCCTTAATTCGTGTCCATTATTCGTTCTTAAGGAAAAATATTTCAATGTTGTCTGCTGCAAAATTTGTTTTAAAAAAGTAATAAGTTAACTCTTTACCAAACGACAATATTTTAGACTTCTCCAAATTGAAAGTCTTTGCAGACAACAAATTAATTGTGGCTCAAATGACACAATCTGTCCTTGATAGGGTAGAAAATATTGTGGGAAAAGGAGAAAATGCTGGTTACCAGCATTTTCCCCTTTTCCCACAATGTTTTCCAACGCCCCCTCAGTCAGGATTGTTAAAAGTTTGGATTGTGTGGTAAAGGGTTTACGAGGGTAACAGAGTACAAACAATTCGATCTGTCAAGGTTTTTCTAATTCTTTACCCTTTACCACACAATTCCGAGTTTTTTCAACCCTAAGCAGAAAAAAAGCTTTTGAAAGCATTATGATCAAAGGAGAAAATGTTGGTTTCTATTATGTTCTCCTTATCCCACATTGTTTTCTGACTTTTCGCGCAAATTATTTTAATAAGATTAAAGATTTCGTCTTTCTAAGGTCTTTAAATTTAGAAAAGTCTAAATTTTCGTTGTTTACTTAAGAGTTAACTCTTTCCCATACGACAAAGTTTCATTTTTTTTTTCAAAATAGAAAGTTGGTGCAGACGACAAATTAATTTTGGCATAACTTATTGGATTTGTTTCTTACGCAGTAGAAAAAAGTGGGGGAAAATGAGGAAATAAGGATGTGCTGATTACCAGCACTTTTTTCCTTGTCCCACAGTGTTTACAAAAGCCTTCTTCGTCCGGGTCATTTTAACACTGGAACTGTTTGGTATACCGTTAACTCTTTACCTGACGACAAAAGTTTGGACTGATCAAAACTGAAAGCAATTGCAGACGACAAATCAAACGTGGCTAAAATGAAAAGTTTTGCATTTGAAATGGAGAAAACATTTTGAGAAAAGGAGAAATTGCTGGTTACCAGCAATTTCTCCTTTTCCCACAATGTTTTCAAAAGCCTTCCTCGTCTGGTTCATTTTGACACTGAAAATGTTTGGTATAGAGTTAGAATGACAAACAAATAACACGAACACTTTGAACACTTTTAATAAGCAAATAAAGACCAAAAATATTCCATAATATACGGCCATGATGAAGGTCTTGCGTGGCTCAGTGGTAAAGTGTAGGACTCTTAACCTGGTTGCCCAAGGTTCAAGCCTTACTGGATCTACGTTTTTTCGTGGGAGTATCCTTGGGTAAGACACCTTAGAGCCCTAGCCTATATAAACCCAGAAAATATATGAACATGTGAGCTGTCGCCGTGGTAGGACTTAAATAATGTTGAAAGTGGCGTAAAACACCATTCATCCAATTAATTAATCCACTTTTCGTGATGATCAAAATATCGCACAAAGCACATGGACAAGGAAGAATCAAGATCAGGCTGCAAGTTTGGTGTAGTCTGATTTTGATCTAGCCTAGCCGTAAAGTCATCGAAGTCATTCGGTAAAAGCCCCTGTTTTCGCCCATGGCGCGATTAGAGTTAATGACAAAAATAGGTTATGATTGATATTTACGGCATTTTTTCATACCTAAACCTATTAGATCTACCACTTGAAACAAATTGGAACCTGATAAATTTTAAAACATCCCTTCAAAATATGCGTATATTTACACATAAAGGTTTACTACATAAAATTCACAAAATAAATAAATAAAAACCTTTTTGATAAAACAATTTCTAATACTTGCTGCAATTTTTACAACAGCTTTGGTCGGCTGTAAGGTAGGAAAAAATTGTTTTCTGGTGGTAATCTCATGAGCGTGACAAAACCATTGATGTCATGAAAGTGAATACACACTATCGATGTGATGAACAAAATCACATCATTGATGTCATGAAATTGAGTACACACTATCGACGTGATGAACGTAATTACAGCATCGATGTCATGAACATGAATACACTCTACTGACGTGATGAATGTAATCACACCATTGAAGCCATGAACATGATGTAATCAAAAGATCGACGTAATGAACGTGACGCGATCACAACATCGATGTCATGAACGTAACGCAATCCGAATAGCAGTGTCATGAACGTGACACTTAGACACTATCGATGTCATGAATGTGACCCAATCCTAACAACGATGTCATGAATTAGATGCAATCACAACATCGATGTCATTAACGTGGCGGAAGCGCTCTATCATTTTTATGAATTTAGTTTCTTTTTGTGTATTATTAAGAATTATTTCAGTTGTAAAGAACGAGATTCGGGGCTTTCAATTGTTTGTAGCACATGACGTGGCGCGGAGCACGACACAACCTAGTTATAACATGCAAGACGCAATGACAGGGGCAAAGTAAAGACGTAGAACCACTGTGCATTTTCCTGCATTTCATGCTGTACTCCTTGTGTTTGTCAAGTTTTTTAGAACGCAGTAAGGCCTTTGTGAACTCTGTGTGAGTGTATTTTGCACTGCTGATAATTGAACAAGGCGAGATTTAGATTGTGAACTTCACAGTGTTAAACGTTATCGACAGTTGAAAGAATACAGAACAACTAATGAGTTTTTTCTAACTTCCGGTATTCCATATCTCTCAAATGTCAAGACCTACCCTTTCAGTGCCATAAAAGAGCTTTTGCCTGTGGTATATATCGACTTCAGACTACTCACAACTTAGAAATATACTTTTTAAAAAAGATCTTTTATATGAGCTGTGCTGTATGCAGAAAGGGTTTTAACCTTTAAGATGCTTAATGAAATATACCTACCCTGCTAAATACATGTAAGTGAAATGAAATTTTTCGAGTCGATAGTAAAAACCAAAAATTTTGCTATTTCAAAGGTATTTTTGAAGGACAATATCTCCTTATCGGACAGTGTAGATCAAAGATCAGACTGCACGTTCTGTGCAGTCTGATCTTGATATACACTGTCCGCAAAAGGTCAGTGGCATGCGCTTTGCAGCCTAAGGATTAAGATTTTCAGCAAATACTGCAAACCTATATTGTATGATTTTAAAAATTTTGATAGTCAGAGAATTCTTGCCGTATCGGACAGTGTAGATCCAAGATCAGACTGCACGTTCTGTGCAATCTGATCTTGGATCTGCACTGTCCATAAAAGTCCGCAGAGTCGCGCTTCGCAGCCTAATTGTTAATTCATCTCCATGATACACTATACCAAGCAAGTCATAATATATTTATGGATCCTTAAAATCCATTTTGTCTAACAACTGAGTGAATCTGGAGATAGAGTGCTCCTCTGACATTAAGAAAATCTACCAGATGCAAAAAGTTTTGACCCAGGTAAGCTTGTGCAGTCTGGACAAACTGACCTGGGTCGATACTTTTCGCAGATGCACGAAACCCCTTTTTCACAAGAGGGTGGCCCATTTGTAAATAAGCTTGGCTAAAAAAGCGGACGGTATAGATTTAAGATCAAGCTGCACGTTCTGTAGTAATCTGACCCGGGACCTATACAGTCTTCAAAAGCATCTGTTTTCGCTAATGGCGCTGCAAGTGTTCTATATTATATAGAAATTAAAGTCAATGAAGATGGCTTCAAAATTACAGAGAGGAATTAAAACAAAAGGTGACTCTTGTTCTTTGAAGAGGGGGCTTGATACTTCTGAGGAAAAAAAATGATCGACTCATGTCAGCCTACGAGATCTGCGCAGGCTGACATGGGTCGAAACTTCTTTCTGTTGGTCAATTTTCTGCATTTCAAAGGACCAGCCTATCTCATGATTCAGTCTAATGTTAAACAAAATGGATTTGTGGATCCATGTTCACATGATAACTTGCTTGACATAATGAATCCCGAAGTTGCATTAAACCCCCTTTTGCCAGAACGCGCCTCAAATGTGAGGGAATCACGAATTTTATCTAAAAATGCAATAAATACAACTTTCGTATAACCCGTTCAGCGCGATACGCAAACACAGGGGCTCTTTCGGACAGCACAGATCATAGATCAGATTGCACAGAATGTGCAGTCTGATCTTGGATCTATACTATCTGCTTGTTTGGGTCAAGTTTATTAGATAAAGACCACTACAGGTTTCAGTGGCTTATAGTTTTTTACCGTCGAAAGTTTGAGTCGATATAAATGCGCCGTCCGATCTTGGATATATGCTGGCCAACGGCTTTTTCTCCTTTACTGTTTCTACCCTATCAAAGACAGAAATCATCATTTAAGAAACATTTGATTTTTCGTCTGCAAATGCTTTCAATTCGGTCAAGTCCTCAATTTCATCGTTTGGTAAAGAGCTAAATATTTTAAAACTCAAAGATAACCTTACCCATGCTCTGGCAAAAGGGGGCTTAATGCATCTTTGTGAAGCACTGCATCAAGCAAGTCATCCCTAAATATTATAAGCTCATAATATCCATTTAGTCCAACAATCAACTTATTCATGAGGTAGAATGGTCCTTTGATATGCAGAAATTTACATACATGTATAGCAAAATGTTTTTGACGTGGTCTTCACTTTTCATAAAGCCTCCTTTTCACAGAGCATGGCTCACCTATAATCTAAAGTTGACTGCTGCAAGTTCATGGGGGAGGGGGGGCAAGAAAGAGAGGAATTAAAATGGAGGATACTGGGTGCACAAGGGTATTAAATTCGCACGCATTGGTACAGGTAAAAAATAGCATTAAAAAAAAAAAACCTGGCGCTGGTTTTATCGTTCCCGAATAGATGATATTTTCCGAGCGATTATTTCTCTATGAATAACAAATGTCAATTTTGAACTGATTTATCGTTCCGAAGCAGGTAGGGTTTCAGACGGCATGCCGCGTGCCCCACAACGTTTCGTGAATGAGATGTATGGTGCATTCGCCGGGCCATTACCTCTCTATTCGCTTCAAGATTCATTCATGCATGTCCAGAGTTAGACATTGATTGAATGAATAGTGTTTAACGCTGCTTTCAAAATTATTTCCAGACATATCACGGCGAAAGCTCGTGTCTTTATGCGTGTCCTGGATTTCGGCAGTACTAGGCCTGGGCTTTGAAGTGTCTTGCCCAAGGACAGTCCCACAAGAAAACCGGTGCTTCTAGTGAGGCTAGCCTGGGTACCAGTCCGTTCATTCTTTTTTTTTTTCCTTTTCTATAATGCAGGAGTTACTTTGTCAAAAATGATGGCCTGACGACGTTGGAAAACCGATCGCAGTGACATCTGGTTTACCCCATCTCACAGTGGGGTAAAGTAGATGTCGCTTCAATCGGTTTTCGAATGTAAATGACTAAAATAGGTACCGAAATTCCAACAGCCTCGGTTTGACCAATTCCTGTTTGTGCACCATCTTTGAAAATATTGGCAACAAAATTTCAAACAGGCTACTCACAGAGGATACCGGTAGTTTAACAATAGCGGCCAATCCTTTCGGCTGTTTGACTCTGAAACCCTTTGAAAAGGATGCTGTAACCAGTATACATTGTTGAAGGTCGCGATGAATTGGACGAAAAATGCGCCAATCCGTCGTAATTAACATTGTTACGTCACGCTATAAAGAAGTCTATAATTAGATTATCGACACACTTGATAATCAGGGGGAGCCCCCCAAAATGATACTAATGATAGCGATAACCAGATAGCTGCCAAAGATCAATAGCAGACCACGATTCTAAAGAGAGCATGATACGGAGTAATTAAAAGTATTACCGCCTGGACCCAGGCTAGGTGAGGCTCGAGCCCGGGGCCTCCAGGTTACGAGTCCTACGCTTTACCACTTAGCCAAGCAGGGTAATCTCCCACCCCCGCCTTTCACCTCCAGTCATGTTTTAAGAACTTTTCGTCTGCAGATTTTTCAAAATTGAACGGTCCAAATTTATTGTTCGAGAAAAAGTTTCAGGGTTAACCGCACAGTTACAAGACATTTGTCGACAAATTGCCGGTATTCTTATATACAAGCCCAGGCAACATGACTTGAAATGAATCAGCTGAGGTTATTCAGCACATTCTATTCGGGTTGACACTGTCTAATAAGTCACGATTCCCATGCATTGTTCGCTTCAGGTTTCAAAAATTAATTTCATTCACTACAGGTAATGACAATGGTTATGGCGAAATATTGTAAACTATAGGCAAGCACAAACCATTACGCCCATACAAGTTGGTGGAGTTAGAAAATTAAAGACACATCCTTACAGCCAGAGAGAAAAAAACACTCTTAAATCTTGAAAGTTTGTAGAATGGCTCAGCTGTGTAAACATAGATAAATTACCAGTAAATATGGAGTAAGGGATATAAAAACATAAGGGATTTGTCCCTATATAAAACCGGATACGACAACAGTGATTGCTTTGAACGCCTCCAAAACATGAAATGCATTATCTATTCCTCGTAATCTGTGCAATCTTGCTGCCGTCAGGGACAACATTTGGCATAAAGATGCAAAAATGATTATAGTTTCATAAAATAAGGATGACATAGGTTAAAAACTAGCTGAAAACTAGTACAGATGTATCTTTAGACAAAGGGTATTTTGTAATTACAGCGCTGTATCTTGTCTGGAGGACAGCTTAGATTCAATGTACGGCGCTCTGGGGTCGTATTCACCAACCATTCTTAACTTCATTCTAAGTCCAATTCTAGAGTTAGATTGTAACGCAACTTCTGATTGGCCTAACAAAATGAGCTATGTTCTGTGAAAAAAGGCTTAATGCATCTACAAAAAGTATCGACCCATGCCAGCCTGCGCAGTACGCGCAGGCTGGCACGGGTCGAAACTTTTTGCTATCGGTCAATTTTCTTCATGTCAAAGGACCAGTGTACCCCAGTCGGTTGTTATACAAAATGTTTTTATAGAACAATAATTATGTGATGAATTGTCCGGTATCACGCATCATGGAGATGCATTAAGCCCCCTTTTGCCAGAGCATGGTTTCAAATTTTCAAACTCTCAACTTAAGAAAATTCTTGAAAATAGGACGAAGAATGCGCTCAAGAAGGCTTGTTGAATACGGTCCCTGCTTGCGTCACTTCTACTTTACGTAAAGCATTAAAAAGAAAGCCAAGAAGCTTATGGTATGAAGCAAAGGACTGGAAATAGACTGGAAAGGTAAACAAAACAAAGCATCATGCCTTAATATTTACCCTAAAAATCAGTTTCTTTCTTTAACCCTTTACCACACGACAAGATTTTAGATCAGTCCAACTTGAAAGCATTTGCAGACAACAAAAGAAATGTGGATTAAAGGATGAACTCTGTCTTTGAAAGGATAGAAACTTCTTGGGAAAAGGAAAAAAAACGCTGGTTAACAGCATTTCTTCTTTTCCATCAATATATTCAAAAGTCTTTTTCTTTAGGGTCGTTATAAGTCGGAATCGTGTGGTAAAGGGTTAGAAAACTGGTGGTTTGTTTCCATATCGAAATGGTCAGTCTTTGCATATCTAATGTTCAATGCACAAAATAAGTGTTTTTCTCTCCGTGAAGTCAAACCAAAGTTGTGACACAGCCCCTGTCAAAAACCGAAAATAGAGATTTATTCAGAAAATTTCAAACAGGAATTTTCTCTGAAAAAGAAATAGGCGGCGTGAGAGGTACTAGAATATGAATATTGAAACTCATCCGTGGTTCAGTATGAAGAGAATTACAACGCTTGTATAGTTGTCATAGATTTGCCCGAAAATAGGACCGCAAGGGCCCCGCAGTAAACATGTCCACATTTTTCACCAATCACAAAGTACTATTTATTCATCGGAGTATATCAATACCAAGAAGTAGGTGAAAAGCCAACTTTGTCAGCTACGCCAAAGAAAAGGACCTGCCAAGAGACGGCACAATGTTCACAGGTTTAGTATGAGCCCGAATCTTGGCGGTAGACGGAGCCATAAGTGGAGCATCTGAAATATCAGACAGACCAAAAGTATCGACCCAGATCAGCCTACGCAGTCCGCGCAGGCTGACCTGGTCCGAAACTTTTTGCTTTTGGTCAATTTTCTGGATGTCAGAGGACCAATCTACCTCATGATTCAGTCGGTTGTTCGACAAAATGGATTTTATGGATCCATGATCATGTGACGTCTTGCTGGGTACAATACATTACGAAGATGCATTAAGATCCCTTTTGCCCGAGCATAGCTCATGTATATATCAGTTACAGACAACGGATATACCTGTAAAGTGATAGGACATTACGACTTGGATTAAACTCTTCATTGCCAAACAGGAGTGCTTTAAGCTGCTTATTCCGGGCTGCTTTTTCCGGGCTGTGTAGGGCACAGAACGTGTAGTCTGTTTGCGGGTCTACACTTTCATACATTGATTACCATTGTGTGTTCTATGTGATCCAAAAAGATGTGTGACAACAGAGATATCTCGCACTTTTGAATGTCTTCTATAGAAATAAATACGTTTGAGCCATGTTCTGGCAAAAGGGGGCTTAATGCCTTTTCGTGATGCATGATACCAAGAAAGACATCACATAATTAGAGGATCCATAAAATCTATTTTGTCTGACAATCGACTGAATCACAAGGTAGACTGGTCCTTGGACAGACAGAAAATTGACCAAGAGCGAAAAGTATCCACTCAGGTCAGCCTGCGCAGTCCGCGCAGGCTGACCTGAGTCGATACTTTTCGCAGATACATTAAGCCCCCAGAGCATATCTCATTTATTTTGCACACTATATAGTTACGTGAAGTTTTTCGGTCATAAAGCTGCAAGTCATTCTACTGTATAATGAAGAGCGTTTTTTAGACTAAAACAAACATTTAATACCTTACCCATTCCTACCTTTTAATACCAGAAAACCGCTATATTTGTTGTACCATTATTTATTATACAGAAAACGTTAAAGACCAATTTGGCAATTGTGAAAACGGAGTTTTATGTCCTTTCAGTAGTATTTTCGGAGTGTCATTCAAACAATTCGCGAAATCCTGTCCTTCCGGGGTTGATGTATTTAACGCCGTTTTCAATACTCTTTTTAGTTACTCAAGGCGGAGAGTGCACTTATTCTCGTGTTCCCGAAGTTTCCCTAGCCAGGACTACCTTCGACACTTTTTCGAAACCGCTGGCCACTTTCTCATATATATATATGAAGTTGAAACAATGTTTAGAGGCGGTGGTACAATAAAAGACTTTCATCCATTATCAGGAAAAGTTATGGTCGGGCCGGGAATCGAATTTTTATTCTGTACACGGGGGTCAAGATAATGTAACCGAAGTCAGTCTAGTTCTAAACAGCCCAACGGCCTCTTTACTAAATGTCCTAAGTCGATATTTCTGATTTCTCGTTAGATGGGTTGCGATGGAATTTGAATATTACAATCTTGTTGGACTGAGAAATACACATTTTCCTTTATATTTTTCCTTTCCCGCCTGTTTGTCTGTCTTTATCTGTTTTTGTGTCTGGTTTTTTTTATGTCTATCTGTCAGTCCGTCCATCCATCCGTCCGTCCGTGCGTCCGTCTGTCTGTTAGACAGACAAACTATCCCGTGTTTAACGATCCAGGGGAGGAAAGCTTTTCAAAACCTTGTGAGAAACGGAGATATTGTTGGTTACCAGCATTTTCTCCTTTTATCACAATGTTTCCAATCCATTTAAGGTCAAATACTTTTATTAGCAAAACACTTAATTTTCAAGCTGCTAATACTTTCAATATGGACCAGTTTAGATTTTCGTCATTCGGCAAGGAGTTAACTTGCAAGTCATTGACGAACTTTTTCTTTAGTTTGTCCCTGATTTAGGCTACAACACATTCGGTATTCATGCTAAATAGGTTTTTATTGTCATTTTATCGCGACGTTTTCACAAAAAACAGTGAAACTTGATCCGATCATAAATTACTGGGGCACAGAGTCTTATTTCTTGATGAGTAGTTTTTATCAATTCACCCTTGATTCTGATGTCAGTTGGTTTATTTTGGTGTTTAATCCTTAAAGTGCCTTTGGATAACTATAGTTGCCTTTGCGGCCAGTGTGGATCAAGATCATGCTGCACAAAACGTGCAGCCTGATCTTTGATCTACACTGTCCGTTTTGCAGATACACTTCAAACAAAAGCAACCATGAGATTGCAATTATTTGGGTCATATTTTTAAAATGAAAAACTCTGTTGGGTTTATTCGTAGTTCTAAGGATTAACCAGACGACAAAATGTTACACCTGTCCAAACTGAAAGCATTTGCAGACAACAAATTAAATGTGACTAAAAAACTGAAACTTCTCTTTGGAAGTGTAGAAAACATTGTGGGGAAAGGAAAAAATGCTGGTTACCAGCATTTTCTCCTTTTCTCACAGTGTTTTCAAAAGCCTTCTCCCTTAAAGTCTTTAAAACTCGGGATTGTGTGGTAACGGGTTAAAGGGCCTGTTTAGTTTTTTTTACTATTAATCAAAATTTCTCGTAAGATACCGTTAAATACAACTATCCATAAAAAAGTAGAAAACATTATGGAAATAGATAAAAAGGCTGGTTACCAGTATTTTCTCCTTTTGCAACAGTGTTTTGAAAAAAGTTCTTCTCCGTTGTGTCGTTAAAACTCGGGTTTGTGGAGTAAAGGGGTAGAGACTAAGCAACCCGAGGCAACGGGGGGGGGGGGGGGTGTTTAATTTCAACGATAACTATTAGTAATTCCGTCACTCACACAACCTCGGAACAACTTGTTAAAATATTGCTTGGAATCAAATCTTAATTTGAGCAGTTCAAACAGTGCTTTAATTTGCGTTAAACAGTAAAGGTCATGCTGCCAACGAAAGGTTTTAATAGTTGTTCTGTACTTGTATCTGTTTCGTTTGACATTTAGAGACGATTAAAAGTACAGTTCCACGGTAGAAGTAACTGTTTTCTACAAAATGGATAGATTTTCTTTTTGTTATTATAATGAAGAAGTGTACTTTGTATAGCAACTATACAGCGTAACTCGTCTTCTATGTATAATGTTTGTATTTAAATGTATTTTCTTGTATTATGGGCCTGTGGCCTTATAACTTTGAATAAACTTATTGTCATTGTATTATCATTGTTGAAGTCTTTATATGAAGCAGAAACACAGTTGTCATAGGAGTCAGGCTCTGTGAAAAGGGGGTTTAATGCATCGGCAAACAGTATCGACTCAGGTAAGCCTGCTTTTGGTCAATTTTCTACATCTCAAAGGAACAGTTTACCTCATAATTCAGCCGGTTGTTTTACAAAATGGATCTTATGGATAAAAAATACTGTGATGACTTGCTGACTTGCTTGGCATCATGCATTAAGGAGTTCCATTAAGCCCCCTTTTGCCAGAGCGTGGCTCAAATCTAGATAACGGATATGAGCGTAAGAACTCTGTATATAGATCTAGAGTTATATCAGTGCGTTGTGTGCGTTCTGATTTTATCGACGCCGTCCACTAAAGCGGATTTAGCTGCCTGTAGTGCTGAAAAATGTTATAGGCCCTATAGCTGCCTACAGTAAAAATTGCAGGTGTTAAAATTCATTTAAATTGCAAGCATTCCAGTCAAAAGTAGGTTTATTATTGTGAATATGACAATCTGTCTTTGCACGTTCGGTCTATGTGTTAATCGCTGGTAGAAAATGGGATCTAAACATAGGTTAAAAGTAGCCAGGTCGCCCTATCTTTTGTTTACTTTTTATCCGATTTGAAAATCAGTTTTTCTGCCAGGGATTATTACTTGGACCGACCATACAGTAACAGAATGCCATCTTCATAATAATTTCCATACTTTTAAATTTTATGATTTAAATTTAAATGCATTATACCACACAATTGTTTACTTTTGGCAGCTATAAGGCTTTTATGTCGTGATATTATTGCTGATTTAAAATTACACAAGGTATTTCTATCTGCCAGATACAGTTTCAAACGTCATTCTTTAGCCTAAACTGTAATAATACGACTTTGTACGCTGCTACTGTTGACAGTAGTTGAAAGCACTTTTTGAAAAACATAGTAGGAAAAGGAGCAATTGCTTGTTTGCAAAATCAGACGCAAGTTAAAACATTGTCACGTATTCCACTTTTTGTATTGTAATAGTTATAATCGTAAGCGATGAAATGTACCGTGTAGGTGCATATCAAGCTACCAGATACAGCAGAGGGACTTGATGGCTCCCATCACCCAAGGTATGCCGAATGTATACATGTATGACTTAAAGCTGTATCAGCTTGCCTCAAGTAAAATTTGCCCATGTCTATGTGAATAATTTCAGAGTTTCAGTGATCGATTGTTTGATGGTCTGTTTGTTTGTTGATTTGTTTATTTGTATAGTGTTGAAAACCGTTTCCAAGATTATTTTAGTTACATCGAGGCGGCCAGTGCATTCCCGGAGTTCCTGTTTACCAGTACTTCACATAATATTCTCTCTAAGCTAATAGCTGTTTTTCCACATAACATCGTCAAAACAATGATCAGCGGTGGGAGAAGAGTAAATCAAGTCGAAACAACTATCACCAATCCTCGGGGAGAGATTGACCGAGCTGAGGATTCGAACCTGTGATCCTCTGGTTTGAAATCTTGTGCATTACCGACTGAGCTATCGGACCTGGCTGTAAGGATCGAATCACGCCAGCTGATGATGATAATTCTGCTTATAACTTTGCAGGACTAAACAATCAGGTATCAGATGGCTTGTTGTGAACGGAAGAGTTAACCTTTAACCTGCTAAATACGTTGAATGAAACTTTTAAGCCGAAAATAAAACCAAAATGTTCCTATTTCAGAGTTTTTTTGGGGTTAAAATCATTTCTGTATCGGACAGTGTTGATCCAAGATCAGACTGCACGTTCTGTGCAGTCTGATCTTGATTTACACTGTCTGCAAAAGGTCATTTAGTCGGACTCATGTAGCATCTTAACTCTTTACCACACGAGAAAATTTTAGACTGGTCCAAATTGAAAGCATTTGCAGACGACAAAATAAAGGTGACTGAAAAATTAAAATTTGGTTTGGGAAGATTAGGAAACACTGTGGGAAAAGGAGAAAATGCTGGTTACCAGCATTTTCTCCTTTTCCCACAATGTTTTCCAAAGGCTTCTTTCTCAGGGGCGTCAAAAGTAGGGATTGTGTGGTAATGGGTAAGGGTTAAATTTATACTGAAATGATTTGCAAAAACGAGCCGACCTTATGTTTGAAAAAGTAGATCAAAGAATAAAATGTACTTTAAGATGTTTTAGGTCTCCCGGCTGTTTGACATTAAAACTGCATAGAAAATATGTATGATTAAAACTAGTAGAAGAGTTCTTCAACCTTTCCGCTGCCGATCAGGTCAAATGTACTATTTTTAGGTCTCAAATCAAAGGACTGACAGACCTGAGAGCAAAGCTTACCATCCAATATAAAATGAGCCATGCTCTGGCAACAGAGTTTAATGCATCTCGTTGATCCATTATACCAAGCAAGTAGTCACATAATTAATGATGCATAGAATATATTTTGTCCAACAACTGTCTCAGTCATGAGGTAGAATTGTCTGTTTAAATACAGAAAAATTGACAAATAGAAAAGAAAGTTACGACACAGGTCAGCCTGCGCAGGCTGACCCGAGTCGATATTTGTTTCAGATGCATTAATGCCCCTATTCACAAAGCATTACTCAAATATAATGTATCCTTTAACAAAAAATACAAACTTTTAGGCGACACAGAATTATTCTGCAACTATTCATTTTGTTCTTATTCTAAAGTCCAAGTCTGGCCATCCAATTGGTCGAGATATTCTGTCTCGGCCAATCAGTCGGTTAGTCTTAAAATTAAAAATTAGAATTGAATTTATGGTTGGTGAATATGGCAAACTTTCTGTCTTGCTTCCAAAAATAGTTCCTACAAGTATAAAATAACATTTAAGAATTTTACTTTTCAAGGCCGAAGAACTTTTTTTGTTTGTTTTGTTTTACAATTATGCTGCCTGCACTTCCGGTTTATAATGATAAGCCTAACAGGTTAAAGTCTGGCTAGTAAGGAGACCATGAAAATATACCAGTCAGCATAGCCCCATAGAAACTGGACAATGTAAATGTCGAAAACGTGACAATACTTTCTTTGCTGTAAGATCTTATAAAGTCTGCAAAATGTACATATGCAAGATCAAAGAAAAATATTATATACTTACAACAAATCTACGAGGAAAAGGCATTTTTTCTTTCAACTAACCGAACATCCATGCAATAACACCGATTCGATATTTATCTTTAATATACCACGGATATTTATAGAACAGCACGGATATTTATGGAACATACCAGCTCATTTACATTTACTGCTGCTTGTCTTTGTTAAAAATGATAAACACCAACAAATCAGAGGTTAAAAGAGAAATATAATACATACATAGTATTTTTTCATGTCAAAAATATCTACTCGGTTGTGAGAAATGATAATTGTCCCGCCAAGGCTCGACAATTATCAATTCTCCCAACCTAGTTAGATATTTTTGATATACGAAAATACTATGTATGTATTATATATTTATCTCATTTTGTGTGTTTAAAAGGCGGTATTTCTATAGCTCTGCTCTGCGTGCTGTTTTTCCTTTCAGATAAAATAAGATCGTTAACATTGTCATTAATTTTGGGTGATCCATTCATTGATAATGGGTATGTATTTAATCTTAGACAAAATATTTGGTTAGACAGGTTATTTTGCACAGACAAAGATAAGGCTTAAAGTTTATCTACGTCTTCATTCTTCAAAAAGAGAATGCTGATGGTTGATAAATTTAATCAATGAGTACGTAATTATTATCAATCTAGAACTTTTTTGGGAAAAGTCTTCACCGTGTTCTTGCCAAGCACATGCCACACAATGTTATAATTAATGCAAGTGGGGAAACCATATAGATTAACATTTTATAAATTATGACATATTCCTAACCTTCTAAGAGCGACTTGATACGCTTTTGTGGATAGTGAGATCAAGATCAGACTGCACAGAACGTGAAGTTTGATCTTAGATCTACACTGTCAGATACTGAAGCATTTTCCGATGAAAATTAGTTTGCTATCTTGAATATTTGGGTTTTGACAATTAGCTGGGGGTTTCCATCTAGTTTATTTGACAGTTTAAGGGTTAAAAAACATTTAAACGCTATCTGAATGGGGGTGGCTTGTAGATCGAAAGATTAAACAACACACGGGAGATTTATACAAGCCTAAAGCGGCTTATCGTAAACTACTAGTATTCCAGAGCGATATTTACTTCTCAGTCTTCGAGTGTGGCACTAGATATATCCCGATTTATTGCAATCTCAGCTTTGATTTGAGGTCCTTTTTTATTTAAAAAAAAATCCATTTTTGTAGTAAACCTTTATCAGTTTCTTCAGAAATGTATAATGCGGATTTTTTTACACTCTGCAGTTGACAGCTCTGGACTATTCTTAATCCTCTGAGGATTCAATCCAGCGACCACCTGGGTTCGTATTCCCAAACTTTTCTTAAGAATATTCTTAGTCTAATGCCGAGGAATTTGTCTAAATTTGAATGTAACACAATTTCTGATTGGCTAAACCATTTGGTTTAGCCAATCAAAAGTTGTGTTACTTTCAAATCTAGAAAATTCTCGAGAATAAGGCTGAGAATATTCTTAAGAATGGTTGATGAATACGGACCTTGGTTTCTAAATCTGTACGTCGCCGACTGCTCCACTGTGCTCCTCAGAAAACAGTAAGCACTTATAAAGTTCTAGTATAGTGGTGCGGTTCAATATTTTATTTTTTCAATCCCAGTTTTTAATCATCAAAAAAGTACCTGAAATAGATTAAAAAACTATCGTAAATTTTTCAGGTAACCACTTATCGACATAGAAATCAAAATGCAATGTGTTTTTAGTGTTTTAGATAAACGTTTTCAAAAATGCACTGCATAGCAAAACGGCTGTAATCTACTTTTAAGTTAGATTTAAAAGTAATGGTTGATAGATGAAAATCGTAGGAATGTCCGCAATTAGTATTTGATGGTTTTACATACTCCTTTAACCCTCAACTGCCGAGCCCCAATAGCTCAGTCGGTATCGAACAGGACTTGAGAACAGGGGATCGTGGGTTCTATCCCCGGCTCGGCCAATTTCTTTCCGAGGATTGATGATAGTCATTGCGACAGGATTCATTCCTCTCTCACTGCTGCCCGTTGTTTCGACAATGGTTATGTGGGAAAGCAGTTGCTTGGAGAGAATATTGTGCGGAGTTCAGGTAAAAGAAACTCCAGGAAAGCATGGATAGGTGCACTGGCCGCCGCGATATAATTGAAATAATGTTGAAAACGGCGTTAAACACCATACAATCAATCAATCAACTTAACCCTTAACCACACAATACTAAGTTTTAACGATCATGAGGAAGCTTTTGAAAAAAATGTGAGAAAATAAGAAAAAGCCGGTAACCAGCGTTTTCTCCAACTAAACTTTAATTAGTTCAACTACATAAAGATAGGTTAATCTATTGATTGATCGACCGACCGATCGACCGACCGACCAACCGACTAGTTTTTTACGCCACTTTCAACATTGTTCGAGTCATTTCAACGCGACAGCTCATTTCCTAATGCGATTCCAGAATTTGCAAGGAATAGGCAAGTGCTCTGAGATGTCTTGCCCAAGGACACCATCACGAAATAACCAAACGCATCGAGTGAGGATCGAACAGGGGTCTCCAGAATGTGAATCCCACACTTACACGCAGGACAACATGGATAAACTGTAAATTTTTAGGAAAATGAAATCTCTTGTATAAAAATATGCAAAAAAAAAATTTATAGAAAGTAGCAATTGCTTGCGACAAGCAACCGCTGCTTTTCGCACGATGTTTTCAAAAAGTCTTCCACTAGAAATGTTTTCTATTTTTATTTTGTCAAAAGTGGGGTTAATTCTTTACTACACGACCAAATTTTAAACTTGTCTCAATCCAAAAAAAAAAAAAAATGTAGACGACACATTTAATGAAACTGAAATAATGGGATTTGCTTCTGAAAAATGGCGAAAGCATTGTGGAAAAAGGAGAAAATGCTGGTTACCAGCATTTTCTCCATTTTCCAAAATGTTTTCAAAAGGCTTTTCTGAAGTGTCGTTAAAATCTCGATATTGTGGGTAAAAGGGTTAAACCTTATATTGCTGAATAAGTTAAAGGTTACCTTCAAGTCGATAGAAAAAACCCAAATGTTGCTATTTCAAAGTAATTATTGAGGAGAAATATCTCCTTATCGGACACTGTAGATCCAAGATCAGACTGCACGTTCTGTGCAGTCTGATCTTGATCTACACTGTCCGCAAAAAAGGTCCCTGAGTCGCGCTTAGCAGCCTTGGGGGTTAAGATTTACCAGGGCTTATCAGGCGGATAGAGAAGCGATAAACAAACTATAAAACTTGTCTACAAATCACCAGTTACAGAAGTTTTATGTGGCATTGAAGGTAACGGTGGTGATATTTCATGCCGGTTTGGCCGTAAAGCAAGAAACCCGAGTGCAGTATTAAGTAGCTAACACTTTACCCCCGGATCGAATTATCGAATTATCCCCCCCCCCCCCCATTGAACATTCTTTGAGAGGTGGAGGGGAGGGGTCGAATCCATATAGAAAGAAAGAAAAACATACTCCAAAATATTTGAGCCATGTTCTATGAAAAGGGGGTTGAATGCATCTGCAAAAAGCATCGACTAAGGCCAGCCACTGACCTGAGTCGAAACTTTTTGCTTTTGGTGAATTTTCTGCAAATTAAAGGACCAGTCTACCTCCGAATGCAGTCGATTGTGAACTATGTCTACACACGAAGTCGTGGACTGAATAAGACGTCATCAATAAGGTACAAAATGTTTGCTTTTTTTGTAAATTGAGTCAGCAACATATGCAAATCCGGCTCATTTTTACTTGTCTCAACACAACCTTTTTCATTCTCGTATTTTTGGCGGGTATTGTAGGCCTCGTCTAGCTACGAGTTCGACCAACCGATAAGAAAGTGAACAAGCATGGATAATTAAACTGATAGTGAGCTCGAGAAAATATTTAAACGTCAAATTATCAAATTAGTACGTTATTTATTTGCTTTTTTCAATTACAGATCAACAAACAGATTTTTTTCATGGTATTTCCTAAATTGTCACAAGTAAATTGCGTGAGCACAGGATTAGGTCAGCGGGTCGAACTGAATCGGGCTTGGTAAACGAACGGGATCGGGACAAACCGGCTCAGACTTAATAACCGGATTGGACCGGATTGGACGGATGTAACTATTCTTCTTCAATGTTGTAGGGACCAACCAAGTTTTATTTTTATCAAAGCCGCTTATTCCACATTCACTAGTCCGTCAGTACTTTCAGCACTTTGATTATGTTTTGTTTTGAAACACAATTAGCAAAAGGAGAAACTGTTCATGACGATCAATTTCTCAACATGCAACAATATATTTATGTATTAAATCCAAAGTTAAAGAACTAAACTTTAAAAGGACATTTCCAATGTCGTTAACTGGAGACTAGTTTCAGGCTGTCACTTGCAAGAAATTTAGAGTGCTTCTAGCTTTTTTTAAAAACAAATCTGTGCCGACTGATCTTAATCTACACTGTCTGCAACTGATGCACCTACTGTGTCTCCGAATATGTTGCGAGTGTTAGTGCTAAAATTTCTCACTCAGTCCCCTTAATCCTTACCAGACACCTCCAAATTGAAAGCACTTGCAGACAAAAAAAAAAACATGTGGCCCGGTTTTTTGTATTTTAGAGATTAGAAAACATTGTGGGAAAAATGCCGAGTTTTAACGGCTCTGAGGAGGGAGACTTTTGAAAACAGTGTGGGAAAAGTAGAAAATGCTGGCAACCAACATTTTCTCGTTTTCCCATTCTGTTTCGTATCCATTTTAGAAAACAGTTGATTTGTAACCACTTTGATCTTTCCCGCTCCCCCTTTCAGTTTCCTTTAATTTTAAAATATCAATAATTTGTTGTTTGGGTAGGGATCAACTCTTCCAGTCCCCAGATTAAATGAGCTCGACTTCTTTCAACGGCTGATCTTTAAACTATACTGTGTGATACGGTAATATTTTCTGATGAGATTGGCTTAGGAATCTCAGCAATTTGGTATTTTTCATTTAACTCTTTACCATACAATCTCGACTTTTAACCACACCGATGAAAAAAAGAGTGTTTTAAAACATTGTGGGAAAAGGAGAAAATGCTGGTAACCAGCATTTTCTCCTTTTCCATCAATGTTTTTTTTATCCTATCTTAGACGAAAATGATCATTTAAGCGTCATTGAATTTGTCGTTTGCAAATGATTTCAGTTTGGTCTAGGCCAAAATTTGTCGATTGTTAAATAGTTCAGAAAGATTTGTGGTAATTATGATTCATTGACCATTTACCAAACAATTCCGAGTTTTTACGACACTGAGGATAACGGGTTTTGAAAACACTGTGGTAAAAGAAGAAAATGCTGGCTACCAGCATTTTCTCCTTTTTCCGTCAATGTTTTCTATCCTACCAGAGACGTTTCTCATGATTTGAGTCACATTTAATTTGTCTTCTGTAAATGCTTTCAATTCGGTTGTGTCCAAAATTTGTCTTCTGGTTTCAGAGTAAAGCTGCTTTAAGGTTAACATTATCGATTCCATAAAATCGGAACCTCGTGACCTCGCCTAAAAATTAATAGAAATCTGAAAAACATAAAATAAAAGTTATAGAATATACCTAATATGCAGGGACGTTAAACAAGAAAATAAATCACCAGAGAAAATGTCCTTTTGTTTCGATTTGATAAATCAACAACTTTTTATTTGATATGGAATCGAGACCTGGGTCTGTATTTACCAACCGTTCTCAAGAACATTCAGGGTCTAATTTCAGATTTCGAAAGTAACGCAACTTCTGATTGGCTAAACCAAATGGTTAAGCCAATCAGAAGTTGTGTTACTTTCAAATTTAGAAAATTCTAGGGAATAAGACTAAGAATGTTCTTAAGAACGGTTGGTCAATATGGACCCTGTAGCTCAGTAGGTAATGTACAGGGGATTCAAACCAAAGGATCGAATCCCAGATCGGCCATCTTTTTTTCGAGGATAGATGATGGTGATTGCGATAGAATTCATGCATCACAAACCGCTGGACATTGTTTCAACGACATTTACTTGGGAAAGCAGTCTGTGGCTTGTAAAGAATGTCGTGAAAAGTACTGGTAACCGAACCGCAAGGAAAAAAGCACATGTAGGCACAGTGACCGCTGCCAGATAACTGAAATAATGTTGAAAATGTCATTAAAACAACGAGAATAAGTAAGGTATGTGGGATTTGGGTTCAACTTGGTGAACTTTTCACTTTTAGGCAGTACAGGTGTTAAAAATATATACACGTTTTAAACGTCTGCTTCTGATCCGCAATATATACAAACTCTACGAATCTTTCCAGGTTGAAGCCTTTGATCTATTTTTATTTTCCTCGTATATTTTTATAAATCGAATTCTGATCGGATATTTGAGATTTTTTAGCAGTGTTTCATAAGGTTTATACGAGGGAAAAGGGTCATTTATCTTTATCACGTTTCTAAAATCAGTGATATTAATTATACGCTGATATATGGATTGGTTTGAAAAACTTTGTACCCGAGTAACTGTCGATATCATTTACTATTATAGAATCGCACTTAAGTACGTTGACTTCAGTTTCTATCGAATTGCACTTAACTCTATACAAAATGACAAAACTTTATACTTATCTATGTTGCAAGCTTTTGCTATCGACAAATTAAATGAGACCTAAATGATTTCTTTTAAAAGGTCGAAAAGTTTTGAAATGGAAAAAATGCTCATGGTAACCAGCATTTTGTCCTTTTTCCCGAAAATGTTTTCAAATGTCTTCTTCACCAGGGTCGTTGAAACGTTGAGAGATGGTCTGATAAGGGGTTAATGATTTTAGCGTGATGAGTGGCATAAGTATAGTAAATGGCTTAGATTAAGACGGTGTAGATCGAAGATCAGACTGCACGTTCTGTGCAGTCTGATCTTGATCTACACAGTCTGTAAAAGGTCAGTGAGTCGTGCTTAGCAGCCTAAGGGTTAAATCACTTTATCTGAAGTGGAGTTGTAGTTCAAGGAGCCTTTTAAGATTCTATTTGCTGTGGTCTTTTTGATTTTTTAACTCTGTACCAAACGACAAATTTTAGGATTATCCAAATTACAAGCAACTGCAGACAAAAAAAAAGTAACTCAAAAGTTGAAACTTCTCTTTAAAATAATTGAAAGCATTGTGGAAAAAGGAGAAAATGCTGGTTTCTCCTTTTCCCACAATGTCTCTTTTTCGGGGTCGTTAAAACTCGGGATTGTGTGGTTAAGAGTTAACACTAATAAATACCACAAAATGTACTGTTTCCTTTCAATCTGAAAGAATCTGGGCGCTTAAGTGTAGTAAAAAGGTGCAAATTGGCTTTGATATAAGGGGTTGGCCGCTTCGAAATCGGCCACATGGGTCTATTTTAATGAGATAAATATGACGTAATCGTACTTTTTTAATACGATCCCATATAATCGACCCCTGTTATTGGTCACGTGACATTCCCACGAACCTCTGCGAAATTTTTGCGCGAAATCTAAAAACAACAGATATCTTTTCAACAAAAGATAGATGGCGTAAAATTTGCCCCCATATAGGGAGGGGCCCTTAGAATAAACATGTCTACATTTTTTGACCTATCAGAAATGTCTGCTAATTCATTTTTTATCAGTACCAAAAAGTAGGTCAAAAGCCAGCACCTTCAGCCTAATGTACGCCGAATAACTGAAGATGCCTGGCAGCTCATTCAAGAATACCACTATTTTTTAAAACAGCGATTACGTAATCGCTGTCGTAATACAGTAATACAGTAATATCCGTTTCAAACCTTTCGATTTTTTTCGATGCGCCATTCTGACAAGCTCCCCAATGGCGACAAAATTAGCTGTCCACCTCTGTGTTTTTTTTTATTTGTCTTTCTTCTTTTCTGATGGTTTGCAAGATATCGCCTTACTTTATGCAGAAACAAATTACTTTTGAAGATTTTAAGATAACAAAATCTGTATAACACCCTTCAAACCCTCGAACCAAAGCGAAATTAATTTCTTTATGTATCGAGATAGTGAAGCGTTTTGAACTATCATGTCATAAATTGTATGAACTTTTCCAAGTCAAAGCTACTTTAACCTTTTCCAAAACGTTTTTTTCTGCAGGCGACAATTCGAAAGTGGTTTAAGTGAACTGAAGTTCCTTGACAGGGTAGTAAACATTGCGGGAAAAGGAGAAAATGCTGGTCACCAGCATTTTCTCCGTTTCCCACAATGTTGTCAGGTTTCAAACGGCTTCTTTCGCCAGGGTAGTTAAAACAAAGGATTGTTTGGTATAGGAATTAGGAGTGATTGTGTTTAAAAAAGGGACGATTAATTTATGGTATACATGTATTGGCCCAGCCCGGTAGTATTACTAGACTTTAAACCAGGGGTCGATAGTTTGAATCCATTTTTTTCTCCGGGGATGGATGACAGTCATTGCAACAGAATTTAGTCCACTCTTACCACTAATGATTATTTCGGAGATGGTTATGTGGGAAAGCAGCCAGTGGCTTGAGAAAAATATTGTGCAAAATAGATATAAAAGAACTTCATGACAGCATGGAAAGGTATACTGGCCGCCATGATACTACTCAAATTATGGAATTTATCTAGAACTAAGTTATTTCCTGCGCCTTCGAATATGTCCCATTACGTTCAACTTTTTTGTCGGGGCTAAGGCAAACATAATAAATCTGGGCAAAGTTTGTAATTTTGGTATTATTTGTACATGTATCTTTCTAGGATTTACTATTTTCGTTGCGACAGGTTTCATTTCTCTATTACGAGCGTAAGGATTCTGTTGAAATGTTTATCTGGGAAAAAATTCAGTGACTCGGAAAGAAAGTTGTGCGAAGCAGAGTTCAAGGAAACATCAGGACATTATGGATAAGTGCACTAGCTGCTGCGATGAATCTGAATTAACGAAATTCGTCTGGGAGTAATGTATGTACTTATTATAGCACCCTTTGAATTTATCTTATTATGTTCAAATTTCTGTCGGGGTTGATGCAAATATAAGTAAACAATACTCGGCATATTTGGGCTATTGTAAGTTCTATAATTTGAGCTGTGCTCTGTGAAAAGGGGGCTAAATGCATCTGCAAAAAGTACCTACCCAGGTCAGCATGCGCAGGCTGACCTGAGTCGAAACTTTTTGCTTTTAGTCAATTCTCTGCATGTCAAAGGACCATTGTGCCTCATGATTCAATCAGTTGATATACAAAATGGATTTTTACGGACGGCATAGATCAAGATCAGACTGCACAGATTGTGCACTATACCGTCCGATTGTTTAGTCAAACCCGTAAGATAAACCCATGCGCTGGCAAAAAGTTTAATGCCTCTCCGTGATGTATTATATCAAGCAAGCCATCATTATAATTTTGTCTAAAATCTACTAAATCGTGAGTTAGACTGGTCCTTTGATAGGAAGAAAACTGAATGACGGCAAACAGTTTCGACTCTGTTCAGCCTGCGAGGACTGCGCAGGCTGACCTGGGTTGATACTTTCTGCAGATGCACTTAATCCCCTTTTTCACAGAGCCTGGCTCATTTTTTCGGCCCTGAAAGGATGAGAGGGATTTTTGTTGTATCAGCAATCTTCTCTTAACAATCTATAATTCCAAGTCTGTTCAAAATTCAGGGGAGGCAAATCGTTTAGAATCACACTTCTGTGTTCACAAGGGTTATCTGGGATTGTTCATAAATATGGGATAACCTCTTTCAAGCATTACTTATATTATTTACTATTTCAACAGATCGATTTCAAGGGAGGTACACATTGAAAATGGTCCCAAACTGAAAGTTTTGACAGAGGACAAACGCACTACGCTCTGTCTCTTACGCCGTCCTCCATTTCCCCGGTCCCCTCGAAAAAACTCAGGGGAGGCAAATCGTTTAGAATTACACTGCACTGTGTTTGCAATGATTATCTGAGATTGTTCTGTTCATGCGTATAAGTTAACTCATATCACGCATAACCTGTATTGTCAACTATTTCAAAAGATAGATTTCGAGGGACGTACACCATACTGAAGATTTGGACAAGGTGCCGACGCTTTCGGCTCTTTCTCTTGCAGGATTATCTCTTTGCCAGACGACACATTCTTATACTTACCCATATTCAAGGCATTTGCAATTAATGTCGAAATTTGAAATGACGAAGAATTGTGTTGACATTTAACTGGCTGGAAATTAGTCAGATACCAGTACTTGATAATTTATTTGCCGTGCCAGGAGCCAGTCCTACTAGGGTTGTGTCCAGGTACGGTACCATATCCCTATCTTCAAAGTCTCCAGATACGGTACCGTGTCCCTAGCCTCTGAGGCTAGGGATACGAGGCTAGGGTAACGGCTCCCTATTCGGAGATACTGCCTAAATAAAATCGTAGAGGCTACGGCGCCCGTGAATCCATACACTAATAGAACGGGCGCCGCGTAGGGAGGCATCAATGACAGCCGAGGGAGAGGGATACTCGCATCGTACGGACACCGTAAACTCGGTCAAGGCCGTGAGCTTTATGGATTGTTAACTCTTTACACAACAATCCAGACTTTTAAGAACCCCAGTGAATGAAGCCTTTTGAAAACAGTGTTGGAAAAGGAGAAAATGCTGGTAAGAGAAATTAGCATTGCTGTGTCATCACATAATTTTGCCTCCATAAAATCCATTTTGTCCTACAAACGACGGAATCTTGAGGTTTACTTGTCCTTTGACATGCAAAAAATTTACCAATAGCAAAAAGTATCTACCCATGTCAGCCTGCGCGGACTGCGCAGGCTGACATGGGTCGATACTTTTTTTAGATGCATTTAGTTTCCTTTTCACAGAGCATGGCTCAAGTAATGACAGATGACATAACGAAATAAAGGACGATTCAAACAAAGACAGAGGGTCCTTTGTGGCTAAGTGGTAAAGTGTAGGACTCGTGACCTGGAGGCCCCGGGCTCGAGCCTTACTGGATCCACTGGGATTTTCGTGAGAGCTTCCTTGGGCAAGACACTTCAGAGCGTAGCCTAGTACTAGTGAAACCTAGGAAATACATGAATATGTGAGCTGTCACCGTGATTTGACGGAAATAATGTTGAAAGCGGCGTAAAACACCATTCAATCAATCAAACAAAGACAGAAATCAGGGTATGAGTACATGTAGCTTTTGTTGAATGGTAAAGCATGTTCAATAAAATACCAATGTAATGCATTCTGTTAGGTCCCTACTCAGGAAATTTCTAAATTTAATTTATAGTCTAATTTATAAGAGTTTCTGAATTTAAAAGTAACCTAATTTCCGATTGGCTAATCCAAATACTTTAGCCTATGAACAATGGCGATATGTTCTGGATTTAGAAATAGACTAAGAATGAAATGAAAAATGTTTGATGAACACGGGCCTAAAAACTACAAAATGGTCTATTTGGCTCCAAAGTTAAAACGTCCGTTTTATTTATCTAGCAGAATCAAAATTATTTATTTAGCGTTTTGTGGGTTAAATTCATAGATGATCTAGTTTGCAAAGTGCTTAGTATTGATCGGCTTACGACAAAGTCCCAACTGCCTGATACTGTTCTCGCCATGACTTTTATATTATCTATAGGCTACTAAGCGTGATTCACTGACCATTTGCGGACAGTGTAGATCAAGATCAGACTGCACAGAACGTGCAGTCTGATCTTGGATCTACACTGTCCGATGAGGATATATTTTCCTCCAAAAAATAACCTTGAAATAGCAACATCTGGATTTTTACTATCGAGTTGAAAGCTTCATGTTAGTTATTTAGCAGGATTAGGCTAGCAAAGGGTAAGAGATTGTAATAATAGGCCAACATTAACAAATATCAAGCTATGTGACCATGAACGGACAGACCTTCAAATTTTTAATTATTCAGTGCAATGTTTGAAAGAAAAAAGAAAACCTCTGCAAATCAAACAAAAGCAGAGAAATGAATCTAGAATTGCCAGTCAGGAAAAGAAGTGATAGATGTTACTTTCATGAAGCTACCTAAGGTATTGAAAAGCACTTCAGTTTCATTAAAGCTATTAAAGTTTAAATTTAATGCATTATGCCGAGCAAGCCATCAAATACTTGTGAATCCCTAATAGACACTTTTTTTAACAACCGACTTAATCACAAGGTAAACTGGTCCTTTGATGTACAGAAAATTGACCGATTGCGAAAAGTTTCGGTTCAGGTCAGCCTGCGTGGACTGCGCAGGCTGACCTTGGTCGATATTTTTCGCAGATGCATTAAGCCCCCTTTTCATAGAGCATGACTCAAATACCATTTAAGTTCGCTTTTCAATTTAACTCTTTTCATCACATATCGTCGACCTGCCTATTTTCGAGAGGTATCCATGTTCGAACACGAAGATTTATCGAACTTTTTAGTATGCATGATTCAAGCAGGGTGTATGGTTTACGAGGCATTTTCTTTATGAAATGTTTTTGTGTTCGGTATTTCATATTAATATCTGTAGCCCGAAATCGTCCATCAAACTCCTCGAAAACATGTTTAAGAGACATTTTCTTTATGAAATGTTTTTGTGTTCGGTATTCATATTAATATCTGTAGCACGAAGTCGTCAATCAAACTCCTCGAAAACTAGTCTACCATAAAACCTTTTTGGCCACGCTCTATATATGGCCATGCTCGGGTTTAATGCATCTGTAAAAGTATCTACCCATGTCAGCCTGCGCAGTCCTCATAGGCTGACATGGGTCGAAACATTTTGCGTTTTTAAATTTTCTGTATGTTAAAAGACCATGCTACCCCAATCTACCTCGTGGTTTAGCCGTGTTTTTTTTTTTTTTGTAAAATTGATCTATGTAATGCGACAAATTGCTTCGTATAGTGAATTAAAAGATGCATTTAATCTCCCTTTGCCAGAGCACCGCCCAATTAAATTTAAATAAAACCATTTAAAAGTATGAGAATTATAGTGAAGATGGAAATCTGTTATTCTGCTGTCGGTCCAAGTGTTGGTCGCTGGCAGAAAAATAAATTTTAAAGCTACTGTAGATAAAAAGTTGCCAAGTTGCTCTATCTTTTGTTTACTTTTTTAATCTACCTGCTTTTAAGATTCATTTTTCTGCCAGCAACATCAACAATTGGACCGAATGGAATATACCAGACTGTCATCTTCAGAATAGGTTAATACATTAAATGGTATGCTTTAAATTCAAAAGCATCTGAACACCCGCATTGTTTACTTTAACACTTTACCAAATAATCACAACTTTTAACGGCCCTGAAATACAAAGCTTTGGAAAATATTGTGGGAAAAGGAGAAAATGCTGGTAACCAGCATTTTCTCCTTTTCCCGCAATGTTTTCTATCCTTCCCAAAGCAATTTTCATTTTTAAGTCACATTTATTTTGTCGTCTACAAATGCTTTCAATTTGAACTAGTCTAAAATTTTGTCGTGTAATGAAAAATTAATGGATAATCGCTGATATTGAACACAAAGCATTCCAGGCAGGTTGCAGTTGAAATGAAGTTGTCTGGTTTTCTAGTACGTATTTATTATACTCGTTCTTTGTTATTCTTTTGGAATTAAGTGATTTGAATTTGTGCAGAACAATGCAAATACATGTAGTTTGGAAGATAGTGAATTTGGAGTTAAATAAAGCTTGCAACACGCGAAAAGTTGCATTCGGACATTTGCGTAAAGTGTCGTATCGGAGCAGCCTGCGCAGTCCGCGCAGGCTAATCCGAAACGACACTTTCCGTTTTCATGTAATTTTCTGTTTTGCGCAAGTCTACTGAAGAACGAAATCTAATGTAGTCGTAAAGTGCCGTCTCAGATTATCCTGCGCGGACTGCGCAGGCTGATCCGAACGACACTTTACGCAAATGTTCGAATGCCCCTTTTCGCGTGTTGCAAGCCAATTAAGTGTAATGAAACTTTCACCACAATAGTATTCAACCAGTATTTTGGGATCTCCTTATCGGACTGTGGTGCAGAAGATTCTTGAGTCTCTCTTGGCAGCGTAAGGGAAAAAAGACCAAAATCTACTATGTTACGGAAGATCACTCCTTCCTTACCGCATAGCCTCATCCCATATAAAATCAATACCTAACAATTGTGTTAGGGAGAATTCTCTTTAGCTCAGTGGTTAAGGTTTTGGTCTTTCAAACCTCGAAAAACGAGGATCTTTTCCCACACGGGTACGAATCCCGCCAGGTGCGGTTTGCATTTCGGCTATGCATTTGTTGCGTTACATGATCATAAGAATTATAATTTCAATACTTTGCCAAAAATTTTTACATTGTTGAAATGATTCTGGAGATGGAATCTCTTGAAATCATTGTGTGTGTGTGTGGGGGGGGGGGGGACAAAAGCCGATAACCATTATTTTATCCTCTTTCGACAGTGTTTCAACTATTTATTAAATAAAGCTCCATCATTTAGCCGCATTTGTTTTGTCGTGTACAAACATTTTCAATTTGGACAATTCTTAAATTTTGTCGCCTGGTACTGAGTTAAATTCAGGCAGATAGTAGTTCAAATGTTGCGTGTGAACTTAGCAATATACATGTATAATGTTCTTTTCTATTCAGTATTTAATTCAAACAGCATAATAGATATTCATTTATGAACTAATTTATCTTGATGAATCTGCAAAAGTGAGAGACCGAAAAATTGCAGGTCGCATGTCAGTTCAGTCGAGTTACCACTTTTAATTTCTTTAACTCTATGCCAAACGAGACAACATTATACTTGTTTCATATTGAAAGCACTGGCAGACGGTATAGTTAACGAGTCACAACTAACGGAACTTGTCTGTGAAAGGGTAAAAAAAAAAAACATTGTGGCAAAAGGAGAAAATGCTGGTAACCAGCATTTTCTCCTTTTCGTACATTGTTTTTATAAGACTTGTTTCTCACGATTGTTAAACAACGGGATTGTTTTGTAGAAGATTAACCTTAGGATCAGGTACGGTTTTCATAAGATGTTCCCTTTTCGTCCGCTGTTTCAGAAAATCGGAAAAATTATTTTGCTTGTCACAGATTCATCTTAATGAGTACAAGTAAGTCAAACGATGTTTACTGATAGAGCTAAAGCGTTCATTCTCCAGATACAAGCCCAAATATGAAAAAACTGTGTTGGCTCTTAGCAAATATATTTTAAGTAAAACACAAAAAAATACATAAGCTATGTTATGTGAAAAGAAGACTTAATGCATCTGCAAAAAAGTGTCGACCCATGTCAGCCTGCGCAGTCCGCGCAGGCTGACATAGGTCGAACTTTTTTCCTATTGCTAAATTTTCTGCATGTCCAAGGACTATTCTATCTCATGAATCAGTTGGTTGTTCGACAAAACGGATATTATTGATCAATAATTACGTGATGGCTTGCTTGATATCATGCATCACGGAGATATATTAAATTCTCTTTTGCCAGAGTGTGGTTCAAATATATTTGAAGAAGTGACTTATGGATCGAAACACCTATGCGTCTTTGGGTCGGTTTTAAGGGTACCTTTCACTAAACTGCGTATAGATTTACGCATTTTTTAGGGATTGAACATACGCACGTACGATCCCTGCTGTACCAAAAGGTATAAACTAGCGTAAAGTTATGCAAATATCTACTCAAATCGGAAAGTGATGCGTTCAGTGAAACTCGTTTTCAGACTAATTCTTGCTTACAAAAAATGCGTGCGCAAATTTCGTGCGTACGCAATTTAGTGAAAGGTACCCCTGGAGAAGGAACGCAATGGTTGCCATTTTATCGCACAGGCTTTACTGTTCCTTGCTTTTACGGAAAGCGACAGCAGAAACAGGAAATTCGACCGTTTCCAAAACATCGACGGTATGAAATGTCCTGAGACGCAAAGACTCTTCACGGAACGAGAGACCAGTAAGATAGTCTGCATCACACTATGCCACACTCACAGTGGATGTAAGAGTGTTTTCTATGGACAATTGTCTGGCATTTGTTACGGCTGTGATAGAGCTTATCGCGATAATTCTGTGCTGGAAGTTGAAGCAGGTACAATCTATTACATGGATACCGGTAAGTAGGTCTATGTTTTCTCTCAGGCCTTTGAAGCACCATTGGTCTATCATGGCACTCTGAAATTTTCATTGGTCGATCATCGAACACTGTTACTGAAAATATCACATTGGCACATTCCATCTATATCTTATACAATACATACGATATAGAGACGATACGCCAGTGTGCTATTTAAATTAATGGTGTCCCGATGATCGAGCAATAAAACTTTCGGAATTCCGTGATAAACCAATGAAGCATAAAAGATCTACAGTTTACTCTACGGATCGAGGATCGTTTGTGTGTCAGTCAGAACGAACGACATGCAACCCTTTTAAAGCCATAGGCGAAAATCTGGGCTTTTGCAGACGGCATACATCAAGATCAAACTGCACACATGGTGCCGTCTATCCTTGGATCTATACCGTCCGCTGGTATAGTCAAGCATATAACATAAAAAAATATGAGTTTCAGCGGATTGTATTCCCAGTCGTCGAAAGAGGTCGAGTTCAAACATTTGACGCTGAGAGTTAATGCCGTTTTCATCATTATTTTAGTTATTTTACTGGGGCAGTCACTTATTCACACATTTTCCGGGTTTCACCGCTACTTCACAGGTGCCATGCAGTGCCTTGTCCAACATGTTACGCTCCCAGTACCTCCAGCGAGAATTAAATCAGGATTTCTTGGTTACAAATGCAAAGCTTCAACCACGGAGGATCCATCAAATCCTTTTTGTTTAACAACTGACTGAATCATGAGGCACACTGACCCTTTGCATTGTGGAAAGTTGACCAATAACAAAAAGTTTCGACCCAGGTCAGCCTGCGCGGAATGCGCAGGCCGACCTGTATCGATACTTTTTGCGGATGCTTTAGGCCTCTTTTTTTGACAGAACATGGCTCAAAGAGTTTAGCCAATCAGAAGTTGCGTAACTTTCAAAATCTAAAATTAGACTAAGAATGTAATTTAGGATGGTTGGTGAATAAGGCCCTTGTAGAGAATTGAACATCTTCATGTTGCCAGGAAATTGACCAGTCCTAACCCTTTGCCAGTATAAATACGCCTCTTCATGCCCAAACGATCGGCTCTTTGAGAAGACAGAGTGGGAAAAGCAGATGCCAGTAATACCTCACTAAATATATGAGGTATGCTCTGGCAAAAGGGGGGTTTAATGCATCTCCTTGATGCTTCATGCCAAGCAGGTCATCACATCATTATGGACCCATAAGACATTTTTTGTCTACTAACCGGCTGGATCCAGAGGTGGAATTGTCCTTGTACACGAAGAAAGTTTAACAACAGCAAAACGTTTCGACCCAGTTGAGTCTGAGCGGACTCCGCCAGCAGACCTGGGTAGACACTTTTTGCAGATACGTTACACACCATTCAATGGGCTTTGTTTGTTCTTTCGTTTGGATGTCTGCATGGACTTATCTTGTTTCTGTAAAAAAAAAATAAAAAGTATAGCTTTTGTCTTTAGAGTTTCAATTATGCAGTTTTCTTTAATTTGCAGACCAAGCAGTGGTGATGATTTCAGGTGACCCATTTCAAGGTCGACTTGAAGGTAGGCTATGTGGTTTATTTTCTTTCCTTATTTCTGATTTAACCCTAAGGCTGCTAAGCGTGACTCAAGGACCTTTTGCGGACAGCGTAGATAAAGATCAGACTGCACAGAACGTGCAGTCTGATCTTGGATCTACACTATCCGGTAAGGAAATATCTTTCCCTCAAAAGTACCTTTGAAATAGCAAATTTTGGACTTTTTACTCTTTGCTTGAAAGTTTCATTTCACTTTATTAGCAGTATAAGGGTTAAATGGAAATACTTTTCGGTCATAGTTTAGAATGTCGAGTATTATGCCGAGTTCAGCTGTACGTGTATTTTAGCTATATCGCGGCCACAGCTCACATTGTACCTGTCTACCTTTGTTTGCGCAATAATCAAGCATTGGCTCTGCGGTTTTCTGTCGAAGGACACTGTATGAGGCTGACAGAATCTCTTTTCTAACACTTTAACCACGGGTCACGGTGGACCCGGGATGGGGAATTGAAACCACTTTCATGGACATCTTTCGGTTTCAAGGCTTGGTTTCAGAGATTATCTTTCGGACAAATCGAGAAAAAAAAAAATATAGCCGGAAAGAGTTCACTTTTAAGAGAGAGTTTAGTACGGTGGCACAAAAGTGACATGGAAGATATATTTTATACTACGTGCGCACGCAGTAGCTAATACGTGCGCACGTATTAGTTATTACGTGCGCACGCAGTAGCTAATACGTGCGCACGTAATAAGTAATACGTGCGCACGCAGTAGTATTACGTGCGCACGCAGTAGCTAATACGTGCGCACGTATTACATATTACGTGCGCACGTAATAATCCACTAATCAGAATCATGAACGGAAGCCATTGTTTCAAGATGGAAGTGGAAGATAGACATTTATTGATTCGTGATAAACTGATTGGTCGATTATTACGTGCGCACGTATTAGTTAATACGTGCGCACGTATTAGCTACTGCGTGCGCACGTACTAGCTACTGCGTGCGCACGTAATAACTATTACGTGCGCACGTATTAGCTAATACGTGCGCACGCAATAGTATTACGTGCGCACGTATTAGTTATTACGTGCGCACGTATTAGCTACTGCGTGCGCACGTAATACTACTGCGTGCGCACGTATTACTTATTACTTGCGCACGTATTAGCTACTGCGTGCGCACGTAGTATAAAATATATCTTCCATGTCACTTTTGTGCCACCGTAGTTTAGCCATTTACCACGCGACAAAATTTTCATCTAGTCCGAATTGTGAGTATTTGCAGACGGAAAAGAAATGTAGATCAAACGATGAACTTTGTCTTTTACAGGGTAGAAATCATTGTGGGGGAAGGAGAAAATGCTGGTAAACAGCATTTTCTCCTTTTCCCACAATGTTTTCAAAAGCCTCCTTCATCAGAATTGTCAGAACTTGTGTGGTAGAGGATTCACAAATAAGCTTTGTATTAAGACCCTTCTAGAGACTATATAACTGTTTGGTCTTTTAAACTAAAAGTGAGGTTTTGAGTATTTCTGTGTGGAAGATATAAAAAGGGTTATTTGAATAATAGTATGGTCTTGTGTGAGAAAGCCAGGAAACAAATGCGTAGGTTCCCTTACCGTCGTGATATGCCATAAGCTGTTAAAATAAAACAGCGTTAAACTCCATCAAAACAATTCTAACCTACCCGAACTATGTTTATTTCAGTTTGGCACCAGGGTCAGTGGGGTACTGTATGTGATGATGGCTGGCGGGATTACCTAACAGGTCACCAGGATAATAATGTTGATGTCGTCTGCCGCATGTTCGGATATAACCAGTATATTTTCTGTTTTGTCTTTTGTCAAAATATTTGAGTCATGCTCTGTGGAAAGCCGGGCTTAATGCATCTGCAAAAGGTATCGAACCAGGTCAGCCTGCGCGGGTTGATCTGCGTCGAAACTTTTTACTATTGATCAATTTTCCGCATTTTTACATCATGATTCATCCGGTTGTTATACAACATGGATTTTATGGATCTATTACTATCAGCATTTTCTCCATTTCCTACAATGCTTTTAAAGTCTTCTTATACAAGATCGTTAAAACTGGAGATGGTGTGGTAGCCTAAAATGTTAAAGTGTTAGAATTGTAAACCGAACGGCTGGTTAATTGAATGGTGTATTACGACGCTTTTAGCATATTTTAGTCATATCACGGCGACATTTTACGTTGTCATGTTTGTCCTGGCTTTCACCAGTACTAGGCTTGAAGTATCTTGCCCCAGGACACTCTCACGAAAATCCAAGTGCTTTCGGAAAAGCTCGAACCCAGGGTCCCCAGGTTACGAGTCTTTACCACTGAGCCAAGCAGAACCCAGATTTGTAGAAAATGAAAATGGTACATGTAGAGAGAATGGTAAGAATAGTGAAATCGTCTTGCCAGACATGGTCCCTCTTTAACAGCAATCTTCGGTCGTAATAATTTTTGTTTTCTTGGCCCGTATTCACAAACCATTCCTAATTTCATCCCTAGTCTGATTCTAGATTTTGAAAATAACACTCTTTCTGATTGGCTAATCCATATGGTTTAGCCAATAAGAAAATGTGTTACTTTCAAATTTAGAAAATTCTTGAAAATGAAACTAAGAATGTATTTTAAGAATGTTTGGTGAATACAGGTCCTGGGTCCGTATTCTCTTACCATTCTTAGTTTTATTCTCGGTCTAATTTTAGATTTAGAATATAACAGAACTCCTAATTGGTTAAATAATCTGGTTTAGTCAATCAAAAGTTGTGTTACTTTCAAATAAAGAAAATTCTTGAGAATATGACTAAAGAATGATTTCCACGGTCCTTCTTCACCAACCATTCTTACGAGTAAGAACGGTTTTTGTCTTATTCTCCAAGATTTTCTAAATTTGAAAGTAACGCAACTTCTGATTGGCTTGACAAAACCCTTTAGCCAATTAGAGGTTGTGTAACTTTCAAATATAAAAAAAATCCTGAGAATAAGACTAAACATATCCTAAGGAATGGTAGGTGAATACCGACTCTGGTTTCAGACAAGGGATGGTACTTAACGAAGGGACATTTCCGCTTTCGACCACTTCCGGTGTGATGATCTGGATGGATAGTGTTGCATGCGACGGAACGGAAACCAGTCTCCTTCAGTGTCCCTTCGATGGGTTTGGTGTACACGACTGTGATCACAGCGAGGACGTTAGCATTCGGTGTAACACATAGTCACCAAATATCAAGAGTGCGTCTTAGCATGTATATGAGCCATGCATTATTAAAAGGAGGTTTGATGCCTCTGCAAAAAGTATCGATCCAGGTCAGCCTGCGCAGTCCGCGCAGGCTAATCTGGGTCGAAATTTTTTTTTGCTTTCGATAGTCTTTCAGCATGCTTAAGGACCAGTTTACCTCAGAACTCAGATGGTTGTTAGAAAAAAATGTTTTTTTTATGGATCCATGATTATGTGAAGTAATGCTTTGTATAATGCATTATTGAGATGCATTAAAACACCCTTTGCCAGAGCATGGCTCATTTACAGCGGCATAAAAGTTTTTAGATTTTGATCAGAAATATTTCTTTAGGACTTTGATACTCTGTAAGAAAAAAATATTAGAACGTGATTATGTAATCTAAGTTTGGGGAAAATAACTTTAAAGTTTTGCAAATGCTGAGATTCGGACCTCCGACCGTCAAAATTAAAGTTTAGATACCCTATCGACTGACCTATACGCGTAACTATCTACCTTGCTATACTTATCTCATGTTGTGCGCTAACGGCTACCCGGAAAAAAAAATAAAAGAAATGGGATAATCTTCATGTTTCTAATTTTTTTCCCTAGTATACAGTAATTTAGTTTTCAGTATCTTTGTATAAAAATAACTATTGAACATTCTTGCTTAGGTTTTTTTTTTTTTTTTGAAAAGATCGCCGTTTTCAACATTAATTCAGTTATATCACGACGGCCAGTGCACCTATCCATGCTTTCCTGGAGTTTCCTTTACCAGTACTCCGCACAATATTCTTTCCAAGCCACTGGCTGCTTTCCAAAATAACCATCATGAAATAGTGCTCAGCGATGAGAGAGGAATGAATCCTGTCGCAATGACTATCATCAGTCTTTGGAAAGAGATTGGCCGAGTCGGGAAATGAGCCAGCGACCTCCTGTTCTCAAGTCCTGCAGGCTACCGACTTAGCTACCGGGGCTCGGATCACCAATACAGGTGCCAATTATAGGATGTGCTATGAATTTCGATCACGTGCTCAGATAAGCTGTTCTATGATTGATTGCGTGATGTTTAACGCCGTTTTCAACATTATTTCAGTTATATCGCGGCGGCCAGTGCACCGATCCATGCTTTCTTGGAGTTTCTTTTACTAGTACTGCACACAATATTCTTTCCATCGTCAAAACAATGGTCAGCGGTGAGAAAGGAATGAATTCTGTCACAATGACCATCATCAATCTTCGGAAAGAAATTTGCTGGGAATCGAATCGGCGACCCCTGGGTACTCTGTATGTTCCTGGCTGTTACCGACTTTATGTACAGTCTGACCTAAATCTAAATCGTGGGCAAAAGCGCATTTAGTTGCGCTAAGCAGCCTATAGGTTAAGCCTTGAGCCTTTTTCCTCAAGGTCATTAAAACACGGGGTTGTATGGTATAGAGTTATACGACCAAGACCACTGAAAGAAAAGCTAAGAATTTCGATCAAGATCATACCGTGCGAATGTGTGGATTGATCATGGTGTACTCTCTACGGAAAATAATTTCTAAGTCTCCATTCACAAGCTAAAGATGACAAATAAACGGGAAACAAAAAAAAAAAAATCAAGGGAGGCAATAAGCGCTTGATTATCATCAGAGTATTCCAAAGGTTGTCGACCTTTAACCTTTAGGCTGCTAGGCGCGACTCGCTGACCCTTTGCGGACAGTGTAGATCAAAGATCAGACTGCACGTTCTTTGCAGTCTGATCTTTGATCTACACTGTCCGATGAGGACATATATTCCCCAAAAAATTACCTTCGAAATAGCAAAATTAGGATTTTTCCTATCTTTTCAAAAATTCCATTTCACTTATTTAGCAGAATAAGGGTTAAAGTGTTGGGGAGCTTCTGGTTGGCAAGAATGAACAAGTCAGTATCAGTGCTCAGCTTGGAGCCTCATTACAAAGAAGACTAAACTTATGGCCAACAGAAATAATCCTGTCAGATCAGTGACTACATGTATAAAAATAAAGTGACTTCTTAAATTTTGGTTTAAATATTTGGTCAAAACATATTTACTTCGTTTTATAGAACAAATCATCATTTCTAGAAGAGATTTGAACGAAAGCTGGAGTTTAAAGGGACGCAGCTGGCTGTGCGCATAAACGCAGTTGCGTACAATTTGCAAAAAAAAACAGAAAAGAAAGACAATTTTGCGGAGAAAAAGGAAACAGCGGCCGACATATAGCTTCTACAATTCAAAAATTTTCTGAGGGGAGGCCCTCTAGACCCTCCTTGGAAATTCTCCACCAAACTCTCTGAACTTCGCACCTCGGATAGATTACTTTTGCCTGTACTTTATTTTGGGCTAGCTACGTCCTCGAGGCCGGCTGCACGAAAAAACTTAAGTCTCTTATTTTGCTCAAGTGCGATAAGAGAATCAATTTCCAACTTAAGTTGAGTTCGTTATTTCAGACGCATTTCGCTAGCATTTACAGAACTTAGACACATTTTTAAATCCTAAGTTGACACAACGTTTCAGACTGAGCTCAGCAAAATAATGGCCTTCATTCATTTTAACAGACTAAAGTCCATTATTTTGCTAAGTTGAGTGTGAAATGTCATGTCAACTAAGGATTTAAGAATGTTTCTTACGTCTGTTTGTATTAGTAACGTTAGTGGGTCTCAAGTAACAAACCCAACTTAAGTCAAAAATGGAGTCCGTCAGCAGACTTGAGCAAAATAAGAGACTTATCGGATAGATGATCTATGCCCGTTGTTGTCTGTATATCGTAAATATAAGATATAGTTAGTAGTAGAATAGGTGTCTAGCCAGATAAAGATATAATAAGAAAGATCTTTTGACAGTCTTGTGTTTGTTTCCTCTGATTGTATACTTCTTACTTCCGTTACTGAACTCTTCAAGTTAAAGGCGCGTTTAGACCTACTACCGGTACCACGCGTAAACAAAATCAATGGCATCTTATTTGAAGTACAATCAAACGTATCTGTACGGGGGGGGGGGGTGGTGTCACATTTCATAGCGATACAGTGTGTCTTTTAAGTATATCAAGGCTTTCATTTCTCATTTCCTTGTCCTGTTACAGGTTAATTAACGATTTATCTATTTTACAGGCGCCGGGAAGGTCCCGATAACATCACGCTATCTCGGGAGACTTCTTCATTTTCTCTCCATATAAAGCACAAGAGTACTTAAAGAGAGATAACTCTGTGGGACTGGCGATAATAAGTATTTCTTAACCTTTATCCTGTTAAATAAAATAAACTTTCAAGCCGACAGTAAAAACCCAAATAGTGTCGTTTGAAATGTACCTTTGGAGGAAAGTTATCTCCTTATCGGACAGTATAGATCCAAGATCAGACTGCACGTTCTGTTCAGTCTGATTTTGATCTACGCTGTCTGCAAAAGGTCACTGTCTCGCGCTAAGTAGCCTAGGGGTTAATTTCAAAATTTCTCGATATATGTAGAATTAGAATTGATGGTACTAGGCTCTTACAGAGCCATTGGTGAACACGGGGCTTTTTTTTACGGACGGCATAGATCAAGATCAGACTGCACGGAACGTGCTGTCTGATCTTGGATCTATACTGTCTGCTTGTTTAGTCCAGCTTATAAGATAGAAAATCTTACTGAGTTTCAGTGGAGTGTATTTACAACCGTCGAAAGAGGTCAAGTTCGTAATTGAGTCATGCTCTATGAAACGAGAGTTAAATGCATCTGCAGAAAGTATCTATCCAAGTTACCCTGCGCAATAGGCAATTTTGGTAAATTTTCTGCATGTCCAAGGATATACTACCTCATGATTCAGTCTGTTGCTGATGGACCCATATTTATGTGATAGCTTGCTTTGTATAATGAATTAAGGAGACGTATTAAACTCCCCTTTTCACACAGCATAGTTAATATTGAGTCATGCTTTTGCAAAAGTTGGCTTAATGCATCCCCGTGATGCATGATACCTACCCTGGGTTCCAGTCCGTTCATTTTTTTTCCCCTTTTCTATCATTTGGACGTTGCTTTGTCAAAAATGACGGCCTGGGGACATTCGAAAACCGATCGCAGCGACATCTAGTTTACCCAATCTCACAGTGGGGTAAAGTAGATGTCACTGCAATCGGTTCTCGAATATAACTGACTAAAAATAGATACCGAAATTCCAATAGCCTCGGTTTGATTACTTCCTGCTTGTGAGCTATCTTTGAAAATATATTAACTAAATTTCAAACAAGTTATTCACAATGACTTTGGAGGATAGTTAGAAGGTCTTAATGTATTTTTGATGCCACCGACTGGTTAGAAAAGTCACTCGTATATAAAATCACCCCAGTTGTACTTAAATTAGTCGAAAAATGCTCGAATCCATCATTATCAACATTATGACGTCTCGTGATGAACAAGTCTATGATTAGATTATCTGAGCAAATGATAATCATGGGGAAACCCTTGAATGTCCCCAGGCGGTAATAATAACGGACGCAATAAATAGATAGAGCCAAAGATCAACGGCAGACCGCATTTACGAGAGCGTGATATGGAGTAATTTTTATATTATTACCGCCTGGACCCAGGCTACATGATACCAAGCAAGCCATCACATAAGCATGGGTCCATAATAGCTACCATTTTAACAACCGACTTAATCATGAGGTAGACTGGTCCTTGAACATAGAGATAATTGACCTATAGCGAAAAGTTTCGGCTCAGGTCAGCCTGCGCGGACTGCGCAGGCTGACCTGAGCCGATACGTTTCGCAGATGCATTAAGCCCCCTTTTCACAGAGCATGACTCATTGAAATATGGCGCTGAAGGACATACAGCATCATTCGGAACTCGGACAAGTGTGCACACAAGAAACGGACCACGAGGACGTATAAGAACAGTCATTGTATTAGGACTCCAAGATAAAGATTATGTGTTATGTCTTCTTCAGAAGTTCTCTTATTGCATGTGATATGTTGGATCTGACATAAGTTGGCATTTGAGATGTTTTTTTTTTTTTTAATAGCTCTAGAGAAAATCTTATTAAACGAGCCTCTGGCTACCTAACTATTTTTAGAGATCTATACATTTTTTTTTTTTTTAAACCGACGAAAGTCAGATTTTTTATCACATAACAAAATCTCACAAAATTATTGGTCGGAACATATTTTTTTAAAATCATAATATTGCAATTGTGGTAATTTCCAAGAATAAAACCCGATTCACTTCTCTGTCAGAAGTACAAAAATGACGTCATATGAAGTGACACAATGCTTATCTAAAAACTATGTAAGATAAAAAAAATCTCAATGGGTATAGATCTATTAGATCTACATTAAAAACAAGGGTCATTATATGATAAAAATAGGTCCTTCACTGCAGAGTTTGGGAAGGGGGACAAGATGGCAAAGTTATCAAGGAAACATGTATAAGAAATTATATAGTGCACACTTTTAAACTTTCATATGTTGAATAAAACGAATAAAAAGGAAACATTCAATGAACACAACCCACTTTAAATGGGCATATTTTCTAAACGATCAATTTTGTGTAGAAAAGCGGACCAAAGTCAGACTGTATAGAACGTAGGCTGATCATTATCTACACTGTCCGCATTAGACATAGGAGTCTGCGATGATCAGTAGATGGGGCAGGATATTAGAGTTGCATCATATCCGATAGCTGGTTTTACCAGGATCTTGATAACTGTTTCTAGGATCCTTGTCAGATATAAACATCCGCGAAAATAGAGTAATCTTTCAAGGATGTTGGGTTCCCCCCACCTCAATACCGCATTTAGAGGCGTCTGCGTGGTCTAATTAACCCTTAACCTGCGTAATAAATTAAACCTTTTCAAGCCCATGGTAAAGATCCCAAATATTGATTTTTTTTGGGGGGGGGGGGGGCATTTCGTTATCGGACATTGTAGATCCAAGATCAGACTGCACGCTCTGTGCAGTCTGATCTTGATCTACACTGTCCGCAAAAGGTGTTTGAGTTGCGCTTAGCAGCCTAATGGTTAAAAAGACGAAATAACCAATGGGAAGATTGCACCTGACTAGTTAGTTTGAATAGTCCATACTGTTCTGTCCCGTTTCGGTCAGAGACTTCGCACTAGCACGCACATACGACATCCGGTGCACTTGCACAGACAAAACAAGAAATATCTTTAAAAAAAGATAGACGGCGAAAGAGATACTGGAATATGAATATTGAAACTCTTTTGTTGATCAAAGTAGTAACCTCGCCAGCAATTGTCTTTATTTCATCGCAGTTTTTCATTTTGTGGAAAAGTAGGCCTAGTACTGGGTTATTGGGTGACGCTTAGGAGAATATTAAATTTCCAAATAGAACAAGAAAAGGATAATTCTCTGTAACATTTATTTGCTATGGTATGAATGAAGGCCACGGGGTATCGATTAGTGGTAGCAAAGCTTGTAAAAAGTCGTTTCATAAATGTGTGAGCAAATATGGCAGCAGGGTCCGCTGAATAAACATCTGCACATTTTTTAACCAACCGCAAATTACCATTCAGCTTTGCCAAAAAATATCATATGAAGCAAAGCAGATACCTTTAACCATTTAGATGCGTATCTTCAATTTCAACGAATTAAATTTAATTTGAAAATCCCCCTGTTTTTCCAGTGATTATTTTTAAACGCATAAAATCTTGATCAACTTTGTCCGCAAAGGCCACTGCGGTTGCGATGGGCCCTTTAATAATCAATTAACCTTGAACCGCACAATCACGAGTTTAAAAGGTGTGCGGTAAAAATGTCAGAGGTAAAAATGCCATAGGTAAAAATGTCATAGGTAAAAATGTCACAGGTAAAAATGTCAGAGTCAAAGTGGTAAATATGCCATAGGTAATAATGTCATAGGTAAAAATGTCAGAGGTACTAAGTATATGATATGAAAAAAACATGTGGCTCTGGCCTCTCACCAGATCCATTTGGAATTGGTTTTGTGAAAGGTAGAAAACATTGTGGGAAAAGGAGAAAATGTTTTCAGAGGCTTCTTTCTTAGGGTCATCAAAGGGAGGGATTGTGTGGTAATCAGGTTCAAGAATTAGGGTTGACCGACATATACAAGCGTGACAATGAATTTAAAAAAATTTGTGGCATGTTAGATGCACTTGCATTCCTTCCTGTTCAGGATGTCCCACTTGGAATGGATTACCTTAAGACACTGGATATTCCACATACAGCAGAAATGGTGAACTACCTTGACAGTACCTATGTCACAGGACGTTTCAGAAATATTCTAAGAAATGGAGTAAATATAATTCGTAGAACACCTGCAAGATTTCCACCTCCAGAATGGAATGTGAATGACACAACAATAAACGACGGGCAACGCACAAACAATCAGTGTGAGGGTTGGAATAATCGCTTTACACATCTAGTTGGTCACCAGCATCCACATGTATGGAAATTAATCAAATTTCTAAAACTTGAAGAAAGATCAGCAGCAGCATCCATGGCCCAGCACGATATTGGCAACTTTCACCCAAGAAAAAAACAAAGACGTTATGTAAATCTCCAGTCCAGACTTAGGCAACTGTGTGTAGAGTATAGTGATGGTAATCGTGACATTGCCAACTTTTTGAATGCAGTTGGGCATTCCATTCGTTTTGATCTATAAAAGTGTCAAGGAACCAAGAACCTAATACATCTAATGGTGAGCACCTTAAAAATAGATTTCTATAATAAGGATAAGTGTAAACTTGTTTGGCTGTTGTAAAACAAATCAAGGAAACATTGGACAACAAAAAAGTAGCCTACCAAGAGCTTATTATTGATAATTTCTTCTTTTGTAGCAATGTTTTAAAAACTTCCTCCGCTGTGTGATACAAAAAGCCATCCTCAGTTGTTACGATGTTACTTGCCTAACTTGTTTTGAAATAAATTTGGAAACATTGGAATGAATCGAAAACATGGAAAAATACAAGAAATTGCTCATAATGAGCTCATTATGCGCAATTTCTTCATTATGGCAATGTTTTTTTTTTAAATGTCATGTGCCGCTCAACACAGACATCAGCTGATATGAGACAATCTATTTGATCTGTTATGAACACATGAGAAAACATTGGAACAAAAAGAGAAACTGTTCATTATGCCCTCATAATCAATAATTTCTTCTTCTGTTACAATGTTTTGCAAATTTTTACCACTGTGTGACAAAAAAAGCCATCTGTTATTGATGAGGGATAAATTTTAAATTGCTTTGAAAACTGTTGTGTATATAATGTATGAAAATCTGTGCAACTAAAGGAAAAGTTACTAATGATCAGTTTAGTATGGGCAATTTCTTCTTTTGTTGCAATGTTTTTCAAATTTTCTGCGTTGTGTGATACAAGAAGTCATCATCAGTTGGTCAGATTTAACTTGCTTAGGGTGTTGTAAAATAAATAAGGAAACATTGGAACAAAGGGAGAAATTACTCATTTTGAGCTTAATATGGGTAATTTGTTCTTAAGTATCGATGTTCTTCAAATTTCATCTGCAATGTGACAGAAAATGACTATTGTGTCATTTTATACAGGAGAACCTAACCAAGCAGATGAGCACTTTTTTCTAATGTCACAATATTCAATGAATTTTAAACCCTTGACCACACATTCCTGAGTTTTGAAGACCTAGACGAGGAAGCCTGTTGAAAACATTGTGTGTTAACCAGCAATTTGTTTTCTGCAAATGCTTTCAGTTCATGCAAGTCTAAATTTTGTCATGTGGTAAAGACTTAACCCTTTATCAAACAACCCCTGGTTTTTATGACCCTGAGATCTATAGGAGCCTATAGAAAACATGGTGGGAAAATGAGACAATGCTGGTAACCAGCATTGTCTCCTTTTCCCACAATGTTTTCTGCCCTGCTGGAAACAAATTTTATTTTTTGAATTACATTTATTTGTCATCTTCAAGTGTTTTTAATTTGGACCAGTCTAATATTGTGCAGTTTGGTAAAAAGTTAAATAAATGGTACATGCTAGATATAACTTATAATATTTATGTCCTTACTTTCTATTGATGTTTCATTATATGTTTTCGAATTAAACTTGAATACAACCAATAAGATATTGCTGCAATATTGTTTATGAATTGTAATGAATGGGTTGTTTAAGGATGTTTTCCCTAACATACTGTCCTTTTGAAAACATTGCAAACCTTAGTAAAAACATCTGTGAAAAAGTATCTTGGACAATAGTATGTGATCTTAGAACTTCTAGGCCTGTATTCACCAACCATTCTTAAGAATGTTCTTTGTCTTTTTCTCAAGAAATTTCTTGTTCTACATTTGTCATTCGGTATAGCCAATCAGGAGTTATGTCACTTACAAATTTAAAAAATCTTAGAAAATAATACTAAGAATAATCTCAAGAATGGTTGGTGATTACAGACCCTGTTAGTCCATATACCAATCTTGATTTTGACTGACTGCTATCTTAGATGATTCAGAGGCCAGAAATAAGTGAACCCTGACAAGATTTCGAACTTGCTAAGCCTTGACCAACTGAGCTAACCCCACATATTTATACCATGATAAATACCTCTGACATTTTTACCTATGACATTATTACCTATGGCATATTTACCACTTTGACTCTGACATTTTTACCTATGACATTTTTACCTATGACATTTTTACCTATGGCATTTTTACCTCTGACATTTTTACCTACATTCGTTTAAAACTACCTCGGGGAAAGAGGCTTTTGAAAACATTGTGGGAAAAGAAAAAGATGCTGGAGGCTAGCATTTTCTTCTTTTTCCATAATATTCCAATAGCCCTTCTAAGACAGTTCCCTCACTTGAGAGAAATTTGGGAGACTTTTAATTTATCGTCTGCATTTGCTTTGATTTTGGACAAGTCTATTTTTTCCAATTTGGAAAAAAGTTGATGAAATCTACACAAAAAAATAGCCTATTGAAAAGAAGCAGATGACTAAAATACATGTAATGCATATCTTTGATTTCTATGAATTAGATTAGATCTAATTTGAAATTCTTTTCATTTTTTTTTTCAACAAGCAAATTCTTATTCTAAGCTGTCCGCAAACGTAGCTGCAGTTTAGAAAGTCCCTTCAATAATCATTAGTGAAATCGAACTTCGGAAAAAAAGCCTTTTCCCACAATATTTTCTAATTTCAAAGACAAATCTAATCTTTTGGACCACATTAGATTTATCGCCTGCAAATGCTTTTGATCTGGGCCAGTCTGAAACTTTGTCGTCTGGAAAAAAAAGTTAGATGCTGCGTAGAAAACATTCATGTCTTGAGATTAAGTGACGGGTAAGTGCAATATCTTTTTCTTTCTAATTTTAGATGCAATGCAATTTCTATGAATATTTGTACTGAAAAGACCTTTAGATACGTGACTGTGTACTGCACTCATTAACATGTTATTTTTAACTACGTGTCCTCTAATTATTTAATCAAAGTTTTGTGTTTATTCTGATTTTAAACTAAGCAGGTTTAAGCCTGTTGGCAATATACATGCATCTTTGTTAATATAAAAAGCGTTTAGAGTTTAAATCCGCGGCTAGGCCTTTTTTCTGGTGTGTGACAAAAGTCATAGGCAGAGACTTATATTCCTCTCTGACCACTGAACACTTTTTTTAACTTTGTACATGAGGAAAAGGAGTCAGTGGACTGCAATAAGTATTGAGTGGGGAACTATAGTAAACAGACTCAAGCCATTTGTTTCATTCGTGGTCTTATTGTTGTAAATTTAGAAAGTATTTACAATTTCATATTGCCTAAACCATTAGGTAAAGCCAAACAGCAACAACGTTACTTTCAAATTAAGAAAATTCTTAAGAATTAGACAAAGAGTGTTATTAAGAATGAATGGTGACTGCGGGCACATATTTATTTGTCAGGTTCTCCATGATTCAGTAGTTTAGCGTTTGCTTTGTAATTAGCGGGTTCTACTTTCGGTTCTGTTAGCAAGGGAGTGTCCTTTAGCCCAAGTGTTGAACTAGCGAAACCCGTGTGACCTTGATATCTATAGATCTAGCTAAAAAAAGTCTATTGTTAGTCCGTAGAGCGCGGAATGGACCCAACAGACATTTTCATAATAGAAATAAGACCAATTTGCAATTTCGTGGTTTGCTTTTTTGTGTAGTTTTTAGGCTGAGCGAAGAGTTTGGTTTGTGGATCAGACTGTACTTTTTGTGCAGTCTGATCCTTGGTCACCCTCTGCAAAGGCACCGAATATTGAGAAAGGCACTTTCATGCCTTAATAGGCCGTATACATATTTCAAAAAACAACCTTTTTCTGTTTGAGTAACATATTAAATTCTTTGAAAGCTATAATTTAGAGGATAAGTGTGATATCACGAATAGACGTTTCGAAATTTCTAAGAATAACATACTGAATAGACCTTGAGATATGACTGTGTAGCTGACGCAATTTAACTTGTAAATTTCAAGCACGTCTTCCCTGATTATTTGATAACATTTCTTGGTTTTTCTGCTTTTTAACTAAGTAGTTTTACGCCCTTTGGTAACATACATGTAATTATGCTAATATACAAAGGGCTGAGGGTTCGAATCCGCGACTGTGCCAATTTTTTTCCGGATGAATGACGAAAGTCATTGCTTTACAATCTTTCCAACCACTTATCACTTCTTCAACTTTGTATTTGAAGAAAAGCAGCCAGTACACTGCAAAGATTGTTGTGTGGGGAACTTATAAACAGAGTCCACTATTCTAAGTTTCATTCGTGGTGTAATTTGGTTTAGGCAATCAACATTTGCGTTACTTTCAAATAAAAAAAAAAAGAAACTAAGCATAAGCATATTATTATAAGAATGGTTGGAGGATAGGGTACACCCAGCCGGGGTTCATGCTCACAAACAATTCCGGATATTGTTCGTTCCATCTCACCTAATCACACGTTCTTATTTTAATAACATTCTTTTTTAACTCTTTACCAAACGATAAAATTTTAGACTTGTTGAAGTTGAAAGTATTTGCAAACAACAAATTATATGTGACTCATATGGTGGAACTTCTCTTTAATAGGATAGAAAACATCGTGGGAAAAGGAGAAAATGCTGGTTACCAGCATTTTCTCCTTTTCCCACAATGTTTTCAAAAGGCTTCTTCCTCAGGGTCGTTAAAACTCGGGATTATGTGGTAAAGTATTTTCAAAAAATACTATTTTGAATAGAGATTTTATGATACGATCCAATGTCACCTTCAGTGGTCCTTGAATTTGTTGCAATTAGATCTGACCCATCCGATGAGAAAAAGGTGTTTAACGCATCTCCGTGATGCATGACACCAAGCAAGTCATCACAGTATTATGGACACATAAAATTCATTTTGTCTTACAACTGACTGGATCATGAGGTACTTCTGTGTTATGACAGGCAGAAAATTTACAAAAAGAAAAAAGCTTCGGACTGCGCAGGCTGAGATGGGTCAATACTTTTTATAAATACATTTAAAACCCCAATTTCATGACCTTTATACACGTAGATGATGTAAAAAAGTTGGATGTGACATGTGTCTTTCAAATGATAAAAAAAAAACACGGATGGAGGTCACCTAGAGGATTCTCTTTGAAAGTCAAGTGCAGTAGTCGACTTTCAAAAAGGATCATCTCGACTGATGCAACTAAGATGAAATTTGGTCATACACCCCTCTGTATTCCCTGATCCCTATATGGCCTGCAACACGCGAAAAGGGGCATTCGGACATTTGCATAAAGTGTCGTCTCGGATCAGCCTGCGCAGTCCGCGCAGGCTAATCCGAGACGGCACTTTACGACTACATTAGATTTTGTGCTACAGTAGACGTTCACAAAACAGAAAACTACATAAAAAAGGACAGTGTCGTTTCGGATTAGCCTGCGAGGACTGCGCAGGCTGATCCGAAACGACACTTTACGCAAATGTCCGAATACCCATTTTCGCGTGTTGCAGGCCATATGTAGTCACCCCACACTTCACAGAGCATGACTCCGATGCTTTCAATAGGAACGAGTCAAAACCACTCTTAATATAAAATGCATTGATATATGAGCCATGCTCTGGCAAAAGGGGGCTTAATGCATCACCGTGATACATGATACCGGCCCAAGTCATCACATAATTATGGATCCATGAGAGCCATTTTTTAAATAACCAACTTAATCATGAGGTAGATTGGTCCTTTGACAAAACAGAAAATTGACAGATAGCGAAAAGTTTCGGCCCAGGTCAGCCTGCGCGGACTGCGCAGGCTGACCTGGGTCGATACTTTTCGCAGAAGCATTAAGCCCCCTTTTTACAGAGCCTGGCTCATATATATATATATATATATTCCCACTTTCTGCTATTATTTAATAAGTCATGTCTTTTTTCCCCTTTCGTTCCTTTTTTTCACTTCCTTGTTGGTTGGTTTTTTTTTTTCATAGCTTTCTAAAACTTAATCAGGCTTTGCTAACTATTCATTGATCCAGACTCGGTGAACTAAATAGACCGTTTGTTTGACACTTTCCCCTCATACTCTATTTAATCCAATGAAGAAAAAAGAATTTTAAGAACATTGTGGAAAGGAGTGAAATTGCTCACAAAGATTAATTTCACATCTTCCCGCAGTCTTTCTTCCATAAAATCAATAATTTATGATCATATTACGGCTATTTTGTTTAAACATACAACCTTATCCGGATCTCTGAATAGTACATGTTTTTTGATCAACTGTTATCCTGCAACTTGTCACGTTTGCGAGCAGTGAATTGCAAAATCAATCTACACTCGAATCTTGACTTCACTGTTCGCAAATCACAAATGGTATCAGATGAAAGTAACGATTATTGTAAGGATTGAGGGAGGATGGCCACGATCTCCCCTATCCAATATACGTGGCTAATGAAGTTTAAAAAAAAAGGAATGAGTCTAAAATTTTGTCGCCGAGCCCCGGTAGCGCAGTCGGTAGCGTACAGGACTTAAGAACAGGGGAGTCGCTGGCTCGATCCCTGGCTCAGCCAATTTCTTTCCGAGGATTGATGATAGTCCTTGCAACAGGATTCATTCCCCTCTCACTACTGATCATTGTTTCGACAATGGTTATGTGGGAAAGCAGCCAGTGGCTTGGAAAGAATATTGTGCGGAGTACTGGTAAAAGAAACTCCAGAAAAGCATGGATTGGAGCACTGGCCGCCGCGACATATCTGAAATAATGTTGAAAATGGCCTTAAACACCAAACAATCAATAAAAAAATCAATCTAAAATGTTGTCGTCTGCTAAAGAGTCAACCTTTTTAACCCTTAGTCTGCGAAAGCGCGATTCGCTGACTCTTTGCGGACAGTGTAGATCAAGATCAGACTGCACAGAACGTGCAGTCTGATCTTGAATCTTCACTGACCGATAAGGATATATTTTTCATTTTCCAAAAAATAAGTATGAAGTAACATTATTCGGGTTGTTACTATCGGCTTGAAAACTTCATTCAACTTATTTAACAGGATAAGAGTTGAAGTAAAGAGTCAAAAAAAAAAACATTTACACTGAAAACCGATGCAAAACTGCACGCGGTATTTTGCCCTTTTTCCCAAAATCAAGTTTAACCTATAACCAGACGACCAGACGACAGAGACACTGACTTGTCGAAACTGGAAACATTTTCAGACTATAAAATTAAATAAAGGTTGAAATAAGTTAATGAAAGAGTAGAAAAAAATGTGGGAACATTCCGGTAACAAGTATTTTCTTTGTCATGTTTTCAAAAGCCTTCTCCAACATTCGTAATACCACACGATTGTCTGGTAAAGTGTTAAAAGTGTGATTAGTCTCTTTATTATATTCCTATCAGTGAATTACTGGGATTTCACAGTGAATAACACCATGATGAAAGACCAATCGATTGTTTTGTGTGCTGTTCAAACAGCATACGGCCAATCAGACTTAGTGGTAGGAAATGTGAAAAAGAGGGATTTTCTGAAAAGCTTAAATGTCTTTTAAAGGACGATAACTTGTTTTTTAATCTTACAAACTTAGATCCATCGGTGTGTCGAAACTGTTGTCATCATTCATGGGCGCAGCCATCTTTTTTACAATTGGCGTAAGATTCTGATCAGTAAAGAAGCTTGAAAAAATAGTTCCATTGTATACAGGTAAATTCATCAGTTTGAATGCACCTATAATGTATCCGGAATCATATTTCCTTTGTCTACTTTATTATGTTACACATGAAACAGTTAAACAGTAACAAAACATGTTTTCCTCGGTTTGACAAGATTCTTGTCATTTAGCCCGTTGCAGAGATGTATGGTGTAACGAACGACAACTCTGCTCGGAGATTGCGTAAAATTTTGACCAGTCAAATTGCAAATGAATACCTACCTATACCGCTCGTGAGTTACGTCATCATACCATATTTGGAACCTTGATTCACAGTATGTAGATACGGATTTTTTTCTGTCCTGTGTTTTTTTTTAACCCGCTTGCGACGCATGTATTTTCTCCGGAAAACTTCCAGGTATATAATCAATTACTAAACAGCACAATGACTATACCTGGATGAAAGAATTTTAAGGTATACTCAAAGGCAAAAGAAAGTATACAGTTTTTGATCTCTCATAATTTTCTCATTTTTCATATTTTTGACCTGAAATCTTCAAAAACCCATTGCTACTAAGTTTGAAATGATACTCTGTCATTAATTACAAATTGACACACTTGACAGGCTACAGTGCAGGTATATGTCAATTTTGTATATCTGCACCTTCAACCTATTGGACAATCAACATATCGCTGGAAATCGGTATTTGGTTTCTAAGTCGATAATCTAAAAAAACCACAGCCTTTTCGTTTTTCTATCGAACAATGGAGCGGCTTTCAGAAGCCGATAGAAATTGTGTCATTAAGATTTTGGAAGCTGGTCGTTCAAGACCGGTCTGTAACTTGTTACTTGCAATGTACACAAGTCACGATTGATCGGCTGTGAAGGTGCTATGAGTTGAAGGAACTGCCGTCTGTTTGACCTGAAGTACTCATGTCGAAGTAAGACCGGTACATCGGGAGTTGGGGGTGGAATGACGCATAAAATCAACATTGCGAGGTCCTAGTGAATCACTTAAGTGAAAGTGAATCAGGGTGATGTGCAGTGTCTGCACTCAATCAAATTTAGTCAAATTCGAAGCCATGAACATGGTTCTGAATCATTTGAGATCTGCAATCAATAAATGAGAATGAAATTTGGTAACATCACATGAAAGTGTCTGGAAATTAGGAGGAACAGCTTAAAAAGTATACCAAAGAAAGTTAACTTGTCACAGATACGCATCCAGAGGCCTGATTATTGAAGCAAATTGAGTCTGACAATACTTTTAGAGATTGAAATGGAAACATCTTCTTGTCTTTAAAAGAAATAGGGACCCGCATGGCTTATACGTAAAGAGTTCGATCCTGACCCAAGGTGTTCCGATCTCGTGCGAGTTTCCTTTGGCAAGACAATTGAGGGCCCAGTCGTAGATCGGTTAAAGTTATGATGAACATGAATAAGTTTTATGAAGTGAGCTAATGTCGTGATAATGTTGAGAGCAAAGTGAAACACCATTTAGTCCATCAACCATTGAAAACCCCGTCGTAACAAAAAAGTCTTTTGCTAACCTTTGGTAAATAACTCCCTTGTTTTCTGTTAATAATGATGTATTGCTGACATTTTTTTTTTAGTTTTGCCGTTTAAAAATGACTGGACTATCGCAAGAAAAAGATTGCAAGGGCTTAGCTTTAAATATTTTGCTGAAACAGCCAAAATTAGAAGGTGTATACTTTCTTTTGCCTCTGAGTATATTTACACCGTTAAAAGTTTTACCCAGCTGTGTGGCGAGGAATGTAGTAAAAATGAGCCCAATTAATTCTTAATTTTCTTCTGTTTTTTTTTTCTTCTTTCGTCGTTTTTCCAATAGCAAAATAGATGTTAGCACCTGAAAGAGCCAAGCACAACTATGTGAATTTTTTTAGATTATGTAAATCAAGATCAGACTTCATTTTGCGGACAATATAGATCAAGATCAGACTGCACAGAACGTGCAGTCTTATTTTTGATTTGCATTGTCCTCTTTTTAGTTTTCATTTTTCTGGCAAGGGCAATTTTGAAACTGAGATGATTTGGTCTCTTTTCCTGATTGAGAAAGTGCATTTCGTTTATTTGATGCTTTGATGATTAATGTTAAAGTACAGACACATCCGGGCTTCCGCCTGGTAATGGGCCTGTTAAGCTCATCCTTAAGTATCGAGGTGTGGTGAGGTTTCGATATGTTTATGTTTTTTTTTCATTTTATTGCAGAAGAACGCTTTTGAAAACATTGTGTCAAAAGGGGCAATGCGTTAGTAATACGGAATTTCTCTTTTTGTAGCAATGTTTCCCTCTGACATTCGGTTTATGTACCAAACGTGTATTTTCATTTATTATCCCTGATTTACAGCCATGTTTTTAAAGTCGTCTAATGGTTGAAATTTGTTTCGGGAGGTAAATGAAAAAAAGCGCCGTTATTTATAATCAAACGTACCGGCACTTCCCCCTCCCCTTTTATTACGCATTTCGATGAAATGCGGCGATATGTGAAACCTTATCACTATAACAGCGATAGTCTGCTAGATTACTTAAAATGAATGTTTTTGGGGCTTAACATACTTGTAGAGGGAAAACAGAGAAAACATATTTGGATTAGAGGAAAATATCTTATTTTATTTTATATATTTCTTGTTCGTTCGTTCGTTTCCCTCGCTCGTTCGTTCGTTCGTTTAATAAGTGTATTACGCAGCATTGCCGCCAGCTGGAATCGATCCGAGATATCCAGATTATAAGTCAAACCCCTAAATTCTTTACAAAAAAATCCCGAGATAAAACGATCCTTTGTAGAACCAGGATCAGATTATGTGTAGAAGTTCTGTGCAGTCAGATCTTAACCTAAAATGTCGGCATAAGCGCATTTCTAAAGCCTTGCTACACAGTCTATATAAGGAGGAACCACTTTCTACAGTTTAACCATTCCCAAACAATCCAGACTTCCAACTACGCTGAGGAATAAAGTTTTTGAAAACATTGTTGGAAAAGGAGAAAATGCTGGTAATCAGCATTTTCTCCTTTTTCCACAAGGTTTTTTCCTTTAACAAATTTCAGATTTTGAGCAACATTTCATTTTTCGTTTACAAATGTTTTCACTTTGGACAAGTCTAGAATTTTGTCGTCTGATAAAGGGTCTTTGATTGATTTTCGTTTATTTACCGACGCCCCCTGAAGACTGTAAGAAAAATTTGCGTTTATTTATCGTCACCACCAGTTGCCCGTATTGGCGACGCCCCATGAAGGCTGTTAGTATTGTTACGGGGAATAGTGCAGATACAGGACGAAACCCATCCCAAGTTACGCCTGGTTCTTTAACTTGCTCGGTATATAGCATCGTCACACGGGACCTCGTTTTAAGGTCTCATCCGAAAGACTATTAGTCTTTAGATGGCCAGCCGTGGGAATCGAACACACACCCTCAAGTGACTCGAAACATCTTGTTCATAAGTCCCACGCTCTATATCAATTGAGCTATGGGGGCTGATCAAACCTGCAAACTATTAGTAATGTTACGGCGGATAGTGCAAGATACAGGACGAAACCCATCCTAAGTTTCATCTGGTTCTTTAACGTGTGTGGTGTGTAGTGTGTGGTGTGTAGTGTGTGGTGTGTTGTGTGTGGTGTGTAGTACCGTCAAGCAGGACCTAGGTTTAACGTGTCACCTGAAAGACTATAGGTATTTTTAGATAGCCAGCCATTGGAATCGAACCCACACTCTCATGTGGCCCGAGACTTGTTCGTAAGTGTTATACTCTACCACTTTGGCTATTTGGGTTGGTGGAGAGTTAAGGTCTACGGCCCCTAACTTGCAGTCCGCGCAGGCTAATCCAAAACGACACTTTCCGTTTTTATGTAAATTTCTGTTTCACGCAGGTCTATTGTGGGACAAAACCTAATGCAGTCGTAAAGTGCCGTCTCGGATTAGCCTGCGCGGAGTGCGCAGGCTGATCCGAGACGACACATTACGCAAATGTCCGAATGCCCCTTTTCGCGTGTTGCAAGCCAATTATTATAGCACGACTACTTTTAAAGGGATCACAAGGGTTGTACATGAAAGGCATGACTTCACCCTTTAACCACCCTTTCATCCCATGTAAAAGATTTGTCTTGAAAACATAAAAGGAAAAAGAGAAAATGATGGTCACCAGCATTTTCTCCAGTTCCTTCTATGTTTATTTTCCCTACAAAGACAAATCCAATCACTACTGCTACATTTAACATGTCCTCCGCAAATGCTTTCAACATGTGAAAGTCCAAAATTTTCCCGTCTGGCAAAGAGTTAAGTGATGAAAGAGAACATTTAATTAGAAGAAAATGTGGGTTTTTCCCAAGGGTGATTGATTAGCAGTAAAATATGTTTGCATGACGTAAGTGTTACTTTTTATACGTGGGCTGGGTTGCTTGTTTCTTAGTACGAGTAATTGATTACTTTCCCTTTTTCATGGGTTTACACTTTCTGCAAGTGAGCTGGTTGACGTATTTTGAAATGAAGACTTGAAAGTTCCTTTTTCTTTTACAAAAGATAGGGGACTGATTAATTTGAAATGTAGTATGCTTTTCATGCAATGTTTTGCGGGTTTAGTAGCCATCTGAAGGCTTCACTGTGGTTACGGAAAATAATTGTACATAACATAAATTTTGTATACTGAGACATACTCTGTGAATAGGGGACTTAATGCACCTGCAAAAATTATCGACCCTGGTCAGCCTGCGTAGTCCGCGCAGGCTGACCTGGGCCGAAACTTTTTTCGTTTTTTGTCATTTTTCTGCATGTCAAAGGACCATTGTACCTCATTATTCAGTGGGTTGTTAGAGAAAATAGGTTCTTTGGATCTATAATTATGTATTGACTTGCTTGGTATCATGGATCACGGAGATGCATTAAGCCCCCTTTTGCCAGAGAACGGCTCATATATAATAACCACAAACTCACAAATTATTTATGACATACTGCCGAACCTAATATTCTCGATTATTGTAATTGTTTAATGATTTATAACGAGGAATGTTAAGTCTGTGAATGGTGTGTAACATGTATGAATTGTATTATAGGCCGGGGGGGGGGGGGGAGGGGCTTTGATTATTAATAAAGAACAGTGATACATAGACATATTTTTTATTACTGTTATCTCAGCTCAGAATTCAATACTTTACCAAACGACAAAATTTTGGACGGGTCCAAATTGAAAGTACATGTGTACTTGAAGACGACAAAATGAGTGTGCTTCAAATAATGAGATTTGCCCATGAACGGGTTGAAAACATTGTGGGAAAAGGAGAAAATGCTGGTTACCAGCATTTTCTCCTTTTCCCCACAATGTTTTCAAAAACTGCCATTCGTCACGGTCGCAAAAACATGGAATTGTTTGGTAAAAAGGTTAAAATCAATACTCTTTCACTAATGAGCTTCTGTAACATGCGTCTGGCTGCAGCTCACATTTATCTTTTACCGTGTTTTCATGGACCTGGGCAAGTAAGCTGTAGAAAACGGTGTGGGAAAAGGAGAAAACGCTGGATGAAACAGCATTTTCCCTACAGTCGTCTGCAAACGCTTTCAATTTGGACTAGTCTGAAATTGTGTGCCTTTGTAAAGAGTTGACTCAGGCAGACGACTTTTTTCGTCTTGTGAAGTGCGGCTTTTGAAAACTATTGTTCCGAAAGAAGAAACAAATTATATTGAGCTTTAATTAATGTGTTCCGTAAATATGAGTAATTCGAAGATTAAAGATCAAGTAATTTGAGTATCCATGTTTTACAAAGGGAGTTTTAGAAGTCGTCTGATTCAACTTTGTTTAAAGCGGTAATGAGTCATTAAACCCTTTACAACACATTCCCTGAGGTAGAAGGCTTTGGAAAATGTTGTAGAAAAAGGAGAAAATGCTGGTAACCAGCATTTTCTCCATTTTCCACAATATTTTCTACCCTTCCAAAAGCATACTACAAATTTTGAGTAACATTTATTTTGTCGTCTGAAAATGTTGTCAATTTAGACAAGTCAAGAATTTTGTCGTTTGGTAAAGGGTTAATGACTTTCGGTTTCATTGACTACACCCCAGCTCCATTTCTCCCTGAAATGTACATTGAAACACCATTTGGAAATGAATTTTTAAAAAATAGCTTTCAAACTCAAGTTTTCCTTCCTTGTTTCATTTTGACCATTGCTAACGTATATATTCACCTTATCAGCGCTTTGATTTTTTTTTTTTTCTACATTTAACAAGGGAGATCACTTCGTTTGAATTTGTGATGGTGTCACACCTATGCTTTTCTCTGCTTATAAAATGATAGACAAATCGCTTACTACAACTCTCTGCTGTACTTTGTTTTTTTTTTTTGGCCAAGCCAGACCCATGCTGTTTGTTTCCATAAAAAATATGTCCAATGTCTAAATAAAAACGTAAGAAATAAAAGATATCACCACTTTGACCGATTGCGTTTGGGTTTGTTTTTTTTTTTAGCTGGTCCATCTTCATATTCAACCTCCATTGAAAAATCAGTGAAAAAAAAATGACATGTCCGATTGCACACCACGTGTGATCACAGGCATGGAACACTTCTCCAATATTAACGAAATTGCACCCAGTTTTCATATTAATCATCAAATAAACATTAGAAACACATTTTAGATCTGTCCTATCATTTGGTCCCATAAAACGGGCAGAACAAGGCCTTGGTTTCAATTTTTTTTCAAATGGGACCAAGGATTGGAAGCAGATTACCCTTTGGCTGCTAAGCGCGACTCGTTGACCTTGTGCGGACAGTGTAGATCAAGATCAGACTGCACAGAACGTGCAGTCTGATCTCGGATCTACACCGTCCGATAAGAAGATATCTTTCTCCCAAAAATACTTTTTAAATAGCAAAATTTGGGATTTTACTATAGGCTTGAAAGTTTCGTTTTAGGTGTCTAGCAGGATAAGGGTTAAATAACGAACCATTAAGATTAAAAAAGATACATTTCTTTTTTCAACGTTACATGAAAAAAGAGTAATCAACTTTTTCTACTTTTCCCACTATGTTTTCACATGTCTTCTCCGTTTGAACACGTGATTGTTCGGTAAAAGGTCGTCAATGCTTGTATAAAATATATCTATTGAAGGAGGTGTCAGTGAATGGCAAGTATATAAAGTGGTGATAAAGTGACTGAAACACGTTACTTTATGGTACCGAACACATTTGACATGAATATATTGACACATTCCATCAATGAATCATCAAAATCTAAAAAAGTTTTAAAAAAATAACATCTTCGAAAAATTCAAGGTTTACAAGTATTGTAGATCTACACCATAATTTCATTTTTCTACAATGTATCAACCCCTTTACCTTACCATCCTTTTCATTTAAATCTACGAACACTCCGTGAAACCTATTTAGATTCAAATACCCTAAATCATTATTCCATATGCGCTTGATTAATAAATATCCTTTTTATTTCACAAGAGGAAAAAAAGATAATCTAGCCGTCTAAATCTGAATGATTTATCTGATTAAAATGAAAATAACCCCCCCCCCCCAATCTATTTCTTGGGTCCGTGTTCTCTAGAGAACTTGTACCCGGGGTAAGAGTTTTCCAGTGAACACGTACTCTTGAGATTATGGTACAAAGACTCCAGAGTACGAGTTCTCCTGCAATCGGCTATGTTATTGTAGAAATGCGCCAAATGGTGGACAGGTGTTAAAACTGGCACATTTTTTTTTTATCTGAGAATCTTTTATCTTAAATGAAAAAGACAGCAGAAACGTGATATGTTTTAATTTTTTCATGTAACATAATCAAGTTGAAATGCTTTGTTTGAATATCAATGGCAGAACTATTTTGTTAGTATACGAAACTGGTTTTTGTTTCATTATCTTCCGCTAGATGGCATTCTTTAAATACACATCTATCTGATTTGGGCATTCTGGGTACAGAACCGTACTACTTTTCAAAACGACAACCGTTACTTTGAATTTCAAAATAAAATAAACGTTTACTCAATAAAACGCTACCTGGTGCGATTTATTCAGCTATGATCAGCTAACATGTAACCTATGCACCGCCCATTTATTAGAACAGTCCCCTACAGGCTTGGGTAAATAGCTTCGGTATAAGCCCTACTTTTCCCATGTATATAGGAAGGGTTATGCGTCATAGCAGACAGGTCGAAATCGTCCAAGAATATGACATGCGCAGACAACGGGTTTTGTTTACTCGCGTATCCAGGCAAAACCTGCCGAAAGCAAAAATAGGCTTCCAACACTAGTAAATATACATGCACACGTGATGTGGGAACTATGACAGCGGGTAAACCCGCTGCCAGAAAAGGCTTTACATTAGAAGAGAAGGAGAAAATGCTGGATACCAGCATTTTTTCTTTGCCCCGTGTTTTCTCCCCTTTTAACAACAAAGCCCATCACGTCAACGTTAACTGTTGGTCTGCAATGGCTTCCAGTTTCGGCAAGTTTGAATTTCTGTCAACACATGTGAAAGCATGGAGATAAAATAAGATGTAGCCCGTGAAGAGTATTTTTTCCATTCTACGCGATGTTTTCAAATAGGTCCTTTGCATGACGCGTAATGCCGTCTGCAGGTACATGGTTCGACTGCCTTATATCAATTAAGTACCGGTATTGATCTATAAAGTCAACGGTATTTCGGCCGTTTTAAACGATTTTCCAATGTCGATATTATGCTAATTTAATTGCATCGTTTAAGTATAATAGTGAAAAGAGTGTTGAATTTCAAAAACAAGATTTGAGCCATTCTTCCATGAAAAGGGGGCTTAATGCATCTGCAAAAAGTGTCGACCTAGGTCAGCCTGCGCAGTCCGCGCAGGCTGACCTGGGCCGAAACTTTTTGCTATCGGTCAATTTTCTGCATGTCAAAGGACCACTCTACCTCATGATTCATCGGGTTGTTAGACAAAGTGGATTTCATAGATCCCTAATTATGCGATGTCTAGCTTGGTACAAACCATTAAGGAGATGCATTAAGTCCCTCTTGCCAGAGTATGGCTTATTCATTGCACATAGTTTAATTATACTTCACTCATAAATCACAGAGAATAAAGGACATACGTTTTACTTGTCATTTATATCCTTTCGGTAATATGCATTATGGGAAAATTCATAACAACAATACTTTTCAATATTATTTAAGGAAAAGAAGCCTCGATTTCTGTTGAACTAAGTGTATACATAATTGTGTATGAGGTCCTTTTTCAAACGCTGCGCTTTCTATCATTGGAATTCGATAACTTTTCTCGGACTATTTTCTTTTGTCAGAAATTAGTAGACTATGAGGGTTGTGAAGTAGCTTTATTTTGTATACGGTAACAATTTGATTTACGACCGCGCGATCATGAACTCTAATTAACCAAATCATTTCCACTTGCACACAACATTTTTCTCCTTGCAGCAGACCAGTCTTAAAAACATTGTGGCACGCGAAAAAAAAACCCTTCCTATGGAATAATTCTTCATTTTGCTAAAATGTTCTTACGTACACTTATAGATTTAAACTATTTCGTATTGATTACCTGCTTTTCTTAAAACATTATTTCATATTTGTAGCCCCTTTGCAAACCATCTCATATTCTAACGTCCTGGAGAAGAAAGCATATGAAAATATTGTGGAAAAAAGAGAAAATACAAAAAACCTGCACTTTCTCCTTTTCCGATGAATAAAATCTTTTCCGTGACGCATTATATCAAGCAAGTCTTCACATAATCATGGTCCCATAAAATCTGTTTTGTCTCACAACCGACTGAACCATAAGATACACTGGTCCTCTGACATACAGAAAATTGCCCGAAAGCAAAAAAAATTTCGACCCAGGTCAGGCTGACCATTAAGCATTAAATTCCCTTTTGATTTCACAGAGCACGGCCCATACTGATGTATACATTTTGTTTCAATTTCAGGGTCGTTTCGACAACATTATCTCACAAAATACCTGAAAGCGCATATCGAAATGCTGGACATTACTTTTCGTGCAGTCTGATTATGGTTCTCAAAGAAAAGAATTCCCGGAAACTCATTCAGTCCTATGCACGATCATGTCTGCGTGCTTTTGATTCAGTGTCACAAACCTTGCCTTGTAATACACAAGTCTCCCTCGAATATTTTCCACAAGCTAAGATTGTCTGTGTTACTCGACTTGAAATATCTCGAGCGGAAAATGAAGATTTAAATCAGATTGTATGTAGAAGGCGATTTGTTCTTAGATATACACCGTCCGATACGGCTACACTTTGCCCGGCTAAAACAAACTTGAAAGTACAAAGTTAACAGTGAGACCTTTAAAAATAACTAGAGATGTTCATTTGATTTATAAAGCAGTAGAAGAGCCCTTTACCAAACAATTGTGTGCAGGGGCGTTAGTAGATGCCACCAGATCGTTCTATGACTTGGCAAAAATCTACCAAAAGCAAAAGTCACTTAGGTGGATATGTTTTACAAATGCATTAACCCTTTACCACACGACAAAATTTTATACATATCCAAATTGAAAGCATTTGCAGACGATAAATTAGGTATGGCTCATATGGTGTCGGATTTGTCTGTAAAAGCACAGAAAACATTGCGGGAAAAGGAGAAAATGCTGGTTACCAGCTTTTTCTCCCTTTCCCACAATGTTTTCAAAAGGCCTCTTTCTCAGGGTCGTTAAAAGTCGGGATTGTGTAGGGTTAAAACACCTTTTCAGATTGCGTGACTCAAATTAGCTTACATCTTCGAGTTTGTCTCCGCTTTATGCAGTCTTTGAAGTACAGTGTATATCTTTATAATGTTCTCTTTCTCTAAATTTTATATGTATTGTATTTTGGAATAGCAACTTTGGTCAAACGTGCGAGTTTTCAATGCAGATAGTTCCTACATTGTTTTCGCAGTTTTTCTCTTCCAATAAAAAAGGGTTTAAATGATCGAATCATGATTTATGGCATGTTTGTATTTTTGTACAGTTATGATAATTGCATTTTCTTCAATGACAATTTTCTAATTATAAAGAAAAACATTTAATACCTCTAGCGATTGAAGTACGAGTACAGTCGTGAAACCCAACTGATAAAGTTGATATAATTCTTTGTCAATTTATTTATTTTGGAAGTTTTGAAGGATCCAAGATGGTTCTGCCGAAACTCTTTGGAAATATTTTCGTAGCTGTTTTGGTTTTATTTTCAGGTAATTAATTAGAGTCATTGATTTTATCTTTCTGTCTCTGTTCGTCTATCGATAAAAAAAATAAATGTAGGTAACTTTATCGCTACGCAAACATTCCAACCATTTGAACTTTTTTAAGCGTATTTCAGTATGTCAACATCACATACTGTACACATTTGTAAATGTACAACAGTATCGTTATTTGATTCTTTTCATGGTAAGTTTATACCCTCATTCACTATGAAATTAGACGTCGTTTTGAGTCACCCAGACAAAAGTTAACATCAGATTCTGATTATTATATGATTTAGATTTTCAGAAAGTAATCTAAGATACCCCGGCCTGAGTACGATTTCTTTTTAAATCAGTTGTAAAAGAATTCTTTATCCTTTATTTTAGAATAATAGCGGGTTTTTGTTATGCTTTTGTATCATGACATTGAACCCATACCTGGGTACGTATTCACCAACCCTTCTTTAGAACATGATTTGTCTTATTCTCCAGAAGTTTCAAAGTTTGAAAGTAACACAACTTCTGATTGCCTAAACCATTTGGAGAATAAGGCAAAGAATGTTCCTCAGAATGGATGATAAATACAGACCCTGAGCCCCTCACATTTTAATCCCTCTTCACTGTAAGTGAACGGTAGCGATCCACGAAAAAACCTGACATACCTCTAGCCTCTTATTACGGAAGATCTTGCAATGAGAAAGCTCTCAGCCCGTTCGGTACCGACACTTCTGGCAGTTGATCAAAAGCACAGTAGGTGGACTTGGTCGCGTGCTAATCTGAACCTTTTAGAGACAGATCCTGCCAACTTTCTGCAGAGGTTTGTGACTATGGATGAAACGTGGGACCATCCTTTTACCCCAGAGGCCAAACAACAGTCTACCATGGAAGCACCCTGATTTAGCCCTCCCAAAGAAGACAAAGACTGCTCTATCAGCTGGAAAGATTATGGCCTCGGTTTTCTTGGATGTTGATGGTATTCTGGTGGTAGATTATCTGCAAAACGGACACATTATGCACCACTTCTTAGACAGTTAAGAAAAAAAAAAAAAATAAATAAATAAACTCAAGCGCCGTGCAAAACTCAGTAAAGGTGTATATTCCACCAGGACAATGCCCCTGTTCACAAGTCTGTCATTGCCATGGCGATTGTGGCTTTGAATTGATTGAGCAATAAGCATCCGCCTTATTTGCCTGATATTGCTGAATCAGACTTTTATCTATTTCCCAATTTGAAAAAGGTCATTTCCGGTACATACTTTCGGTCAGGTGATGACGTCATACATGCAGTGGAGGTCAAAACGTTTCTGAACGGTCAAAAATAGGACTTCTGTAAAAGTGGCATAAAGGCCCTTAAACATCGCTGGCAAAAGTATATGGATACAAGGAGATTATGTTGCTAAGTAATGCAATATGTCCGCCAAAAATCAAATCCTTACATATGAAGCTCACAACTTATCAATCAGCCCTGGAATGTGTCGTATGAATGTGCCCTACGAATGCATTTCTATGTTCTAAAATGTACATTGCACTACAGGTGGTAAACTGCCTCAGTAAAACGTCTTCTTATACCAACTGCCCATTGAACACCCCCCTTGATTACAATGTTTTACAATGGTACTTTGAAATATTAATTCTAAATTTATGATGGTTTGTTTTTAATCTATAGTCAGTGGCCATAAATATTTCATTTAATTACGAATTCCCGATGACTCAAGTGCATTTTTCAGCGTGCAAGAAATTGAATTACGCTGCTTCTTATCGTACAGTCATAAGGAAAACTATGCCGGTAGAAAGCCAGGTTACGGGGTCTACTTGCGAAAGTGCTGTTATTGTTCCTCATATGACATCAAACTCAACCCTCTAAAACTTGGTAGTATTATTTTTCTGTTAAATTTTGGCGACGTCGCCATTGACAACCATGTAAATTTTTTTTTAGAAAATGTTGATCAGTTTTTGAAAAGCTTCATCTCTGTCAAGTTATACTGTATCGATGCTGAAAAAAATTATTTAACTTTATTTTCATGTAAGGTTTTATAATTACAGAATCATTTTTAAGCAACAAAAAAAGGTAAAGTTGGAAATACATGTCAGTCAGTGAAGATTCGGACTATAATACATTTATAGTCACTTACTGAACACAATAACTATTATATACAAGTATATGTCCCCGTTCGTGCTTCCGTAGAATAAAAAATCTATTGTATCCCATTTATTATTTCTCAACTTCCTGTGTGTGGTGGAGTTAACAGGAAAATTTACAAAATTACAATATTCTGAGTGAACTTATGACATCCATTTGACATGTTATCAATAATTAACATGTTTGGAAAATATATTTGATTAAATTTGCAATGACGTAAATGTTAAAACCTTGCTAGATCTAGTGTTGGCATTATTCATTTATTATACTGCAAAGAAATTTCTCGCGATCTGATTGGATAATATGTTCCGAATATATATTCATGTACACTGGCAAAAACCATTTAAAAACAATTTCCCTTTTGGGACTCTCGTGTACATGACAGCACTTTCATCACAGCATCCAAAATGGCGGCGTCGATCGATACGAGCCGCCCACAAGACAAACATACTGAGTCGCCTGCACCATATTATTACTAGTTTCCCTTGATGGTTGTAATTAAAATGGAAAGAATGAATTGTTTTTTTTTAAATATATGAACATATTTACATTCATTATCATTAAATTTTGTTGTCATTATAAGACAAATACAAGGGGTTAAAACTAGCCATCCCTTCGTCAGGTAAGCAAACTGTGAAGTTTCGAAACTCATACATTGTGACGTTTAAAGGATAACCCAATGGTCGTTTGAGGCAACTAATGGTCGTTTACTTTTGCCAGCAAATCATTAAAATGCATAAATACTTACTTTGAAGTTGTTTAAAACCATGTTTAATAAGAAAAAAGGTCGAATGTCTATCGCAGTGACTTCATCAAGTTTATGCATCAAACTGCACGATTTACTAAAGTTTCAGTGAAGTCAGTTCTCAGTAACGTCGGTTTTCATGAATAGGGGCACTCAGAAGGGAAATTCTCTGTCGTCAGCGTACTCAATGCGTGAGACCATAATACAGGAAAACATCATACACGTTGGAATGGTAAAACTTTGCAGTATAATAAATTCGTTCTACGGTCAGGTGGCAGTGGACTTGGAAACATGTTCACTGCTGAGGCGAATCATGTCGCCACAACCGTGGACAAGTTTCCAAGTCTTCTGCCATCTCACCGTACAACTAATATTGATGGTTGTTGGTAGATCTGTGGCAGCTACTTCAATTAATATTGTACCAGGGTGTGTTTTCAACCTTTATTCTACGTATAATTACCTAAAACTCACCTTGAATAATCCCGAATCATCTGTTTTGCAACGTGCCGCCATTAAGTTTGTATGACATTATATCAATGGGCGCGTGACATTTGACATTTTCTACTGGTACGGTAGCACAGTCGGACCATTTCCGAAAATGATAAAGACAGCTAACTTTAGTCATAAAATTCTTTTCATCTGCAAACTTGAGGATTTTTCATGGTGAATATATTTCACCAATTATTTTCCCAAGGTGTAATTAGAAATCCTTTTACATTTAGTTCTAGCTCTATTTCTTTCACTGGCTCGCCTATATATTTGTTTAAGTCTCAGACCAAAAGTAGTTGTGGAACGTTCATACAATATTTAAATCAGTTAGTGGCATAAGATCCTTTTTTTTTCACCCCTGTCTTCCTCACAACTTCTGTCGGTGACTGACTATTCAATTGGGCGTTGGCAGTGAAGGGCAGAAGAGCAGATAAATATGGCATCGTTTTTCCACCCACCTTTGCCAGTGAGCCAGTTAAATATTCTGTCGAATATAAATCGTATTCAGTATTTGATTTATCGTTCGTAAATCTTCACTTTTTGTCTGTACCTCACAACGGTTTTCTTTTTTTAGAGACTTAAATAGTATCAAACTTTGTTTTTTCGCCCTTTGACATTGTTTACTTCGGTTTTCATACCTCTCCTATGGAGGGCTGGTAGCGTAGTCGGTAGCGCACAGGACTTTAGAACAGGGGGTCTCTGGCTCGATCCCCGGGTCTACCAATTTCTTTCCGAGAATTCGTGATAGTCTTTGCGACAGGATTTATTCCTCTCACCGCTGACCATTGTTTCGACGATATTTATGTTTGCTGGAAAGCATCCAGTGGCTTGGAAAGAATATTGTGCGGAGTACTGGTAAAGAAACTCCATGAAAGCACGGATAGTTGCACTGGCCGCCGCGATATGAATGCAATAATATTGAAAAGGGCGTTAAACACCATATAATCAATACAATTATAGAAGACTATTAAAAACACTATATTAGAAAGGCCCAATAGATTTAATTTGAATGATATCTATTTTTTTTTTTCCGATAATGTTTTACAATTTATTAAAGCCCCTGTAAAGTCAAAAATAGGTAATTTTCACCGTTTATAACTCGAAAGTATATCGGATAACCCATCACAACACACATATATAAGATCGGAGAAAACTCGAACGTGTCAGTTACTGCATTGGTTGCCGTGAAATACGGGTGCGAAAATGCATGGAGAAGCCCGTCGGTTTCAGGGACGCCATTGATCGAGACAGCCTTCGTTATCGTTCATGTATATTCGAACTAGGCCTTCGAGAACGTCACGTGATACCATTGCATTTCATTAGTGCTACACAGGACTACTGTTTACACTTCTAATAGTATGTTATCGGAGAGTAAGATTGCTCATTCTGAACCAGTTTTCTTATTTAGATGTAGTAAACTCTTCTGTACTAATGATAAATGAATAAGCGATTATCAGCCTGTGTCGTTCGTTTTGTTTACAATGTCGATAAACTTATGTTTTTCAAGCCTAGAATGGGGACAAAAAGATCAAGCGAATGAAAGTTTTGTTTCAACGCCTTGAGTGATCACGTGGTGTTTACGTCACTATTACGTCAGTGCGGAGATTTACGACGAAAAATCGGCTAATCGTCGGCGATCATCGATGTAAACAAACAGATAATGCGACATAGTAGAAATTGTTCTAGTTTCAAAATTCTTTTTTCCGCCATTGACTGGAACTTTTACAAACTGCATCTTTACATGTCGTGAAAGTCATAATAATCGCCATATTTTTACATGGTAAAAATGAAATTTACTTTTATTTTATAAACAGGCCTTTTTACATTTGGACTTTACTGAGACTTTAAAGAAAGAGAATAATGTCGTTCACCCGTTTCTCGTTTGTGTCTTCAAGATATTACTAGATTGTTGTTTTGTCTTAACTATCCTTAATTGTACACCTACAAATTTTCCGGCTCCAATTCATGCATTGCACACGGATAAAATCAGACACGACGGAAAAAATCAGTATCTGACAGTATCAAATACCTCGTCCCAAATGAGTTCGATGACGTACCCCGCGTGCGGACTACATTCAGCATGGTTCCAGATTTTATTAGTCATAATATTAAGTCATTATTTTCATCCACATTTAATTTAAAAGGGGTAAGGACCAAACAAACCGTAGTTTTTTTTTTTATATTTTCGTATAGAATTGTCATAAATTGCAATATTTTGTTGTTAAAATCTGTGGGTATATAATACATGTTCATTATGTTGCAGTTACTTTCCTGGGGTTTTATCTGCTTCTTGTTGCACAGGAAAACTTTGGCATCTCGTCCGACCGTGGGTCTCGCAAGATATCCATTTTTTTCTACGCAGCCCAAGGCAAATACAAGCCCCAGAAAGTTACTGTAACATATTTTGTATGTACTCCTCAACTTTTAAACTTGTAAATTACTTAAACAAAAATTTCAAGCCAATAGTTAAAATCCAAATACTGCGGCTTAAAAGTTCATTTCAGCGGGAAAACCTCGCCGCCCTGGATAGCGGCGATTCAAAATCAAGGTGGACGTTTTTTAGAAGCTGATCGTGATCTACATTTCCTGCACAATAGTATTGTGTCGTGTTTTTATGTATACTTATCCAGTGCCAATGATTATATTTCAGTGATAGATGTCGGTCTCTGCTCTGGTAACGACGACTGTGATACGGCTCACACTTCAAGAGGTAAGGTATAAGGAAATACAAGGAAAGATGCAATTATAAACTTTTTTCTGAGCTTTATTTGCTACGTCCATTGGTATGTGAAAATCGAGGCCATCTCTCATCATACCTTACAATTTAACAATAATATATGTATATCCAGACATGCACACACACATAACAAACAAATATTTAAAAAAAAAAGTCTACATTTAATTAATGTGATACTAAAGCCTCTTTTTTTGCAATTGTAAACTGACCATACAATCTTGTTCATGGCGAAAATGAGACTTCACAATTGCTAATACCATTGTCATTGTTGGGCTGCTTAATCGGACGTGAGGGTTGCAAAACTCTCATTTAAATGAAATGTAAATCTCATACACCATTTATAAAATCAGATCATTGTTATAAAGCTCCGTTTTCAAAAATAAATAAATAAATAAATAAAACAAAATAAGCGTAACCCCTCTTGAAAAGGCCAGCTGATATTTGATTTATGAAAAACCTTTGACCGGCACATTTGCTTCCCGAGGCTTTGATCTTTCATGACAAGGCACCAACCAAGAAGCCATATTCGATAACCCTTATTTAAGTACATGTCGCTCTTGAAATGACCATATTGACCAGAGAGACTCTCTTCACCTCCGGAATCGAACTTTTGACATCCCGCTTCGTATGAATATTAAATCTAGTTTGTAGGTAGGGAAGAAAAGTTATATATTTCCATATCTTTTGTTTTGTAACTTAGACCATTATCTTTACTTTCAGGACTTTGATTTCTTTTCCCTGTTGTTGACACGAAACAAACATAATTGAAATCCTTTTGTGCAACTTTTATTAAACACGGCTGAAGGCTGATAACAAATGCTTTGAACATTATTTCTGTTACATTGTATATGAACCATGATCTGGCAAAAAGGGGCTTAATGTATCTCCGAGATGTATTGTACCAATCAAACCATCACATATTTATGGATCCATAATAGCTACTTTTTTAACAACTGACTCAATCATTAGGTAGACTGGCCCTTGAACACACAGTAACTTTACCAATAGCGAAAAGCTTGCTCGGACTGCGCACTGCGCAGGCTGACCTGAGTCGACACTTTTGGCAGATGCATTAAGCCCCCTTTTCACAGAGCATGGCTCATATCTAAGTGTGCGTGTGTGGATTCAGATCTGTGCACGTTCTGTGCAGCCTGATCTTGGATCTATACCGTCCGCTTGTTTAGTCAAGCCTATATGATACTCTTGAATCTTCCTAAGTTTCAATGGATCGTATTTTCAGATCGAGTTTATACCCTTTCGCTGCCTAAATTAAATCAATTATACTCTTTCCGTGACCAATAAGTATAAATTTTGATTGAAGAGGCTATTTACCTGTACTTCAAATAAAGGAGCAGACGTTGTAGATCCCAGATTAGACAGCACTTTATGTGCAGTCTGATCTTGATCTACCCATCCGTAAAAGCAAGTTATTAGCCATTTGCGGTAACAGTTTATTCTATACCGAACGACAAAATTTTGGACTTATCCAAATTGAAAGCATTTGCAGACGACAAACAAAATGTATGTGAAAATGTGGAATTTTTGTTTTAAAAAGGGTAGAAAACATTGTGGGAAAAGGATTCTATACTGGTTATCAGCATCTCCTCCTTTGTCTTGTAAATATTAAATCAAAGTACCGGTATCGATGTATGTGAAATTAATTTTGCCCAGAATAACTGTGCTTGATTTACGTAATAACACATAGGCTGCTTAGCGCGACTTACTGACTTTATGCAGACAGTGTAGATCAAGATCAGACTGCACGCAACGTGCAGTCTGATCTTGGATCCACTCTGTCTGATAAGGAGATATTTTTGTCCAAAAAAATAAGTTTGAAGTAGCAGTATTGGGGTCTTTACTATTGGCTTAAAAGTTTATTTAATTGAGCCATGTTCTATGAAAAGGGGACTTAATGCATTTGCGAAAAGTATCGATTCAGGTCAGCCTGCGCAGTCCGCGCAGGCTGACCTGAACCGAAACTTTTCGCTATTGGTCAATTTTCTGTAGGCTATGTCAAATGACCAGTGTACCTCATGATTCAGTTGGTTGTTACACAAAACGGATTTTTAGGGATATAGAATACTGAGGTGACTTGTTTGGTATCATGCATCACAAACATGTATTAAGTCCCCTTTTGCCAGAGCATGGCTCAATTTATTTAGCGGGACAAGAGTTAAAAAGTGTAGGTGATTTCACCAAAGTAACAAAACTCTGCATTTCACATTTACATTATTTATTAGATCGTGCACCACAGGAATTTTCAATTTCATTAAATTTCAGGCCGGTAGCAATAAACTAAAATTGCTCCCGCTCCCTTTTCCAAAAATTCAATAAAATGAATCATTTCGGTGTAAATTGAGGTAAATTACCCGATTTGGACAAGGTGTGGCCCCGTTTAACCCTTTACCAAACAATCATGAGATTTAATGACCCTGAGAAATGACCGTTTGAAAGTATTGTATACTGTATATAGGAAAAGGAGAAAAAATGTTGGCAAGTAACATTTTCTCCTTTTATCACTAAGTTTTTTTTTTCCATTCTCAAAAGAAAATCCATCATTTGAGTATCACTTATTTTGCCGTCTGCACATGCTTGGATTTTGACGATTCTAAAAATTCGTCGTCTGATAAAGTGTGAATCAAACGATTTGGTTAGATTTAGATTAATTGATTGTAAGGTGTTTAACGCCGTTTTCAACATTATTTCAGTTATATCGCGGCGGCCAGTGCACCTATCCATGCTTTCCTGGAGTTTCTTTTACCAGTACTCCGCACAATATTCTTTCAAAGCCACTGGCTGCTTTCCCACATAACCATCGTCGAAACAATGATCAGCAGTGAGAGAGGAATGAATCCTGTTGCAATAACTACCATCAATTCTCGGAAAGAAATTGGCCGAGCCGGGGATCGAACCCACGACCCCCTTTCCTGAAGTCCTGTACGCTACCGACAGAGCTACCGGGGCTCGGCGATTTGGTTAGAAAATCTGCCGCTAAGTTTTTGAAAGCTTAGCCTGTACAATATATTTTGATGCTGATCCTCAGATTCTATTTTTCCACATTGTTGTCTCCTTTCTCCATGACAAATCCTAGGCATCATTTGCGCAGAGCTCGTGTTGTACTCTCCGAATGCCTTCAATTTGGACAAGTCTCAAAATTTGTCGTCTGGTCAAGAGTTAAAATGGTTAATCCTTTACCACAAAACCCCGAATTAAACAACCTTGAGACATTAAAATGATATTTGGAAACATTGTTGGAAAAGGAGAAAATGCTGGTAACCAGCATTTTCTCCTTTTTCCACAATATTTTCTGCACAGGTAAATGCAAATTTCCGTTTTTGAGTCACGTTTAATTTTTCCTCTGCATATGTTTTCATTTTTTACCATGCTGAAATTTTGTCGTTTGGTGAAGAGTTACTAAGTTTCAGATTCAAAATATAATTGAATCTTTACAGGTTCATGGTGTCTGGTATTTGCAGCCGCCCTCGTGATGTGTGCGTTGAAGAAAACCAGTTTGCTGTAACAAGAAAAAAACATCACGTGATCGACCGACGTCATTTCCGCTGCAGTACCACCCACTAAGATAAACAGTTTATTCCAGAAATGAATTGCCCACGAAAAAAACTTTTTTTAAATGGAAAACACATCTGAGCATTTTCATCGAGATTTTATTCTTTCCCCTTCCCCTTAACACACACTCTATTTTTTAACCTTTTGCCGCACAACCCGTGTTTTAACGACCAAAAGAAAAATGACTTTCGAAAACAATGTGGTTTATAGGAGAGAATACTGCTTACCAGCCTTCTCCCTTTTCCATGATGTTTTCTATCCTATCATGGACAAATCCTATCATTTTACTGACATTTAATTTATTGTCAGCAGCTTCTTTCCGTTTCGACAACTCCATAATGTTGTCGTTAGTGAAAGAGTAAACTCCCACGATGTTAAGGACAACAAATAGACCATCACAGACAGTGAATGTCAAGATCAGACTACTTAGAATGTGCAGTTATAATCTTTGATCTGCACTGTTTGATATTTATAGCGTAACTCTTATCAAATAGCCTTGTAATGAATTCGCGTTGGTTCGTTCTACGGCCTAGAAGTTTGTTTTGTTGTCTAAAAGGTGTTGAACCAGATTTTGACCGATTTTTTTTTTTTCATGGGAAGAAAGATGGTATTTGTATGGAAAAATCATAAGTGCCAAAATATCTATCTTAAGTTGGACAAACACAAAAGAATTTATACTGAAATCATTGTCTCCGGTGGGACTCAAATCCACGACGTTCAAAATAAGAGCTGGTGACTCTACAAATTGCGCCATCGACCCGATCGATATAGGCCATCTCTGCACGACAATGAAAAAGTATCAGCCTCTTAAAGATTTTCGAAAAAGAAACACTTGCTGTACGAAATCTGGTTTAATGCCCTTTTAATTCTCTATATACCTAACGACCAAATTTTACTCGTTTACTGGTCCAAATCAAAAACATTCGCAGACAACAAATTAAACGTTGCTTAAATGGTGGTATTTGTCTTTGGAAGGATAGGAAAACATTGTGGGAAAAGGGGGAAATGCTGGTTTCCAGCATTTTCTCGTTTTCCCACAATGTTTTCAAAAGTCTTTTCTGTCAGGGTCGTTAAAATTTGGGATTGTGTGGCATAAAGGGTTAATTCGGTATGTTTATTTATCCTTTTTGCAGAAATGCTTTACCGGTTGATCAAACTGTGATGCTGACTGCGTTTTTTAGTGAGTGCCCTTGTGTAACTATTCTGTACCAATGTTATAAACAAAAATTAAATGCACATGCATTCGTTAAAAATTCCCCGTCTGCACCATAGTTCTTTATTTGTAATGCCAGTGGTCTAAGATTTAAAGACTTTTTAAACTCTAAACCAAACTACAAAACATGAGATTTTCGCAAAATGAAAGCAACAAATTAAATGCAGTTGAAATGATCTGTGTTTGAAGGGGTAGTCAACATTGGAGAAATGTGTCGTAAAAGCGGGAGATGTGTCGAAAAAAGAATACGAGGGCTGTTCGATATGTAATGTGTATTGTACCACAGCGTGATAATGCTTTCAACGATTTCGTGGATGATGATACGCTTGAATAGCTCTATTCAATACCTTTCCAACGGTATAAACACGAGCCCTTAGGTCTACATAGTTTTAAACTTTTAGTCATTTCATTAGAGCTGGTCGTTGACCACTGTTGTAAAAATGGTTGGGAAACGGATGAAGAATATTGAAGAAATTAGAGCTTTTATAAAAGTTCGCACAAAACTCGGTCATTCGGTAATGCAGATTTTTACTGAATTGGGGGAAGTTTATGGGTCTGATAAGTATGGTGGCATCTTTCTGCCACGAGATACGAGATAGCTATCATGATAATTTTAGAAAACAATCGCGATAACTTAAAGTTTCCTGAAAATGTTATCGAGATAGTGAAAAGTTTCCTGAAAAAAAATCACGATAAACTTAATATCTTAACTCAAAAATTTCTCAATGGTGCACGAAGCTGACATTCGAGATAAAATTATCGTGATAGTTCTATCCGTTTCTCGATATCTATAAATAGAAAATTCACCATTTGGATGAGCTCGGTAGTTTTTGACTTCACAAGATTGCAGTTAGTAGAAATTCGAATTATTATCAGTTGTAGCTTAATTGGTAAATTTTGACAAGACCCGAAATAAACAGAAGTCTGTAAAATCACAAAGACGACTCGAAACGCCTCCTACGAACAACTTTAAAACCATTCAGGGAAAAGGCAAATTCGTAACGTTGTAGACGAAGATGTTCCGAAACCGTATCTAATTATAGATACCGTGAATGTCAGTTGTGGGCACGAAAGCAAAAAAAATCATGATAACAGTTAGAATTATCGCGATATTTTTATCGTGAAAATTTCTATTATCTAGATAACATTTCCAGGAAACTTTGTTTTATCACGATAGTTCTCTTAAATTATCGCAATAGCTATCTCGTATCTCGCGGCAGAAATATGCCACCATAGATAAGGTATCTTATGAGACAGTTCGTAGGTGGAGAAAGAAATTTCTGACTGGCACAGAGTCCGTCAAAGATGCAGCAAAATCTGGCCGACCTGTGACTGTAACAGGCAAGGCAAATGTCTCAAAAGTCAGGGAAATAATTGAAAGTGATGACAGATACACGATTCGTGATATTGCCAACGCTGTTGGCATATCGCTATCGCGGGTTCATTTCATTTTGAAGCGTATTTTGAAAGTACGAAAGATTTCTGCCAGATGGATACCGCATATATTGACAGATGACCAAAAACGGGTACGAGTACAAACCGCTAAGCAATTGCTCAAAATGTTTCCCAAATTCAATCAAAGACAATTTGCCAACATTGTTACTGGTGACGAAACATGGGTTCACTATTTCGAACCAGTAAGAACATTTGGAAACAAAATATGGCTAACTAAACACGGTAGAAGGCCTGTATTTGCCAAAAGAAGCATAAGCACAAAGAAGGTTCTTTATTGCATATTCTTCTCATGTGATGGTATAGCCGTACAAATTCCGGTGCCGAAGGGCAAAATTGTTACAGGTCGGTATTACCGAGATGTTATACTAAAAGAGCTCAAGAAATATTATCTTAAACGACGCCCTGTGTCAGGATTTAGGCATGTTCGTCTACTTCATGATAATGCTCCATCACATACATCTGAGCTTGTGAAGCAATTTTTGAAGTCGGAGAAGGTTACTGTCTTGCCACACCCACCATTCTCTCCAGATCTAGCCCCATGCGACTTTTTCCTTTTTCCAAAACTTAAAAAGTTCTTATCTTGTCGTCGTTACAAGTCCCGACAAGCCCTTGGCTCAGCCATCAGTCAGTGCCTCAGAGGTCTACCTAAAGCAGCGTACCGTGACGCATTTCAGAAATGGATTCAGAGATTGAAATTATGTATTTCAAACCGCGGAGAATATTTTGAAGGGATGTAATGTTCATTTCACTATTTGAGTCGAATGCTTTTGAGATATCGTACAATACACATTACATATCGAACAACCCTCGTAAACGAGTGAGAGCGATATTAAAGTGCAAGATGCTTTTTTGTTTCCAACATTATCAAGTCATAAAACGGCGGTCAATACACTATTCATGCGTTCCCGGAAATAATTCTTACTGGTACTCGACATAAAACCTATGCCTAGCCTTTTGTTGGGGACATGTGACTTGTAAACGTGTAGATTATGCCAAGCCACTTGTTCAGGACTTGTGACTTGTAAACGTGTAGGTTATGCCAAGCCACTCGTTCGGGACATGTGACTTGTAAACAAGTAGGTCGGGACATGTGACTTTTGTAGATTTGTAGGCTATGCCAAGCCACTTTATGAGGACACGTGACTTGTTTACAAACCTGTAGGTTATGCCAAGCCACTTGTTGGGGACATATGACTTGTAAACGACTAACCTCTGGATACCTGAGCGTGCAAGTTCCATTCCAACGTCTGGCTAAAGAAAAAGAATCTATTAATCTTTCTTTAAAGCAAAATTTTATCGTGTGAGAGTTCAATACATCGGGCAAGTTAAAGAGCCTGGTGTAATTTTCGTAATTTTCACATTCGCAGGTCAACAGTCCATCTATAGTCCGTCTTCAACAACCATTCTTAATTAAATTCTAGCTTCTATTCTACATTTATAAGACTATCCATCTGATTGGATAGACTTTCTGTCTCATTCAATCACAGATCTTGTCTTGAAATTTAGTATGAGAACAATATCAAGAATTTTAAGGGATGACACGACAGACACATCTGAGCGTGCCCCGTTCCCTGCTCAGTATTTAACTCTATCACCGCAAAGTACATAATTCGACCACTTTCGGCTACTAAATAAAAAATACAATCCACTAAAACCAGAAATGATTTTCTCATATAGGTAGTCCGACCTTGATCTATGCCTCCCACTGACGAGCCTGTTCTTGTCTATGGTGCCGTACATGTAAGTTTCAAGTTGCAAACATCGAGTTAGACTTTAACGGAGAGCGAAAAGAAACTAGCATTTGATAACGAACTCTTTTTGTATTTATAATATATCTAATTTAATAAAAAAAATATTCCGTTCTTGAGTTTGTGATTCGCATCCACACAGTAGTTTATTAAAGTCGTGAGAGTTACAGAATCTGATCGTCTAAAATGTTTTTGTTTTTCGTGAACCTTTGACAATTCAAAAAGTAATGTTCAGCATCTCCGATTTCTGTACAATGATCAAAGTTACAGTTGTAATTACGACTGTTTTCGTATAGGTCAGAATTTAGATTTCCTCACTGACTTCTTAGACGTGCTTGAAAGATAGAAAAATGGCGGGATCCAGTCAACTAATGAGAACTTTTTTTTTTTATATACCGTTATTTAGCTAATATTTTTTTAGGGTAATCAGGGATGTTATCTTTTTATTTTTTATTCTATTTGCAATGTTATTTTAAAGGAAGATTGACGCTGGAATACACGATGTTCAATTACATGTATTTCTGCTCTAGCAGATGGAATAGGTATATCTTAGACATATCTAACTGTGAACATTCCTTCTGAATGTAGATCAGGAAGAAGATTTGATAGTTCGGTAAGATACCATTTACAAATTTATACGTAAAACATACCTTTTCAATTCACAATTACATTTAGGGACTGCAATCCACATTCAGAATTTAGGTTTTTGGTAGAACAGGACCGTGATACCAGAGTTACAATACGCGCAGTATCGTTCTTTATTATATACCTGAAAGTTTTCCGCAGAAAATACATGCGTCGTATGCGGATAAAATATCACACTGGACAGAAAAAAAAAATCCGTATCTACACACTGTGAAAAATGGTTCCAAATATGGTATGATGACGTCATGATGACGAAACTCGCGAGCGGTAAGGTATGTATTCATTTGCAATTTGATTGGTCAAAATGTTACCTTGTAATATTCATCCGCCATTCTTAAAAACGAAGTTACTGGCGTTGTCTGCGCATGTCATATTCTTCGAAGATTCGACCTGTCTGCTATGACGCATCACCCATCCCCGTATACCTGGGAAAAGAAGGGCTTATACCGAAGCTATTAGCCTATTACCTAAGCATGTAGGGGCTGTTTTAATAAATGGTCGATGCATAGGTTACATGCTAGCCGATGATAGCTGAATGAATCGCACCAGGTAGCGTTTTATTGAGTAAACGTTTATTTCATTTTGAAATTCAAAGTAACGGTTGTTGTTTTGAAAAGTAGTCCGGTTCTGTACCCAGAATGCCCAAATTAGATAGATGTGTATTTGTAGAATGCCATCTAGAGGGAGATAATGAAGTTAATGGCTGTTATACCATTATTTGTTTTACTTTGTTTTCCGTTTTCGAATAAAATGTCAACACTTGCATATTTTTTGGTTGGAGGTGTAGGTATATAATAAAAGGAATAAATTATGCTGTAGTAACTTTCCTGGCCCCTGTATTTGCTTCTCGCCCCGCAAAAAAAATTTGACATCTCGCTCGACCTTTGGTCTCGCGCGATATCAAATTTTCTCACGCAACTCGAATCAAATACATGTACCAGGAAAGTCACTACAGTATAATATTCCCTATTTATTAATGCAAGTGAATGATTAATGCAAGTGAATGAGATAGATGCATTGAAAATCCGTCCCAGACTTCAGAAGAATATTCTAAAACTGGTCTCATAATTATAAGATAATAGTTAATAGGTTTGGCTTCATGCCTATATGCTGACACAAAACTTACTATGGGCTCATTTTTTGAGTAGTAAGATAAAATGGCCATTATCAAATGGAAAATCTGGTAAGGTCAGACAACTTAAACGTGGCTCGTATTGCGAGACTCGTCTTATGATGAGAATAAAACATGACAAGAAAGGAAGGAAATGTTGGTTACCAACATTGTTTCCTTTGCCCACACGTGTCCAAAGCCTTCTTCCGCAGGTTTGTAAGAAATTGAATTATTTGATAAAGGATTATGTCAATAGATCTTAAAAGTTCATGAAGTCTCTTAGATCCGTCCATCGGACAGAACGTGTGCAGTAGCAAGTCTAAGAGGGTTTTGCTTACAAATAGGCCTACTTCACCTTTGGTCCGGTTTTGTTCCCGAATTTCTTACCGGGTTCTTCGAATGCGTGTGTTCTGAGTGTTTTTCCAAATTGTGCGCGTTTTTTTTCCCCAAGCGTTTGACGGAGAAAAGGTAATAAAAAAAAAACATCTGTCTTTTAAAAATCTGAAGAATTCGATTTTTTTGTAAGCCTATGAGCCTTTAATAGTTCCACTAGCGTGAAAATCGAAACTGACACGATCGTCTTAAAGCACCTTGTATAAAGATAAAATAAAATAGTGACAGTTATGGCAAGTTATCAACTAACATTATTTATAAACTATGTGAAGGTCTAGTGAAGCTTGCATTTTCCGACCTGCTGGGTGGGGTGAACTTATAAAAAGTCCACGTGTATCATTATACATGACTGGCTAAGGCATGAATTCTGCAACCGCTAAACACTTTGACAAAAAACACAGATTGTCGAATAGATATGCTAAGTGTCTATCTGGCTTGTGTTTTGCCCAATACATAACACTATGGGGTAGAAAAACAATTTTGAGTTGCAATACTGATGTATTATTGTGTCTACATAATGTCATTGTTATGTTAAGGAGATATAAAGACTGCTTGTCGATTCTTTCTGTCATTTGGTTAGAAAAAAAGTTGTGACTTGTCAAACGTTTGAATTATTTTGCAACACACCATGTTATTGTGTTCATAGGCTATGCTGACTGGTTGGTTTTTTGTGTTGGATGGTTGAAAAAAAATGGTGATTTGTCGGATAGTTATGTTAGTATATCTACACTGCATTTTATTGTGTTCATTGGACATGTCGACTGGTCGACTCTCTGTACTGATGACTTAAAAACAAAGTTAATTAGACAAATGGTTATATCACTAAGTCTGCACGACATGTTATCGTGTTCGCTGGATAGGTTGAATGGTCGACTGTTTGTCTTGTTGGATTGAAGTACAAGTTAATATGTCTGCATTGTACGTTATTGTTTTCGTTGGACATGTTGATTTGCGGATTCTTTTTTTCTTGGGTTAAAAAACAAAGTAAAATTGTTATACAGTTCTATCTACAAGCAGTGTTATTTTGTTCGTGGGGTTGACTGGTTGACTCTTTGTGTTGTTTGATTCCAAAAAGAATATTTCCTTGGCATACTACATTATTGTGTTCATTGAACACTTTGACTGTCACTAATTGTGTTTTTGTATCAAAAAACTAAGCTATGATGATGCCTACATGCTACGTTATTGTGTTTATATCCTATGAACACAATGACATGGCTTGTAGGCATAAAAATACAACTATTGTACAACCCAACATTGTTTTAAACAAATCAATACAAAAAGTCCGAAAGCCATCTTGTCCAATGAACACAATAACATGGCGCACAGACGTAATAATACATCTCTGTGTCAAGTTGACTTTGTTATTTAATCAAACAACACAAAACAGTCGACCAATCAACATGTCAAATGAATACCATAAAAGGCCATGTAACCATAGAAATATAACTATTTGACGACCGAACATTGTTAACCCAACAACATAAAGAAAAGACCAGTCAATATCGCTTATGAACACAATAACATGGCGTGTAGACGTGATAATTTAACTATCTGACATGTTAACTTTGTATTTTAACAAAAAAAAAAAAACCCTCAAAGAATCCACTAGTAAACACAGATGAACACAATAACATACCATGCATAAATAATAACTCAGTTGTTAACACAACAAATAGTCGACCTGTGAGTATGTCAAATAAACAAAATAACGCAGCATGTAGACATAGCATTTTCGGTGTTTACCCAACACACAAAGACTCGACAAGTTTAGATGTCTAATGAACACAATAAAATGGCGTGTAGACATATTAATAATACAACTGTCTCATGAACCAAGATTGTTTTCAAACCAACTAACACGAAGAGTCAGCCACTTAACATGATCCAATTGGGCGCTTTCTATGGAACGCCAGAGCTGTCATAAGTTAACACAATTTGGGTTGTTTTGTTGGTATGAAATTTCATTTTGTCGAACAGATATCTTAATATGTCTACCTGGCATGTGATTTGCTCAATACATAACGTTATCGGGTTGAAAATCAATGTTGAGTTGTAATACCGTTGTATTATTATGTCTACATATGTTTTTGATATGTTAAGGAGACATGATGACTTGTCGATTCTTTCTGTTGTTTGGTCAGAAAAGAATGGTGACTTGTCATACAACTGAACCATTATGTTTAGACGTTATATTATTGCGTACATTAGCAATGCTGACTTGTCGGTTCTTTGTGTTGGACGGTTAGAAAACAATGTTGGTTTGTCAAACGGTTTCATTACTATATCTACACTGCATTTTATTGTGTTCATTGGACATGTTGCCTGGTTGACTCTGTGTTGTTGGCTTGAAAAACAAAGTTAGGTTGTCAAATGGTCATGTCACCAAATCTACTCGACATGTTATTGTGTTCGGAGGAAAGGTTGTATGGTCAACTGTTTGTGTTGTTGTATTGAAATACAAGTTATTATGTATGCATGCTACGTTACTGTTTACATTGGACATGTTGGTTGGTCGATTCTTATTGTTGTTGGGGTTAAAAACAGAGTAAGCTTGTTAAACAGCTGTATTATTATGTCTACAAGCCGTGTTATTGCTTTGGTAGACCATGTTGACTGGTTGACTCTTTGTGTTGTTTGCTTGAAAAATAAAGCTATTATGTCTACGTACTACATTATTGTGTTCACTGGACACGTTGACTGGTCACTAGTTGTGTTTTTGTGTTACAAAACTAAGCTTGTATGCCTACATGCTACGTTATTATGATTATATCCTATTAACACGATGACACGTCTTGTAGACATAAAAATACAACTATTTCACAACCCAGCATTGCTTTAAACAAATCCATACAGAAAGTCCACCAGTCAACTTGTCCAATGAACACAATAACATAGCACGTAGACGTAATAATACATCTGTTTAATAATTCAACTTTGTTGTTTAACCACACAACACTAACAATCGACCAGTCAACATGTCAAATGAACACAATAAAACGCCATGTTAACATAGCAATATAACCATTTGACAACCCAACATTGTTTTTTAAGCCAACAACATAAAGATAGACCAGTCAGCATGGCTAATGAACACAATAATATGGCGTATAGACATAGTAATTTAACTATCTGACATGCTAACTTTGTATTTTAACCAAACAACACAGAATCCACCAGTTAACATGTTTCATAAACACAATAACGTAGCATGCAGACATAACAACTCAATTTTTTAACACAACAACACAAATAGTCGACCAGTGAGTATGACAAATGAACACAATAAGGCAGCATGCAGACATAACAACTTTGATTTTTAACCCAACAACACAAGGACTCGACCATTCAAGATGTCAAATGAGGACAATAAGTTGGTGTGTAGACATCACGATACAACTGTCTGATGAACCAACATTGTTCATAGACCAACCAACACAAAGAATCAACCAGTTAACATGTCTTTTAAACGCAATAGGATGACATGTAGATATAATAATCTAAATGTTGACAACTTAACTTTGTTTTTTAACCTAACAACACAAAGGGACAACTGGTCAACATGCTCGGTCAACACAGTAATACAGCATTTCAACAACCCAACATTATCTTTTAACCCAACAGCAAAAATAATCTATCGGTCAACATGTTCTATAAACGCAACAACATGGTGTATAGACATAATGACACAACTGGTTGATAAGCTAACCGTGTTTTTTTAACCCAACGACCTGAATAGTCGGCTAGTCAACGTAGTGTATGCACAAACTAAAGTAGCATGCAGACATAATACTTTTGTTTTTTAACCCAACAAAACAAATAGTTGACCAATCAACATGGCCTATGAACAGATCAACATGGCGTATAAACGCTATAATATAACTCTTGGATAGGTTAACTTTGTTCTTTAGCCCAACACCACAAAGAATCGACCAATCAATATATCCGATAAACACAATAAAGTAGCATTCAGAAATAACAATACAACAACTTGACAAGTCAACATTATCATTTAAGAGAACAACACATAAGATCGACCATTTAACTCATCTTATTAATTCAATAACATTTTAAAAGACACATTTATACAAAACTTAAAGAAGTCAAAAGAGTTCTTTAACCTCTACATGACGAAAATTGACAGATTAAAGTACCGGCCTAACGCAACAACACGTCTGATTGACGTAATAAAACTTTCGTGTGTCGGACACAATAACACAGTGCATAGACCTAACAGTAACACCATTTGACAAGTCAGCTTTGTCTTTCAACATAACAACGCAAAGAATCAAGCAGGTCTCTTATTCCATTAACATAATAAGTTAGTGTTGAAATATAATAAGTTGAGAGTTCGTCAACTGAACATTTATTTATAACATAACAAATTCATGTATTGAGAAAAACGCTTTCTTAGCTGACGAAATAATGCATTCTATGACATAAAGTTTGTTTAAATACGAAAACTCGAAATGTATTAACATATGACAGCTGCGGCGTTCCATAGCTTTCTCTTATTTCACTCATCCTTTGGTGATTCCTTGAATTTCTCTAGAGGGGATTTCACCGAATCAAAAAGTCATAAACCAAACAATTTTTCAACACCTTTTTTTCTTAAATCATAACATTGAGCAAAGTAACTAGACTGTTGCATTATATTATGATCATGCATTGAATATAAAACGGGTTTTTTTTGTAAATGAAAAGGTGATTTCACTGATTTATGGGATAATTTTGTTCTATTTGAGCCTGGGTGACGAGTGATTTCGAGTGTAGGTAAAAAGCCCACCAGGTGAAAAGCCCACTAGGTTAAAAGCCCCCCGAACAAAAGCCCACCAGTAAAAAGTTCACAGCCCTTCAATGAAAAGTGGGCAAAAGCCCACCGATGCTACAAAATGAATAAAAATGTATCTTATGTTTAAGTGAATTTATGAATTTATAATCTGTTTTGTTCATGCAATATTGTGAAGATGCATGTATTGATTCTGAAATATTGACTTTATGAAGCATTTGTGTGAGTGAATTTTTTTTTTTTTTTTTAATATGACTTTTTGTTTTGTATGCAAATTGGAAATTTTATTCATCATGAAGAAAATTGAAATACTTTACATATACAAGAGGGCCATGATGGCCCTGAAGTCGCTCACCTGAGCCTTTTGCCAATACATGACCCATTTCTAATCTCTTCGGGATATAATGACAAACATTCTCACAAACTTTCATTTATATTAGACTTAAATATGGCGTCTAGAGTGTACATAGGGTTTTTCTAAAATTTAACCTAGTGACCTAGTTTTTGACCCGATGTGAACCATTTTCAAAATCCAAGTTTCAAGATTATCAGATTGAAAATGCGGCGTCTAGAGCGTACATACGGTACTTCAAAGATTTGACATAGTGACCTAGTTTTTGACCCGATTTGACCCATTTTGGAACTGGTCCGAGATATCATCAAGACAAATATTCTGACCAACTTTTAAGAGTATTTGACTGAAAATGCGGCCTCTGCAGCGTACACATGTTTTTTGTAAGATTTGACCTAGTGACCTAATTTTTGACCCAACATGACCCATTTTCGAACACGTCCGAGATATCAAAACAAGAGTATTGGACTGAAAATGTGGCTTCTAGAGCGAACACATTTTCAAACTCGTCCGAGATATCAAGACAAACATCCTGACAAAGTCTCATGAGTATTGCACTGAAAATGTGGCCTCTAGAGTGTACACAATTTTTTTTTTTAAGATCTGACCTAGTGACCCAGTTTTTGACCCAACGTGACCCATTTTCGAACTCGTCCGAGATATCATAAAGACGAATATTCTACCTAACTTTCAAAAGTATTGGACTGAAAATGTGGCGCCTAGAGTGAACACAAGGTTTTTCTCAGATTTGACCATGTGACCTTGTTTTGACCCGACATGCCTCATTTTCAAACTCCATCGACATATAATCAAGACAAACATCCTAACAAAGTTTCATGAGTATTGGACAGAAAATGTTGCCTCAAGAGATTTGACCTAGTGGCCTAGTTTTTGACCTGATGTAATCCATTTTCGAACACGTCCGAGATATTATCAAGACAAATACTCTGAGCACGTTTCAAGAGTATTCGACTGAAAATAGGGCCTGTAGAGCGTACACAATGTAAAAGATGACGACGCACGACGCACGATGGACTACTGACGCCGGACACAGCACAATCACAAAAGCTCACCTCGAGCACATTGTGTACATGTGAGCTAAAAACAAAAGAAAAGGAAGATTTTCAGACCGAAGAATGCACCACGTAAAGTCAATAATTGTTTAATTAGTAAGCGTAGCTTTTTCTGTCTTTTATGTTGCATGTATCCAAATTAATAGCCTGCAAACCATGAAGATTTCCTCCACACTTTCAGAATCTAAACCAGTTAAAGGCAATTTAAGGTAAAAGGTATAATTGTCTTAATGTTGGATTTATTCCACAAATCAAAGGTTTCTCAATTTTTTTTTTTTTTTTTTCCTCTCTGTTTAAGAGAGAGAGAGAGAGAGAGAGAGAGAGAGAGAGAGAGAGAGAGAGAGAGAGTGTGTGTAATAGAGAAATGGTGTGATAGAGAGAGACGGTGAGAGAGAGAAAGAGAGAGGCCTTGACAAATGCATTGTTATATACATCATGCAATATTGACTATGTAAACTTGTACTCGTCCAGTAAAATATCTGTTCTGTTCAATTTGAATAATTACTATTTGTTTGCATTAATTATTGTTTGCCACTTACCAGCAATTCTCAATTTCCCACAATCTTTTGTAATAAAATTCCTATAGTTTGAATTTTTCTAAGAAATGGTTTAATTTATACCATCATTTCATACAGAAGTTGGATTTTCATCTAGGGCTTTTTAACTTGTGGGCTTTTCACCTAGTGGGCTTTTGTCCCCTGGGCTTTTCACCTAGTTGACTTTTCACATAGTGGGCTTTTTTCCGTATCTCGTGATTTCACTGATACCAAATAGGCACGAAATGGAGACAATTGTGGATGCTACATCTTATACTATTATTTGTTAAAAGTAAACCACCTGACACCTTCTATCAATAATAATAGTAAGAATGATAATAATAATAAAAACACTTTAATTCAGCTCAATTAAGAGGTGATTTCACTATTCTGATGGGTGATTTCGTATTTTTGAGGTGGCAGGTGATTTCATATTTCAGTAGAAACTTATGATTCGATTGAATATTCGGTCTTTTTCTGCTTAAAGATGTTCTAAAACTTATCGATCTCATCATCATTATCATATTTAATGTATTTGAATTTGTTAAACGTCAACAAAATGGTGATTCCACTAATTAATATGGCCATTCCAGTGATTTCGATGACTAAATCGTCCTACCGCAAGTAATCTACCGGTCAGTATGTTCTGTGAATAAAATAACATGGCGTAGATATACAGACATAATGACATAACTGATTGGCAAGCTGACTTTGTTTTTTAATCCAACTACCTGAACAGTCAGCCTGTCAACACGGCGTATGAACAAACTAACGTAAATTGCAGACATAAATTATGAACATTATTTTTTTAACCCAACAAAACAAAAAGTCGACCATTCAACATGGCCTATGAACAGATTAACATGGAATATAGACACAGTAACAACTCTTTGAAACGTTAACTTTGTTTTTATACCAATATCACAAAGAATCGATCAGTCAATGTATGTCGTTAACACAATAACATAGTATACAGATATAATACAACAATATGACCGTTCAAAATTACCGTTCAAGAGAACAACACAAAGATCAACAATTCAACTCATCTTACTAATATTCTAACATATTAAATACGCATTTACAAAAACTGAGACAACTCAACAGTCTTCTTATCCTCTAAATGAGGAAAATTTACAAATTAAAACACCGGACTAACGCAATAACATTCTGATTGACGTAATAAAAACTTTCGTTTGTTGGACACAATAACACAGCGCATTGACCTAACAGTAACATCATTTGACAAGTCAACTTTGTCTTTCAACATAACAACGCAAAGAAGCAAGCAGGTCTCTTATTCCATTTAAATAATAAGATAGTGTTAAGATAGAATAAGTTGAGAGGTCAACAAATTAACATTTATTTCTAACATAAAAACATCATGTCTTGAGAAAAGCACTGTCTTAGCTGAGGAAATAATACTTTTTTTGACATTATAAAGTTTGTTAAGATACGACAACTCAAAAATTTATTAACATATGACAGCTACGGCGTTCCATAATATGACAGCTATAGCGTTCCATACTGTTTGGTGTATTTCTCTTTATGCAAGTTGTGATTAGTGCCTGGATTGGTGACCAGGCTTTTGCACGTTACAATATTTTTCTTTAACCAAACAACACAAAGAGTCAACACGTTAGCATGGCCTATGAACACAACAACAGGGCGTTCAGATAAAATTATTCAACTGTTTGACAAGTTCACTTTGTTAATTTACCCAACAACAAAAAGAATCAACCATTCAACATGTTCAATGGACCCAAACGCAACATGCAGACATAATAACTTGTTTTTCAACCCAACAACACAAACACTTGACTAGTCAGCCTGTCCATTGAGTACAATAACATGTCGTAACGACTTAGTAATATAACCATTGACAAGTTAAGTTTGTTTTTTTAAGGATAGGGCACCCTAATGGGATTCGTCTAACGTGTAACATCGCCTTTCATCGCCGAAGAACGTACGGATTCGGGTAAGACTCGGGTAATCCGTTATAGATCGGCCGATAGACGCTGCTTCCCCGCATCAATTACCGATTACCCGAGTCTTAGCCGAATCTGTCGATTTTCGGCGATGAAAGGCGATGTTACACGAATCCCATTAGGGTGCCCATTATGGTGCCATTATGGTGCCCTATCCTTAATCCATCCAAGAACACAGAGAGTCGACCAGTCAACATGTCTAATGAACACAAGAACATTTTTTTTCAACTGTTTGACAAATCTCCATTCTTTTATAAGCAAACAACACAAAAAATCGGCAAGTCTTCATGTCCCCTTAATTAACCCAAAAGATATGTAAACATAATAAGGCAATAGTTTCACAACTCAACATTGTTTTCCAACCCCAAAATGTTACGTATTGAGCTAAGCGGTTCTAAGAAAACTGCCCCCCCCCCCCCCCCGAAAAACTGTCCCCTGAAAACTGATCCCAGGAAATCTGCCACCCTATGAACCCCAACCCCTCACCTCATGCAAAGCTAACCCTCTTTACTTTTATGTGTATTTCGTGTTTTACAAAAACAAAGTATTTCGGCTCATCTACAAGCCTTATCAGGCGGTGATGACAAGTTCTATCAAAAACATAGAAATTGCCTAAAATATACTTTTATTCACTATCAGTTTATGCTTTCAGTTCTAATACTGTACATAATGGGAAACGTTAAACAAAATGGAACATACATACACAAAGAAATATTTATAAGCACTTTTCAGGAATGATACATGGTTCATCTACCTTTTTTTTTTTTTTGTTTCGTTTATTTCTAATTCCGCGCATCTTTTAATTAGGCAATATACACATCTTTCTTTTTTTTTTAGTACAATCATCTTTATAAAACATTATATTTACAACTCATTTAAGTTGTTCACAGTACAGTTTGTTGAAGAGCAAAAGTTTTGACAGTAAATTTATACCTAAAAGCAATCAATAAGCTTTCATAGAATTATACCTTTCAAAGAAATAACTTCTCCTTAGCAGGCTTACTGTCTCGAGAAATGTATTATTAACAAAGCATTCATGTAAGATAGATTTAATCAATGAAACTAAAATGTATTTATTATATTCCTATCAGTGAATTACTGGGGTTTCTCAGTGTATTATGTTTCAGTTTTTCACAGTGAATAACATCACAAGTGATGATACCATATCATCACTTGTGATGTTATTCACTGTGAAAAACTGAAAAATTATCATCACTTGTGATGTTACTCACTGTGAAAAACTGAAAAATAATACACTGAGAAATATCATCACTTGTGGTGTTATTCACTGTGAAAAAACTGAAAAATAATACACTGAGAAACCCCAGATATAGTTTTAGAATGTTTGCCGGAACAACTTTTTTTCCTATATTGCTCACAGTCTGATGTTTCTGTCTATGCTTCAAACATCTTTAGTAAACAATAGCAAAGTGAAAAGATTTCCGGTACAGTCGTTCCTAACAAACCTGAGTTAACGACCTTGTGGGAGAAATCTTTTGAAAACTTTTCGAGAAAAGAAGATAGCTTTCAGGGGAGAGAGCTCTTGGAAAATATTGTGGAACAAGAGCGGCAAATTGTCGCAAGATACGCCCATCCCACCGCCAGTTGTCGAGGGGGAATAATAATCATAAAGGGCAGTTAGAGGAAAATAGTAGTGCAGCAGAAATCATGTAAGTGATTGAAATAGGCATGAATGTCTCCTCTAATGTCAAGGAAACATGCATATAAAGTTTCAGGTCATTCCAACATGAAAAGACAAAGTTATATTGTAGAGAAGCATGAAAAGCTGTAACAAAATGAATAGGGAATAATTCCAAAAGGGCATTAGGTAAGGTTACGGCTCCAGTGCATTGCACTTTTCGTAACTGCAGCAAACACGTTTAATAAGTCTCAAGTCAATTTGACTTGAGGTGACAAAGCTCCCTTCCGGACAAGCAAGAAATACTCTAAAAATGATGATCAAAGTGGAATTACTCAAAATCCGCGCTAGGTCAGGGTTCGAATTTCAATTTTTTATCCACTGGCAAATTTTAGCAAGTGGCTTTTTTTTCCACTCGCAAAATTAAAATTGGACTCGCATTTTTCTTTTTTTGCTTGAAGCCCAGCATGCCTACCAATGGTAAAGAACAAATGGCCAGTACAAACTGTTCAGTTCTATTCTATTACGCAACCTGTCGACTAGAGACAACAACCAAACAAAAAAGGAACGTTAATTAATATTAAAACCTTCATTTAACTATCAATTCAATTCCAGTTGAATATCAGTTCTCAAACCAAGTTAAATTTCTATAAAATTTACAATGGTGGACGATTTTGTAAATGAATTACGGACGTATCACATCCGAATATCTGCGTATCCGATAAATGGTTTACCGAGTCCATCACGTCCGACTTACTTCTCGTTGTTATTTGTGCATAATAATTATCTTTTCATGAAAGATTGACAAATATTTCTGTTTTTTTATCAGAGATTGAATTCGCCTACCGTTTTTTCTGTATAAAAAACGAAAAATCGTAGGATTTGCCATGAGTGCAGACGAAGGCACTTGGCTTACGAAACTCGGATAACGAACGACAACTCGGAGGCTTCAATTGCGACATGTAAAATTATCAACAGCCGTCGAAGGGTATTCTCAGTGCGACATGACCGATGTTTATCCAGAACGAAAAGAATTACCTTATTTGTTTTCACATATGAAATTTAGTACATTTTGGTAATTTATTTCAATAATTTGCACTCGCATTTTTTATCGAATGCTTGAAATTTCAACTCGCATTTTCCAATTCTGACTCGCATTTTGCGAGTAAATATGTGGGAATTTCGAACCCTGTAGGTAGACTAAAAATGACAAAGTTATATTCCGGACAAGCAGAAAATGCTGTAAAAATGACGATCAAAGGGAAATAAATCAAATACAGCACGATGTAGAGTTATGGTTCTTTCGCACTGTACTCCGTATTATTGCAACAAACACAAATGCCAAGTTTCAAGTCAATCGGACTGGAGATGACAAAGTTAAGCTCCGGACAAAGAACTGGACTGTAAAAATGAAGATCAAAGTGGAATTACTCAAAATCCGCGCTAGGTAGAGTTATTGTTCTTGCGCACTGTACTCCGTAATATTTCAACAAACATACATACCAAGTTTGAAGTCGTTCTAACTTGAAATGACGAAGTTATATTCCATACAAGCACTAAATGCTGTAAAAATGACGATCAAAGGGAAATAACTCAAAGACAGCACGAGGTAGAGTTACTGCACTTCCAAATATTGCAACAAATAAGCATACAATATTTCAAGTCATTCCTACTTAAGATGACAAAGTTATGCTCCGGACAAACAAGAAATGCTATAAAAATGAAGATCTAAGGGGGAGTAACTCAAAATTCATGCTAGGAAGAGTTATGCTTCTTGTGCCCTGCACTCCGTAATTTTTCAACAATCATGCATACCAAATTTGAAGATGTTCAGACTTAAAATGACAAAGTTATATTCGGGACAAGCAGAAAATGCTGTAAAAATGACGATCAAAGGGAAATAACTCAAAGACAGCACGAGGTAGAGTTATGGTTCTTTCGTACTGCACTCCGTATTATTGCAACAAACACAAATGCCAAGTTTCAGGTCAATCGGACTGGAGATGAAAAAAGTTATGCTCCGGACAAGCAGAAAATACTGTAAAAATGACGATCAAAGGGAAATAACTCAAAGACAGCACGAGGAAGAGTTATGGTTCTTTCGCACTGCACTCCGTATTATTGCAACAAACACACATGCCAAGTTTCAAGTCAATCGGACTGGAGATGACAAAGTTATGCTCCAGACAAACAGAAAATGCTGTAAAAATGACGATCGAAGGGAAATAACTCAAAGACAGCACGAGGTAGATTTATGGTTCTTTCGCACTGCACTCCGTATTATTGCAACAAACACACATGCCAAGTTTCAAGTCAATCGAACAGGAGATGACAAAGTTATGCTCCGGACAAAAAACTGGACACCGCCCGCCATGGGTGATCCCATAATACGTCCCGTCTTCGACGGGCGTATAAAAACGAGAAAATACTACCAACCAGCGTTTTCTCCTTTTTCCATGGTGTTTTCTATCCTATCAGAAAACCTAAGGTCTTTTGTACTAATTTAGTATTTGTCATCTGGAGATGTTTTTAATTTGGAAAAGTCACTTAAACTTGTCATGTGGGAAAGGGTTAACTGTTTCTTCTTCTTATTCTATATGGCTGGTTTTAAATTGTAAAGTTGCAAAACAATGCATGCCTTCAAATGGAGAGATAGATGATGTAACTTACGCGCGAACCCTCGAGTGTTACGTCATCTGTTGCGTCAGCTGCTTCTGCCAAAAATGGATCATGTGTTTAATAAAGAAAAGTCCTACATATACTTGTCCTTGAATAAGTAATCGTCGACTAAGTTTTGAAAGGTAGCCTAATCCATCGGTACCGATCAACATATTTAGAGCCAGCCCACGGAATCGGAGCCTTTGTTTATTTATGTCAATATTGTGTTAATTCTTATCAAGTCTTTGCCACCACAATTAGAAAAGTTAAAGACAATAATTCACACTTTTAGGACAGAAAAACTCACTTTTATTTGCAAATTTAATGGCAATATCAGTCTAAAAATTAGGTCTTTGACGTATTATTTCGGCTACGGTCAACCCACGGCACAAATGATTCAGACAACACTGTACATACTCTACAACTTTCTATGGTGTAGAAAACACATTAAAAGATCAGAGCATTGCATGGCATTCTTCTTTTTTCGAAATTTAAAGACATAAGTACAGATAAGTAGAATGAACGACAAGCTTAGCTGTTTTTCAGTTGTTTTTGAGCAACACTTTTGGAACCGGAAGACCAACATAACATTTTCTAGTCAGAGCCATTGCCTCTGAAAATGAAGTTTTCTACGCCTGTAAGGCGTTCCATAAAACTAATGTGTGTTGAAACGAAACCAGAAGAAGGAAGTAAAACTGTACAAGGATGATAAAAAAAACTCCCGTTTTTGTATTATTTCAGTTTTTTATGGACAGAACTGTAAGTTACATGGTAGTATCTCTTTATAGTTTGTTTCTAAAATTATATTCTCCCTCTCTCTCTCTCTCTCTCTCTCCAAGTCGTATCTGAGAATAATACTGGATACTCCGATTGCGATAGAGGGTAGATTTTGTATACATTTGTAGACACATTTGCAGACTATCAATCACGCGGGAACAAGTCTACTATACGCAAGTGGTATGTTGTCTCGTATACATGACGATGTGGCATTATTGAACAGTGACAGGTTATACCTCAGCACACTCTCCGTCCGTTTTCGTGTAAACCCGTTTTATATGATTTTACCAGGGTCAGATAGGATATTGTAACAATAAGTATAGCAAACTTGTCAAGTCAAAAAACGAGCCTTACCAAAGTAGGGTTCACGGAATGTGCAGATATCTCATTTAAATTTTTTCAACCAGTACTAGTAGTAGTAAAAAAAAAAGCGAACAATATGCAGTTTTACACTTTTGGTAAAGGAGCTAATGCCTTCAACATTTTAAGGGTTACACACATGTGTTGAAGTAAATGTAATGATTTATTTTACGACAATTGTCAATGACGACGCTGGGTTTAGAATGTATATTACCTCACAGAATACTCTTTTGAAACATTGTAAACCAAAATCAGATATCACAAAGCGTGCAGTCTGATCTTTTGAGCTACACCATGCCAAGACCACGAAAAAAACTCAAACTTCCTGTCGAACATATGTGAAGATAATTCACTTGATAAAAAGAAAACCGATAAGCGTAACAATGAAAGGGTCAGCAAATACTTTACTTTACGTGTTTTAACTCTTTTACCAAACGACAAAGTTTTGGAAGAGTCTGCATTGAAAGCATTTACAGACGACAAAATAAACCCAGCATTTTCTTTTTTTTTTCCGCTATGTTTTCAACAGGTGCTTTCCCTGGGGTCGTAAAAACACGGGATCGTTTGGTGAAGGGTCAAAATATACATGACGTACTAGAGTCCTATTTGAAAATGATTTAAACTACAGATATAATTCAAACTTCTGCAATTTTTAATTCCCTTTACCAAACAGTCACAGAGCCAAGTTTTGCTATTTCAAAATTAATTTTGGGGGAAAATATGTCCTAATTGGACAATGTAGATCAAGATCAGATTGCACGTTCTGTAATAGAGAATGGTCTTTTTTATATGGAAATATAATAATAAAGCATTTCTCAATAACCCAAAATACCACTTTTCAACAAAATAAACAATGGTGACCAAAAGAGGCAATTTCTCGAGAGGTTGATTTTCATTTTTTTTTTACTTCATATTGAGGCTCAATGGAGTTTCAATAGTCGAATTGCAGTATCTCTTACGCCGTCTATCTTTTTTAACGATACTTCTCTCTTTTATGAGTATCTCCGGCTTTTTTTTATCGCTCACCTGATGAAAATGATTTTTAACCCTCGATAAACTAACTATGTGTAGTACCGTCTCTCAAGATGAATGTGTCTGAAAACATTGTTGGAAATGGAGAAAATGCTGGTGGCCAGCATTTTCTCCACTTCCAATAATGTTTTCTAATTTTCAAAGACATGTCCAATCTTTTCGGTCACACTTAATATGTCGTCTACAACAGTTTGCCTCGGTCTGCTAAAGAGTGAAGGTAACAACGGTTGGAGTAAAGGAAAAAGATATCTGAAATAGGATATCCCCCCAACCATCAGATTACTCTTACCCCTTTACCAGATGAAAAAACATTAGCCTCCTCCACTGAAACCATTTGCAGCTGACAAATTTCATAAACGTGACTCAAAAATTAAAAGTCATTTTGGAAAGGGTAGAAAACATTGTGGGAAAAGAATAAAATGCTGGTTTCAGCATTTTCTCCTTTTTCCACAATGTTTTCAAAAAGCTTTTTCTTCCTCGTTAAAATTCGATAGTGTGTGGTAAATATTTAAATGTGCAGATTAGAAACAAATCTGGAAAACACTGTTGAAAAGGAGAAAATGCTTATTATATGCAGTTGCTACTTTTGCTACAATGTCTTCCAAACTGACGAAAAATGAAATGTGAATTTCTTCAAATAACTGTGTTATGTGAAATTTGCAATACAAGGTCAATCACTTGAACAAAGGCCAGTTGAATTGCTATGTACAATGTACATGTGGTAACTGGAAATTCATGGGAAAAACCCGAAGGAAATTAGTAATAAAGGTGAGGGTAGTAAATTCCTTCCCATTTTGTGATAATCCGGCATTTAATGGTGCAATGCAAACAATAACACTCATGGAAAAACATTTCTTTTTTCTTGTTATCGTATTAAATCAATTTTTACCAATGGAAAGAATGATTTTGAAATTTAAAGATGCAATCGCATTTAGGGAGGAGGGGGGGTTTAATCACTTCGTAGCTAAAAGAACACATGTACCGTAATGGTAACAAAATCAATGGGAGTGTTTCAAGAAGTACTGAATGCTATTAATGTGAAGTGATTTAATAAATTTTATTACATCATTATGAAAAATTGAAAATTTTGAAACCGAAACCGAAAGTAGCACTTGTAATTTTTGTAATTCATGTTAAGCTCTTTCACTTTTCAAGTGAAGATTTTTCATTTGGAAACTTTAACTATTGAGAAGATTTTTTTTTTTTAATGAAATTGTAATAATACATTAAAACTATTATCTATTATTATTAAAACGGCAATTCTATACAAATATGTATGACCCATCGTTGTTGTTGTTGTCGTTTTATAAACATGACTTCGATTACTATATATATAATTTTTGTTCGCGTTTATTACCGTCTATTCGATATCGTTTTGCTTTCAAACGAATTACTTTTTTTTAATCAAGTATACGTATGTCTTAATGATGATAATAAGAAACAAAGTAACACTGTCTGTTAAAATACTAACGCGTTGCATTATTGATATGAATTAATTAGAACTTTGTGCATCGTTTAAAATGCTATAGTAACGGTTACTTGGTAACAAGCTAATGGCCGCTAACAAAACCACAGGCTTAGTCTACAGCACGAAATGTAGAGTTTGGAAGAAAAGGGAGCGAAATGGAGTCATTAAACGTCGTGATAGAGACAAATACTATAACTTCAAACGTCAAATAGCTTGGATACCAGAGTGAGTTAAATTTTGTTCCGAGAATGTAACTTGATTCCGTTGAAACTCTGTTCGTCTAAAGATGTTTTTTATTCGAGGAAATAGAAGGTAAATGACTTACATCTTTATTTGTAGAACACCAGTATATTTATGGCAGGGTTAACCTTTAAAATGGGTCACACAATTTTAATGAAGCCTCATTGCAAGTTATCGTTCTTGTTACTTTTGTTACATTAAGCAGGTAGAATTTGTAACAACAAAGGCAACGACTATGATTTCTTAGACTATATACAGCTGAATATTCCCATATGTTAGACCTAAATCTATCCATCACCACGGTTTGGCAAACGCCGTTAGGCATTAGTGTTCTGGCGACTTTCAGTGATTATTACAGCAAGATAGATCTAGGTACAAATTTACGGGTACATGTATACATATTTACATCCATACAGTTCCTTTACTGTTTATAACCGATCTGAATTATTTAATTATGATACAAGTTACATACATTCGACTTTAGCTTGTCATCTGTTCAATAATTCTGAAGTATTTAGATTTTGCTCGGAAAAATTGTAATGTCATTAATAAGTTTCAAGGAATTTATTTCCTTTTATGTCGACAAGTGCAACATCACCAGTTAAACAGTAAGTCCTTGATAAGCCTATAGAACAATAAGAGCAACTTAAGTTGACAATGCGGACAGTATATAGATTAAGATCAGATTGCAGATGTATAAGGATCTACCATTAACAATATCAAAGGCCTCTCATTGCCAAAACCAGCTTTAAAATAATCGAGTTTCAACTTTTTACACACTTAGCCTACATCCTTTTCATTTATCCATCGCCCCGTTTTTATATAACAGAGGCCGATATTCAAATAAACCGAACTACTTTTAGATCCACGCAATTGAAGTATACTTCAACGTCAATATTTTGGATTCGTACTAGCCATTTTTTTCAACAACCGACAGTAGCGAAAAGTTTCGGCCAAGGTGGCGCAGGCTGACCTGGGTCGATACTTGTCTATACAAGAAATATATGTATGTGTAAAAAATACACACAGATTTATTATGCAGATCGTAACTTTTGCATATGAGCCATTCTCTGGCAAAAGGGGGCTAAATGCATCTGGGGAAAAGTATCGTCCCAGGTCAGCCTGCGCCGCCCAAGCTGACCTTGGCCGAAACTTTTCGCTACTGTCAACATTCCGTATGTTCAAAGACCAGTCAACCTCATAATAAAGTCGGTTGTTGAAAAAAATGGCTAGTACGAATCCATAATAATGTGATGACTTATGGTATAATGCATCACGGAGATGCATTAAGCCCCCTTTTTCCAGAGCATGGTTCATATGTATTTAGGAATGTGATTTACCATTTAAAGGGATCATTTTAGTTGTATCCCGTGGTACCTTTTTTTTCTAAACCCTGACCAAGAGACACACTATCGCTGTTACGCTATAACGAGACTCTTATAGTAACTCAAACCCTCATAATATTGTAAAGGCTATGTTGATTCTCATCGATTGATCTCGTGATCGAGAGAGACTTCTTGTCTTGTCCAGACAAAAGACAAATGTTGCACAGTATAAATTGAAAGAACTGCATGTACGTGTATGCATGGGAACATAGAACCCCGATGCTCACCGACCTCATGGATTTTCTTCGACTTTTCGATTTCATTGTGTCTCAATTTTCGGAATGAAGGTCCCAGTTTTAACCTTTAGTGCTATGAATTTCTGTAACAATTTATTTGCTTGATATGACAACCGGCATGCTAACATCTTACGAATGCTGAAATTTATTACGATAATTATCAAAAGATTTCAGTTTTGGTGGGATCATTTATTTTATATGTAATAAATATGCGGGTATTTATAATAACATTCGATTCTTACACACAGCACACTCATAAGACAACACAGGGCAATTTCTACGTCTTTATTAAAACTCAAGAGCATGTGGGAATCAAAGCGTTCAAAACGCTGGAGTGGTATTTGTCCCGGAAGCCATTGTGTGGAATTAATAATTTGAAAGAAAAAGAAAAATATCATTCAAATATTTGCTTGAAAGTCAACCTACTAAGGAAATGAATAGCTTTTTTGGTTGAAGGGAGAGTACTCATGACAAAGTTAGGATTATTTGTGTATTGGTGGTCTCCCTACGATCATTAGAAGCAGCCAGGAGTAACGTCCCTTGACAGTAGAATGCATGATGGATAGAGAGAGAAACCATGTAAATTTATCGAATAAAATTAAGTTTGTACCTGAAGACTATCATTTTGAGATATCTTTGGCCGTAAAGATTTAATTACCAATATTACAATCAATTATTCCGATCTATAAATATTCATGCACAATCAAATGGAGTAGCGCGCAATCATGGGACGAACAAGCTAAGGTACGAACTGGTTTTGGAACGAAAAAGCCCAGGACCAAGCGATCAGTAGACAAATTTTGTGTAGGGCCTATATCATTGCGCCAACAGGATGCTATGAGCGGGTGAAGCTATTTTCAGTCAACATTTAGTATTTCCACGATCGATAGCCTCACCCAGTGTATTTCAACATGCTATTTCCAATTACATATCGAAGTGCTACTGAAAAACTCATTTGTCTGAGAAAAATTGAGTTTAATTGGGTTTATTTCCTTCGGCTTTGCACAAAATACGATACATGGTCTTCAAAATTTTATATTGAACTCACAGTGGTATTGTCTTCAACAAATACCACAAAAACCGTCGATTTGTCAGTGTATGTACTACGGTGGCTTATCAAACTATGATGAATGCGCCACTATTTCTCTAAAGCTTTTATCAGTTTTTGACACGTATGTCAGGGACATCATTAAACACGTCTAGACAGGTAAAATTCGACGTTAAAAGTTTAATTACCAGCTGTCGTGGTTTGACACGTAGGAAAGTATGTAAATACGGGTTCTCTTTCGTGACAAAATATGAATGGAGAGAGAGAGAGAGAGAGAGAGAGAGAGAGAGAGAGAGAGAGAGAGAGAGAGAGAGAGAGAGAGAGGTGTGTGTGTGTGTTTTGGTACTGAGACCGATCTAAAGAGAAAGCGGTTTATGATAGCCTACACGTTTGGAAGAACAGTTCCAGATTTGTGACTTTGTCTCAAGTGCTTACATATTTCCCAAAATAGTGCTCTGATAAACGTCTAAGTGCCGGCCATAAACTTGCTAAATATTTAAACAGTCATTTTCAAGAGTACTTTCAGTCTGAAAATTCAATCGGGAAAGTTGAAAAGAGAGAAAAAATAATTGCCATTACAGTCATGTTTTTCCCACTGTATAAAGATTAAAACAGCATCTTCTTTGAAATGGATCAACATTTTTTCAAGCTTCAACCTGGGTGACTTGCACCGTTTACATTTTGAGGAGAAGTTCGTTAAAATTCTTAGTAAGTTTACTTCTTTTTTTTTTATCTTGTTCAGATTTTGATATAAACCTTAGCACTTAACAAATAAAATGTCTATAATGGATGACATGTATATCATATTTGAGCTGTGCTCTGGCAAAAAGGGGTTTAATACATCTCCGTGATGCATTATACCAAGGAAGACATCACATAGTTATTAAAACAATAAAATTTATTTTGTCTCACAACCGACTGAATCATGAGGTAGAACAGTCCTTTTGGTTGTAGAAAATTTGTCCATGGCAAAAAGTTTCGATTCATGTCAGCCTGCGCGGACTGCGCAGTCTGACATGAATCGAAACTTTTTGCAGATGTTTAATTCCCCTTACACAGAGCATGGCTCGTTTTCAGTGTAACTTTTAGTATCACCAAAGTCGTTTTTTAACCTCTGTTACACTTGAACGTGATAATGCTAAGCCAAGCCTCATTTATCCAGATTACGCAACATGAAATTTGAATTTATGTATATTGTGTAGAAGCAAAAAGCGTTAATAGAACTATACTGGCTGACTTTAGAAACACATTATTTTTTTTTCTTCAAAGATGTCACTCTAATTGTAAATATTACGCAGATCACAACATCAGGTAACTGACTCTAACAAAGTCAGTACAAATCGATTTTGATGTGAATGCTAATAAAATGTTAATAGACACTTGAACTTTGTTCTTATGTAGTATTAAGATCGAGTGTCATAAAAAAGTGTATACGTTAAGGTTTTTTTTTTTTTATGTAAGTGATGTGTTTCCAAAGTCAGTCAGTATATATTTAAAAAAACATTACATTAGACAGACATTAAACGGACAGATAACTGTTAAAAAAAGTTTATCAATGCGACTACTATATTTGTTCATTCGGTAATGTTGCCTGCTTTTTGTAAATAAATGCAAGAATCTTCTATTTATAAATCAAGCCGTGTTTGGCTGTTACTCAGCTGTTTTCTCATTGAATTTATTCTAGATTGAAATGCTTTGCACACTTCTTTTTTTTATTTCCGAGGTGAAATGAGCTGACTATGAAATACAGACTGACACCATGGCAAGGCGTATGGCCGACATTAGTTGCAGGTTTGTAATGATCTAAACTCATTAAATATATACATGTGACCTCAAATGTAACTGAAAGCAAGGAAAACAGTGTCTGGTACCTATTAAACTGATGCACTTTACTGGCATCTGCAATTTGAATCACGAAATAGTAACTACATGTAGCCTATGTACGCGCGTTATGTTCCAATGACGATGGTGATGATGATTAATGTTTTTCACTCACGGAAATCACAGCAAGCTATTTGCTTTTTCACCCAAGGAGTTATAGGAGCTTACATGCAAATCGGCGCATACTATTCACTGAAAGATATTCTTAAATGAGATATTCAAGAACAAAAATTGAGTAGTATTCTTGGACTTGAATCAACATATTAATCAATATATAAGCAATATTATGTGCTAAGAGGCTGGTTTAATGCATCTGCGAAAAGTATCGACCAATCTTAGCTTGCGCAGTCCGCGCAGGCTAAATATGGCTCGAAAATATTGGCTATTGGTAAGTTTCCTACATGTCAAAAGACCAGTGTGCCTCATGATTTAGTCGGTTAAAAGACAAAAGGGGTTTTATGGATCTACAATTATGTGATGCCTTACTGGGTATAATCCATCGTGGAAATGCATTTAACTTCCCTTGGCCAGAGCGCCACTCATATTTATGAGCCATGCTCTGTGAAAAGGGGGCTTAATGCATCTGCGAAAAGTATCGACCCAGGTCAGCCTGCGCAGTTCGCGCAGGCTGACCTGAGCCGAAACTTTTCGCTATCGGTCAATTTTCTCTATGTCCAAGGACCAGTCTACCTCATGATTAAGTCATTTGTTACAAAAAGTGGATATTACGGATCCATAAGTATATGATGGCTTGCTTAGTACTATGGATCACGGAGAAGCATTAAGCCTCCTTTTGTCGGAGCATGGCTCAGTTATATTTTTTTCACCATGATTTATGTAGTTATGCATCTCAAATACGCTACATAGATCAGAAATAAGAAACAATGTCGTTGTAGGTATAGCCCACGTCAAGAAATATGTACGAACATTGAAAAAAAATCCACGAATGAGGCACATTTCAACTTGTACAGTTTATCTCCCCTATTGCGACAGTCAGATGCAATAAGAAAACAAACGAATGTTTTCTGCACAGACCCTAAACCAAGGCCAGACAGAGGTGCCTACGAAAGACAAAAGTAACAAGAATAGTAATTGTAGAGGTGATGGTGACCCTTTACCAAATAATCGCTTGGTTTAAAGACAACGAGAAAGACGATTTTAGAAAACACTTTGAGAAAAAGGGAAATGCTTGGCGTTGAAAGAGGTAAATGCGAGTGTTAAAGATGTTGCTGTAGGTCCGCAATTATTGTATCAAAGAGTACAACTGTGGCAACAGGAATTGTATTTGATTATCCGAAGCGTTAAGGTATCAACTTCGCGGTAGCGCCATCGTCCCTGTTTGATAGCTGTGGCGTCATTAGGGAATCTCAGAAATCAGCATTAAGTAAAAGCCTTCTGGTCACATAGTGACCATAGTATAGACAAAACCTCCGACCGAGAGTAAACATACATCGTGTAAAGCTACGCTTAAGCCCCTGTCACGCTGTACGGCGTTCCCACTGCGTTGGCGCGGCGTTGTTTATTTTCCTAGAGCGCCATGAGATCGCAGGAAAAATTCGATATTTTTCGCGAAGACGGAGATGTCACGGCGTTCTCACCACGACCAAGGCATTGCCACGGAGCTCCTATGGCGCGTTATCGCGTTCCTACGGAGTTCTTCTTGGCGATTCTCTGCACTCACAGCGCTTCCATCGCGTGCTCCGTGCTTTTGCGGTGCTCATACTGCGTGCACTGGGCGTTTCCGGCGTTCTCAAGGCACTCACACTACGCTACCAGCGATTTCTTGAAAATCGTTTGAATTATCTCTGAAAACGAATAGTATGTATATACATACACATTTATTCATCGATTATTTCTTTTCTGTGGTCTCGAAAAGTCAATGGAGAATAAAACTATGCTCGTAAAAAGAAAGGTAAAAAAAGAAGGGCATAAAACCCAACCCTCTCACACAGAAGCAAGTCAACCACTGTCACCTCATCAACTATTACTACCCCGGCTTGTTAGTGTACATCGGCCATGGTGAATTGAATGTTTATCTGCATAATTCGTCTACTATATGTTCGTTTTTGTCAGACAAAGTCTGATAGGCGCAGTAGAAGCGCCTCAGAAGCGTAGTGATCGCCGTTGCGGCTCAGAGGAGTCGTTTTAAGAGCGCAGTAGAATAAATAACACTCCGTGTAAGCGCAGTTGACACGCCGTATAAGCGCCGCTGATGCGCCCTAGTTCTAAGCACAGTAGGGACGCAGTGACATCTCAGAGCACGCGGTACAATCTCCGTGCAAGCGCCACCGACAACCATAGCGTTCGCACTGCGACGTCTGTGCGCGCGGGCGAAGCTCCTGTGGCGTTGTAGGAGATCTTACTGCACCGCTAAGACGACCTTCCGGTGATCCCACTGCGCCCTTCTCAGAACGAGCGACGGCGTTTGTTTTGTGCATGCTCAAAGTGGGCGCTGTCCTAGATGATCCCGACGCGTCTACCGACGATGCCACTGCGTTGCTGTGGCGATGCTTGCGATCGTACAGCGCGCACCTCGGCGTTTTGCATTTTTTTCTTGGGGGCCGTGGGATCGCCGCCCTTGTGTGACAGGGTTTTTACACAGAGCTTGCGATTGCGATGCGACAGCTCTACGACTGATTTATCGGAGATTGGGTCTGCAACTGACGAGACCGCTGCAACAATCTATACCCATATATGGACATGATCGCCGAGCAGTCGGCGATAAGGTTTGCAACTAGTCAGCCATTGTGCGGCAATTAGTCGGCAATTATTCGCCGCATATTCGGCGATTGTTCTGCCATTTGTTGAGACCGTTCGGTGAGTAGTCGGCGAACCTTTGGTAATCGGTTCGATCTGAACGGTGATTTTTACATTTAGGTGATTGAAATCTATAATCTATCAGTAGAGATAAAATCATTCTATTCACGTCGTCAAAATGGCAACAGGTGTGCAATTACAGTTGAAATGAAAATGCATATAAATAACCAGAATGCTGCTGCATTTGCTTTGATGGTCTACCTAAGGCTGGTACGCAGAAGGCAAAGGTAATACTGGCTGAAACCTTGGATTTTAAGAAGACCGCAGCTAAGCGACTTTGAAAATCTTATGGGAGAATTTGAGAGGGGCAGCCAAGGTGATTTTGTTTCGTATCTGAGGATGGAGCCTGCCATGTTTCATTAGATTGTGCAAAGACTCACACCAAGACTTACCAACCAGGACACTAATTGGAGAAAAGCTTTAGATCCTTGACTTAAAAAAATTGCTGTTATACTTCGGTTTATAGCGACCGGAAACAGTTACCGCAGCCTGGCTTTCTCATTCAGAGTAGCAAACTGTACAATATCTATTTCATTCGTGAGGTTTGTGAAGCTATTATTGTATGGGTATGGTGACAAGGTAGTGAGGACACGATCAACAGCTGAAGAGTGACGCCAGTTAAGTAACAAATTCGAGTCAAGATGGAACTTTCCGCATGCAGTGGGTGCATTAGACGGAAAACATTGCTATTAAAGCCCCTAGTGATTCCGGATCCTTTCATTACAATTATAAGGGGTACTTCTCAATCATCCAACTTGGTATTGTTGATGTCGACTACAAGTTTATATGGGCTAACGTCGGTGGAAACGGGTCATTATGAGACTGCGCTGCGTTCAACCAGTCTGATCTAAAGGCAGCTGCTGAAGCTGGTACCCTGAACCCACCACCAGATGATCTATGTTGTCAGAAGCTTTCTGGGCATCAGCTTTCTTCTTCCGGCTTTCACCCACCTCCGATGCTAAAATCTCGGTCTCCGAAACATCGTCATTAGGTATCGGACGCTTTTCTTTAGGGGCTATGGAGGTCTCTTCAGCGGGCGCTTGTGGCTCTTCAACTGTCTCTTGTCTCCTTACAGCTTCCTGCTCCACTATTTCAGGACGTTGTGGGGTTTCTTATTCTGTTTTAGGGAGACTTTAAGATTGTAAAAGGTCTATAAGTCAAACTTGCTGATGCTGATGATGACTAAACCACCCCCATTGTACGCAGAACCGCAACCTATGTACGACCATCGAGTGACCAAATTGGCGGTAAGGACGTATGATGATCGCCGAATATCAGAAACTTTTGTTTTTGTGTAAACGCTGTTGCGATCCCTGATTCTCCCTAAAACAGCAAAAACGGAATTTGTCGTCCATTTTCATGCCGAGCATACAGTGATCTCGACATCGCCTGAGCGACTCGACTCCCTTCCTTAAAATTCGCGAGTGCGACCCTTAACAACCGACTCCGTTTGAGGCTCTTCCTCTGCATGTCTTCTGTGTAAGTATCTGCGACCAACAGCGACTTAAAGCAATCAATTGGTGAGGCATTGTTTGCAATACTTATGCCTCCTAGGTGACCCTTGAGGGTGGTCTGAGCGACCCAGGGCGACATCTTTGTAAGCACTGTTTCTTGACCTTTTCCACTTGTTTTTTAACAGCTGTATGATATCCAAATTCTCTCGTTGCTACCATCATGCAAGCTAACCAAGTTCTAATGGTGAACTTGATGTCCATTGCTATCCTTAAAAGAAGGATGAACAGGAAGACCACGAACCTACTACGGCTAGAAGATGAAGGGTTCTTCCACACGTATCTACAAATTGAACCAGCAATGTTAGATAAAATATTCCAAAGGTTGTTTTTTTTTTTTTAAATACCTACTTGAGAGAGAGTTCGAGGCCTGGTTCTAAACTCAACGCTTCCCCCAGGTTCCTTCCTATTGGAAACAAGCCCCCGTAACCAGTGTCGTGTGTCACACAGCACTGTTTATAGAATGGGATAGGAAATATGCAAATGCCCACAAAACTCCCCGCGAGTGACAAACCGTTTCAGAACCGGTATTATCTGCTTTATGCATGTAGTGCTATTGAGGAAAAACATGTACCAGTGCGATGTCCTCCCAACTAAGGCAGCCTCTGTCACATTTTTTTGTGGTCCTGCTTGCATGGGTTGATGCCAATTTCTATGGTATGATGTTGGTGGTCTTGGAACGATGTCTGCTAGTCAGATAGGCAATGAATCCAAAATGAAGCCGGCGATTGTACATCCTTCTGCGATTATGCCAGTGTTGATGCGTTCCTTCTGCGTTCTTTTGTGAGCGACTTTCTTCCTCAGCAATACATCCGCCACTGTTTTGAGCTCGTTGAAAACCTTGTGGTGACCACTACGTCCATAGCGATGTTTGAGTCGTGCTTTTGTAGGGACTAGAACACTACATTACACATATTTGGCAATAAACTTGTGAATATGTTGCCTTCAAGTATTTAATAACAGGTGATATGTAACGTCGACAAAATTTCAAATGCATAGTGAAGACGATTACTATTTGCCGATGGTAATTAAATGAAGAAGACCTACTACTACTTCAAATGGTATATAACGAGATTTTGTTTTCAATTTTTTTTTTTTTTTTTTTTTTTTTAACAAAATCCTTAACAAAAATAGTGATTGTGTTCCCATGAAAAAAAAATATGACCAAAAGTAAGATATAGACAAAAATATATGAGCCATGCTCTGTGGAAAAATGGGGTTTAATGCATCTGAAAACAGGATCGACCGATGTCATCCGTCGCAATCTACGCAGGGGTTGACCCGTTTCGAAATTTTTTGTTTTTGGTAATGTTCGTGCATATGAAAGGACCATTCTCCAGTACAGCAGAGCCGTAAAATGGATCCATATTATGCGGAAACTAGCGTGGTGCATATATATAAATTACAAGGATGCATTCAGTCCCCTTTTATCAGAGCGCCGCTCACTTTTTTTTTTATTTAAATAAAACTGCTTATCCCGTTTGTCACGGGGTTGCCGTTATTGCGTAGCTGTACAATGTACACATACTAAATACAGAGTCTCGCGGAGGACTCAGTCGATAGAGTCACTAGACTATGATTTTAAAGGTCACAGTTTCAAATCTTTTGCAGTGGCATCTTTCGGAAATATTTCATGTGTCCCCTCACTATATCTAGTGCTGCTGTAGGCGATTTCTGTGACATATTCGCAAATTTGAGGTCTGCATTTAGCAGACGAGGACAGGTGGGGGGAGCGAAAATAAATAGGTTTTTTTAAGGTAATTTTTAAGTTTTCATAAATCATTGATAATGTTTTTCGTTTAACATTCAAAGAGAGAAAAAGGGGATTTTCAATATACAGGTAGTTCATGTTATACCGATGTTCAATAAAATAAGATAAAAACGAGATTTAGTGTTTTGTCTCGTTTGTAGATGAAGAGTGATAACTTCAAAAGTCATGTAACATGAACAGACATGCAGGACCATAAACATAATATGACCGGCTATGATTCAACAAAATTCACTTGGTCTTACGGGGAGTCCTTTAATGGGTTAGCTATGAAGGTTTGATGCATGATTTCTGAATGGAAAACAGTAGACCCCTTCCCATATTTTATTTGAAATAATTCCAAAAAATTTGAAGTGAATTCGATTTCAGAATGTTAAAAAGACTCAATATTTTAGCAATTAATGTAAACTTGCACGAAAAATTCAAGAATAGAAATCCTCATTGGAGCTATTCATAGTTAAAGTTCTGCATTTTGATCAACGGATCAGCCGAAGTTTTCCGAATGGACCTCACCATTAAGTACATACTCCCTGTAAAAGTTCATCGAGTTGTCACTTGCAAACTTAATCTTTTATTTCTACAGTGTGTAAGAAAAGTAATTATATTAATTTACATTTTGTACCATAACATTATATGTTTAATTTTTATTTACTCATTCGGCAAATCTGCACAAAATATCCTTTACACCATAACAATGTATAGCGAAAAATATGGCAAACATGAAAATTGAATGAAATATAGAAATTTAATAGATCTACAAATGGCATTGAAAAGAAATCGCCTAGCGCTTCAAAATATCCCAAACACTGATGAAACATTCACTTTTACAACTGATAAAAAGGAAACTATTTGTGACATTCAATCCCGAAAATACTGGTTTATGTTGAAGTTAAAGCCCCTTTCACAATTGGCATACCACCAATTTACGACCGCCTGCGACACTTTTTAACCAGTGTTGACGAACACTCGCATGATGTCCTGCGAGCTGTTGCAGTCATTGCAGAGTCTCAAGGGGTAACAACCGATCGTGTCAGACTTTTGAACATGTTCAAAATTCTGACGAGACTGAATGCGATCGAAATACTCTCTTTTGGTCGCACTAACAGTCGTACGAGTGTTGCACAAAGTTGCAAACCATTGCACAATAAGACGCACGATATTTCATCGTTTAGGCGTCGTGCAACACTCGCACTTGTATTAGGGATCCCTAGCTACCAGTCGTGAGTTCGGTTGCGTTTTGAATGCGACTGTTTGACTGTTGTTAGACTACTCACATCAACTCGTTCAATATTGTACTACCGCTGTACGACTTTAAAAATCCCCATGCGACTATTTCAAGGGGCTTTCATAATTGGCGCACGAGCAGAAGCGACAAAATATTCGTGCGACCGATAAATTTTGATTTGGATCGTAACTGTTACCGAAATAATCGCAATTGGAAAAATATTCGTACGAAATTCGCACGATCTAAAGCGACCGTTGTGCAACGCAAACGCATTAAATCTTGCGACATATCTTGCGTCTATATATGACTGTTGTACAATGAAAGCTAGTGTTGTAAGATAATGTGATAGGATCGCACGATTGATCAGGTGATCGGACGATTGAACGTGCGTCAATGCGATTGGACGTGCGGCGCTCGTGCGATCATGCGTTCAATGGTACGAATGCTCGTGCGAGTCAGAGGGGGTATATATACCGCCCGTTTCCGACGCTCTTCAGTTGACATAGTTGAATGCGAGAGAAGATGCAGCCCAGCAGACGGCGAGGAGGTATTGGCGCAAGAGCATCCATGGTCAATTGTGGTCTGAAACAGAAATGCTTATACAGGGTATATATATTAGTGGCAAAGCATGGCAAATTGAAGCTGATAAATCGTGCAATGATAGTAAAACGTTGCAAAATTACATGAGACACGTTGAGCCACAGTCTCATGGTTCGCAAAACACACGCATAGACTGCTGCGATTCATCTTACGACCTTTAAAAATCGTGCATCACTCTTGCGAGTACACAAAACGCTGCAAGACGTTCGTACTAATGTTCGTGCGTTGCATTGCGATAATTTGGATCGCATTCGGTCGCGTCTGAATAGTGTGCATGTCCACTATTTTGAAGAGACTTGATGCGACCAATAAAACGCATGCAACGAATGCGAGACATCGTGCAACGTATGCGAAAGCTCGTGCGAGGCTAAAAAATTCCGATCGCAAAGTGTTGTAAAGTGCTCGTGCGCCAATTGTGAAAGGGGCCTCAAAGAGACAAACCAATTAGCAACTAAAATGAACTCCAGCCCTTTTTGAAGGAAGCTGAAAGCTACTGCAGCTGATTTCTCTTTTTAGCTCGGGTTTCTTGCCTTATATGACGACTTTTAGTTCGTCCATTGGAATTCGGTGTTGATCTGACGAGATCCATACTTGGGCGGGTATAAATCTCCGGTTCGTTGCATAACCGCGGGTACAACAAATCTCATGATCGCGCAACCGGTCTCATCTAAACATCCAACAAATCGCACGGTGTTGAGATAAACCGTACCATCAGTCCCACCAGTTGTATGGTTGACGTCACACCAATCGTAGGTTCTCGTGCAACACTCACAGGTAAACATACAATCGTTTGCAAGAGCATAAGCGCCTTTGACTTGCAACAGTCGCTTCGACTTGTTTTTGTTGAACGACTTCTATTGCATTTATGAAAGCTATTTACGATCTATTCCGAGAGCAGCTTTTTAAAGTCGATCGTGCGACCAAACTGTCGCAATTAGTCTTACTTCAATTGTGAAAGGGGCTTAAAATAGATCATTACATGTGTGATCAATAAGATAGGTTTATTGTTTGCATTAAATACTTAAAAGGAAGATTTTACCAGTAAATAATCTATAATATTTGGCTATTCCGAAGTATTAAAGCGTCTCTTAGAAACATGATTGTATTTAGCAAAGTGCTTTTCTCATCTGAAGATAGTACATGTATATATTAAATGTATGCATATTAGAATGTGTGTATTACCCTTTTTTTTTTTTTAATCTGAATGAAAAGGACAGCACAAGATCAGTCAAACACCTTCAGCATGTTAATACTTTTACGACTAGTAACTAACTCCACCAATTTCAAACGTATTGCACCTCTTACAGCGATATCAAACACCATTTTATAATCGATAAAAGCAAATTACGTATACAATTTAGTCCTTTTGTGTGAAATATATTGATCACAGACTGGAGTAAATAAACGCAGTCCGTTGTACTATGGTTGATCCTAAACCCAAATTGAGACTCATTAAAATGCATGCTCAGAATCACATCTATCATTTAATCTTTTCCTGAGCCCCAGAATAAATATTATAGTCATGGCGTATATTACCGTAGACGTTTAGCTGATTTTCTTCTGTTGGAGTTGATGGAATAGCCCTTTCACTTAAAATGAACGATTTCTTGGACTCTTTAAATAGATAACTAAACCATTGAGAACTCTTGAGTTAAGGATTTGGTGGCACTACCCGATCCTTTCACATTAGTGGAACTCTCCAGGTTAAAGGTGCCTTTAGACTTACTACCGGGACCACGCATAAGCAAAAATCAATGGCATCATACATATTACAATAAAACGTAGTCATCTGTACTGACTGCTACATCAAGGCACATTTCATTGCGATGCGATTTCTAATACGTTTCATTTCTCATTTTCTTTTCACATTATGGAAAAGTTGACGATTTGGCTACTTTACGGGCATGGTGTAGGTTCCAATACTAAGTACTGCGCTGTGTCGCTAGACTTGTTTATTTTGTAACCATATACACGTATACTCAGGAGTGCTCAAAGATTGATATCTCTATCGGGCTGGCGATGATAAGTGTTGTTGGGCCAAAGTAAGGCTACATTAATACATATACTTTTACACGAAGATAACCTACCTAATATCATATATGACATTTTCTTCCAGTTGCATGGTAAAATGAGTCGGGAAGCCATAATTTGATGAATAGATCAGCAGAAAATGAATCATGACGTAATAGGCATTCGCTTACGTAAAACACATTTTCATCGACTAATTAACGTGTTTAACGTGTTTGCCGCAATCCAACTATGGCTTTCTCGAGATGGAAGCTTTCAAAATTGTTGATGCTTATTTCAGTGTTTCAGTGTTATCCACGAGTTGTTGTTAATAATATGGACACAGGTGATTGATATTCGTAAAAATACTGGAAAGTGATGTATTTTTCTTTGTATTATGGGATTGAACAGTTTTGAATCTCTTGAGTAATCGAACAGAGGGAAGGCAACAGGTTTAAATGCATCGGAGAAATTCTGACCAATTCAGGACATTCTGTGTGTCCTTGCTCTTTACGAGGAGGCTAGGGTCGAGATAGCAGCTACTATTGTGTGATTAGGGCTTTGACTTGTGTGTTTCGATCAGTCAAAGATAAACAGCTTAATTCACAATTAGTTATATTTTCCCGATGGTGCCCTTGTGTATTTTATTATGGTAGTAAATCTTTCCTCTTAAAAGAATGAAACTAGCCCCGATGGGAACCCAGGCATAATTCAACGATGTCTTAGATATATGGACAACACAATACACGTATTTCTTCATCTGTACAAGTCCCGTAATAGACCACAGCTGGAATTTGTCAGCTCACTCTGGTCTCCACATCTACAGAAAAAACATCAAATTGCCATTAAGAACATTCGAAGAAGAGCAACCAAAATTCTTCCACATATCAGCCACTTACCATAAAACGAAAGAACTCGAACTTCAGACTCTAGAATACAGAGAGAAACACGCAGACATGATTCACGTCTGCGAGATTTTACACGACATTGTCAAATTATCAAACAAACCTAAAACAGCTTAAAACTATTCAAAATATCGTCTAAAAAACGAATAACGATAAAACACCGTAATCGGGTAGTCGATTCTTGGAATTCCTTACCAGATCATGTTATACTCTCACCTACTAACGTTATCAATTTCTACCATATGACTTTACAAGCACCCTTTTACCGAAGAAGCATTCTCTCTAGTAGAGAATAAATCTGTCACTATATCGCTTTTGTTATTGTTGTTGTTGTAAGAATTTTGTCTCGGACATTTAATGACGCAATAAGTATTCATTTTAACATTGAAAAATTAGAACTTCAAGTCATGTAAATCAAAGAAAGTCATACTGGCTGAGTTTGTCACTGAGTTTATTTATGAGTCCCTGCGTACTCCATGAAAAGTGTTTCAGCTATTTGTTGGCATCTCTCTGCACATTGTCTTAGACAGATCGTCGGCCAGTATCAATTAGTTTCTTGTTGTTCATTGAGGCAGTTTTTACTTCTTGTTTGGCCTTGATTAACTCAGGGATAAGGGTTTTCCTTCTTTTTTCAGTGGCTGCAGGATATTGGTCGCTCACCCTGATCGCAGTTAAGTCCGCCCCCCCCCCCCCCCCCCCCGAACCCTGATAGAAAGACGGTCTTCAAACAATTCAACTTCGCTACAATGGGGCGGGTTTTACCAATGACAAAAACCCTGCACGATCGATTTTGATACTGGACTGAACATTTCGGCTTTGTAGAGTGTTTTCACAAAAGTTATGAATGATTTTAATAGTTTTAATTTTTACTTTGGTCAGGCGTTCGTCTTTATTCAAAACTAAAAAGAAAATTGTTGCTTATAGAACGGGCTTCACGTCTGTCACCTCCGACGACAGTCGATTATATTCAGGCTCAAATATCTGATCAATTTGTTTCGAAAGCCGATCACATCCTTCATTTCTATACTAATAACCGAATCCATGGATGACTATTTTGTTTTGACCTCTTCGCGTAAGTGAATGTCAAAGACTCTTCTATTTTCAGTTTCAACAATTTTTCCGCTGGTCTCCGACTTTTTTTCACAGAGTTCTCCTTGGAATCCGACGAAACTGTGACAGCTCATTTGACAGATCTTATATTTTCTGCTCAATTGAGTCAAGTGCCTCAAAATCTATTGCCTCCAGTCAACCATAAAAAGAGTGGAATATAGTTAAATACTTGTATTGTGGGCACTGTGTGGCTAGCTATTTCGGTTGAATTGTGACAAATTCCCATTGTTAGGCGACTGCTGCTGGGACATGTTTATAAATGACTGTGGCTGTGTTGTTGGCATTGGTGCAGATGCATACTAAAAACTTTAAAAAGTTGGTATCTGTGACAGGAAACTCCCAGGTGGCGACTAACTATGGCGGGGTATCATTACTCATTGATGGACGTTTATTAGGTTGCTCACCGTATTTAGGGTATATTTTTACATAGTCCAATTACTATCACTTTTGCCACTTTTCACACTTTTCGGTGTAACTGAATGCGCTGCCCGAAATACAAACACTTACGTCGGAAGTACCTAGATAAGTATTTTTATATCAGACCTAGTATGTTTAAACTTCTCTTTACTGTCGAGTAACGACTTAAATGTATTGTCTATGTTCGTTAATTATCTGACATCAGCTTTTTCACTACGATTTAACACACTTTACAGCTAGTATCATTATTTTTTTTTTCTCCAAACGAAGTTTACAGATACACTATATTCATATATCATCATCCTCAGTTGATTCCTTATACTTGTTGTAATTATTAAATTAGCATTTTTTGTTCAATACAGTTTACATGACTTGAGCAGAGTGAAAGAAAGAGAGAGCGTGCGAGGGAGCGAAAGCGAGGGAGATAGAGAGAAGGACGCGAGAGAGAGAGATAGAGAGAGAGAAAGAGAGAGGGAGAGAGAAAGAGAGCAAGAGAGGGTGACCTTGGAATTTATGTGACCTTTGATGTAAATATGACTATGTACTGTGTACACGTCAAATAAAATGTTGTTCTGTTCTGTTCTGCTTTAGACCTACTTCTTGGTTTCTTTTACCCTCTGAACAAAGAGAACATTGTTCGCGCCAAAAAACACAAAACTTTGTTCGACGTATATTACAAGTTTTTTTCTAACGGACAGATTTTTTTAAAACTTTGCACATACAAAGCTCATCATGTCTCTATAGGAGATTACAGTAAAAAAAGATTTGGGTCACCGTGGTCGTGTCTGAGAAAATTGCCTTTGAAAAAGGTATATACAGTTCCAAAATTCAGCTTATGTTGGATTTAAAGCGCCTTTCTTTAATAGTAAAACAAGAAAATTACAGGAAAAATATTTAAATATACATCTTTTTAAAGAAAATATTCCTATAAATTTGCACTTGCACAAAAGATATATAAAGGCCTGGTTTTGAGCATGGTAAATGTACAAATTTGCATGTTATATATGGATCACTGAGTTAAAAAGGGAGATAATTTGACCTAATTAAGGGTTAATCTTAAATAAATACATACTTTCTAACGGACAGACTTTTCTTAACATTTCCACACTTATAGTATTTATGATTCTAAACAATAAGAAAAAATAAAAATGGCACCTCTCTGTGCTTATTTCGTCAGAAAACAAGGTTGAAGGTCACTGTGGAAGTTATTTTTCAAGGAAAAAAATAGGATAAAAGCTCAGCAGACATAATGGGAAAAGGTGAATTGCTCAGTAGGAGTGATTTCTCCTTTTACAACAATAATTTTAAAAGTGGAAACAGCTACACTTCCACAGCTTTAAATTTGCTACATTTGTTTCCTTGTTTGGTGTGTAACGCCGTGTCAGCAGCATTTTAATTATTTCACGGTGACAGTTCAAAGATTCTTTTTTTTTTTTCTCTCTTCACAATACTATCCGAAGAAAGTGCTACTTGTTTCAGTACACCAATAGTATTGCCATTATGTGCAAAAAATACATAGGTGCACTTTTGATTCAATATCCGCGACAAAAATAAATGCGCAGTAGGATGCGCGCAAACATTTGTCATATATGCCGTTACATGAAATTTTTAAAATCCTGCAAAATCACCTTAAAACACTGATAAATGTCGCCTATCATAAAAAGTGTAATAATGTACTTCTGGTTTAAAGAACAAAGTTTAAAAAGCCTTTGCGTAAAATGTTTAAAGTTATAATCACTTTTACGAGCAGCTACAAAAATATGTCCGCCATATTCGTCCTGTAACAATCAATTATACTCCTACTACACTACTAGATCTCTAGTAGACCCATTCAATGCACAAACTTTCTGACAGGCTTAACATTACTGCTGCAACGTTTTAATAAACAAGAAAGATCTTTTTTTATATAGAAAACGGCGTAACAGGTCCGTGAATATGATTATAACCTCTTTGTGTTTTTCAAATTTATCGTTGGAATAGTAGCTGTTATGGTAGCAACAGTAGTATACTGGTGTACTTAAAGGGCCCGCAGAGGAGACATGTCGGCATTTTTTACCAATTGCAAATCTCTATTTATTCACTCGAGCATATCAATAACAAGAAGTAGGTCAAAAGCCAGCTACAGCTACCCCCAAAAAATTAATGCACACTGTCATCGCATGCAAACTCATATAGATTTACCAAATTATATAGGAAGCGTGATGATGAATAAACCTTTTCGAAAGGTGATCATTCGAGTACTAGTGAACAGGCTTACCTATTTGCCGAACGACAAAGGTGTAGACTTGTCCATATTGAAAGCAATTCCAGACGTCAATTCAAGTGTGGCACAAATTGCAAAATTTGTCTTTGAGTGTGAAACTTGCGGGAAAAGGAGAAAATGCTGGTCACCAAAAGCTGTGTGCCAGAGTGTCCTAGAATTACGGGATCGTTTGGTAAAGTGTTAACTTAAAGTTTTTACTTGTACGGGCATATCCATGATAACAGAATTGGGGCTACATCTCTCCCTAGATAGCCATACACTATAATCTTATCAAAGAGTAGGGTTAGATTGGTATTGGCCCAGTTACAGGTCCGAGATATGTGGCATAAGCCCGAGGCCGAACGGCAAATGGACAAACTGTAACTGTCAATATGAAATAAATTACTTCATTAATTAACAAACGGCAAGATTTTGTTATGCATTTTGAATTCGATATTGACAGTCATAATCGCTTTCTTTTTATGTTCGATATTGGCCGAGTTTTTCTCGCATTGGCAGTTTGCTAATCATACTGCCCGAGTTTGTTATTTTTTATCTTTTGAACGGACCGTTTTCGTTGAACGGGTAGGCAATATTGTTCGGAAATCGAGAAAATGCTGTTTACTAGTTTTTCTGCTTTCCCCATATTGTTTATAAACACCTTCCTTCTTTAGGGTGGTTAAAACACAGGATTATGTGGTAATGGTTTGGTAGGTACAAACTTTAAACATTGCCCATTTGTGGCTATTCATAAGACTAGTGCCAAAGGCTTGATGTTAACATTTATGTTAACCTTTGACCAAACAATCCCGTTTTCACTGATTCTGAGAAAGATGGGGATTTCTTAAGACATTTTGGGAAAAGGCTTAAATGACTATAACCAGCATTTTGCCCGTTTCCAATATGTTCTACCCATTGATATACCACATCTGTCATTTGAGCTCGCAATGTAATTTGTCGTCTGCAAATGCTTTCAATATAGAGAAAATTTTGTTGTTTGGTAAAGAGTTGAAGTACCTACAACTAATCAGGAATTAGCTTTCACGCCGATTTCAACATTTTTTCATTCATACCTGGGCGGGCCAATGGATATACAAGTTTTCAAGTTTGCAAAAATAAAACAATATAGCCCATAATGACAGTTTGATATTTTTCTTATTCTTGTTAATCGATTAGAGAGAGAGAGAGAGAGAGAGAGAGAGAGAGAGAGAGAGAGAGAGATAGAGAGAGAGAGAGAGAGAGAGAGAGAGAGAGGGGGGGGGCGCGGAGGGAAGGGGGAACCAACATGATTCATTGGCAGTTTAGCATAGTGTTATGGTTAGTGAATAATAAGAAGAAAAAAAAGACAATCTTGAAAACAACAGACTTGACATTGAAATTCATGGACTTGATTCGAATTCCTGCAGTATAGTCCCTGTGCTCATACAAACTACAGAATAAAAAATCCCTAGTAAGTCATTTTCAGGTTTAGAAATCATGTGGGTGAGCCATGTTCTAGCCCCATCCTACTGGGGTAGGCCCAGGACCACAAAAGATATTTTGTGAACGACTCGGTGCGACAAATAGCCATTTTATGTTGCTTCATTCAAAGTTATCAAAGTAATAGGCATTGTGGTTTCAGCAAGAAAATGATATCCTTGGTATTTTTTCATAAAAATGACCTTGCATAACATATCACCCATGCGACAGTGTCAGTTTTGACCATAGGATCATAGTTCTAGACAATATTAATGTAATGGCCAATAGATATTGCTATATACTTTGAGTGCTCCGTGCTCTTGTGAGCCAATAAAATTCGCTTATAAACATTATTATATTTGAATTTTTTGTTTTTTCCAGATAGCGATTTCATAACACATATACAGGCAAAATGGTTTGGGAAGTACAGTTTATCATGTAAGTACCCTCACTTTGCTATGAAATGATGTATTCTGCAATCGTCTTTTACGAATAAGATAGTCCTTCAATCGAAAAAGGCCACCAATAGATTCTCCTCAAAAACACACACTACAGTATTTGACACCATACGTAACACACTTTTCAGTGTGTTTATGAGAACTATCCGCATTATTTTTAGTAATAATAGTTACAATTCGTGCACAAACGTTTATATAAAGGGTAAAGGTAGGAATAGAATAATCAAAGCGGAAATATGCTACGAAAGCACCTGCAAACACCGATAATTTTCCGACTACCAGCTAAGCTATTGTGTGTGTGTGTGTGTTTTTTTTCAAAATAAATATAATTTTCTACGATTGAGGTACGAATTAGGAGAAAATTGTTTTCCCTCATGTATAATGCGAGTAACCTAAGATAACCATGATGCACGTGAATTAACAGGAAAAGTAATATATGTATTAAAATTGTCATTCAGCTTTGGGTAACCAACGTATCTAGACGTTTCTTTTTTTATTCCAGACGTTTCTGGTTTTTCGTTGTTCTGATAAGACTGAAATAGGGCGATAGTACTTGTTGCTAAAGACTTATGTATAAAAAATATTTATTGGTTACCCAAGTACTTGTCACGACTGTGCCAAATTACAATTTGTAATTCATGAAATATTGTTGGGTTGTCTTTTTGTTTCTAGGTTACGGAATGGTATACAGGGAATCTGCGTTCCATACTATTTAAGCTTCTTACGAACATGAAAGTTCGAAACAAATGCATAGCTGAAAGACAAACCGCACCTGGCGGGATTCGAATCCGTGCGGAAAAGATCCTCGTTTTTTCGAGGTTTAAAAGACCAACACCATAACCACTAAGCCAAACAGAATTCTCCCCAACGCAGTTGCCAGGTATTGATTTTATACGGGATGAAGCTATGCAGGAAGGAGGGATCTCTCGTAACAAGCTAGACAAACACTGTCAGTCCAGTACTTAGTCCGTTAACTTTGAACCTTCTAGATCTGAAGAGATTAATTATACTAGCTAAGAAATAGTACTTAGAGTTTCCAGCTCTTTTTCACAGGTTTTTCTTTTTTTACAAATTTTGTCTCAAGTAGTATCATTTTCAAGGCAATCAGATGAAAGTGGTTTCTCCTTGTTGTTGAATGGGTTGGGTATCTTTGTAAAAAGAAAAAGGTTGGAGAACATATACTTTAGGCTTCATCTCTTTTTTCTAAAAACATATCATTTTAAAACAGTACTTTCATTTTAAAAACAGGTGAATATCTTATTGCATAAATACCAAAAGTATTCAACAAGTTTTGCAGGCCAAAGCAGTGATCCAAGAGTGCCAGCCACAAATTTTGTTGTTAAATGGGCAATGTAGATAAATCTCAGACTTCACGTTCTAGGGCCGTATTTACCACCCATCACTTAAAATATTCTCTAATTCTCAAGAATTTTTAAAACTTGAAGGTAACGCAGGTTCTGGTTGCATAACCAAATGGTACAGCCAACCAGAAATCAAGGTGCTTTTCAAATCTAGAATTAAACAACGAATGCAGTACTACGGTTAGTACATACGATTCCCTAATCTTCAATCTTGATTGTCCAACTTTGACCGAATTAGTCTTGAATTTATAGTCGTTCTTTCTCCAGTTTAAAATGTCCATTTCATTTATCGCTCTTCCATGGTTACTAAAGGAGACAGTTTAAAAATGCCCTTTCGGACGTCATTTATATACCGCACCAATCAAGTTTAACTTTGTTCGGTAACTTCAATGTTCTCTATTGTACATGTACATTAATAGTTAATTTTGATTTAGGAGCAAAGCGTTCAGTGAATGTGATCAGCATTCACATTTTGGCCATATGCAACCTGCTACATATGTAACGTGATGTATTATTGCCAGAACGATTGGTTCGATTAGTCGAATACAAGGATGACATGCATGAGGAGGTGGAAACGGCCAAGACTTACTAACGGCGAACACTATTTGTTCCATTCGGAGACTAAAGGCAAGAACGGTAGCTAAAGGGTATTCTGGGACGTCCGAGAGCTCTGCATAACATTCTTCCATCATCAAAATAAATGGTTATGTGTCAAAATCCAATAAATATGTCGTCCGATGAATAATACCTCTTTGACAGATTTAGCTCAAAGTGGTAATGTCACCACACAGTCGGGTAAATTCATGTCAGCCCCAAAGATTGTAGCTTAAACCAGACGTACCGGCCATGGGGGTTGTGATTTCTTATTAGTCCTTAGAATATCTTCTAGTGATTAATCAGCTGAGACTATCCGTATTCAGTCTGCCAATCAGATTGTTAGAATTTAGAAATAAAATTCAACTTAGAAATGTTGGTAAATAGTTCATGAAAAAAGCCATAGATATGTAACCTTTTCCGAGCCATAGGCGAAAACGGGGGCCTTTTTGCGGTCGGCATAGATCAAGATCATACTATGCAGAACGTGCAGTCTGATCGATGAATTATTTATTGTCCGCTTTTTTTTAGTCCTGCCTATATGATGCAAGTATTTCTTAGTTTCAGTGAATTGTATTTGTAGCCGTTGAAAAAGGTCAAGTTTATCTACTTGGCACTGAAAGAGTGCCTTTACATGGATAAGCTCATCCTCGGAACCCAGGTTTGAAGTATTACGTTACTCTCCATGCATCTACCCCTGGGAAAATTGACTAGCAAATCATCGTTTCTTATGAATATTCATATGGTCGGGAAGTACCCTAGTAGCCAACCGAAAGATCGATAACATAATGGTACTCTCTTGTAGAGAGGATAATTTCATTTCTTCCGTTATAAAAAATAACCCTGGAAAACCCGAGGATGTCAACAAATATGGCCCGTCGGCGTGCTTGTCTCCTGTGAGATATGCCATTCTGCAATACAGGGACGGCACTATCGATCTTTGTGTACGATTTTAACTGACAATCTTCCCGTGTTACGCCGAAAATCTCTTTTTGAACAACGCTTCTCGATTATGGTGTTGATGGGCGACGCCGGATTTAAAGTATCGCTAAGCTTGATTTGCAACGAATGATGTGATTGGATATCGACAAGTAAAAAATAGAAATGACGGCGTATTTGTATGGTGGCATATTTCTGCCGCGAGATACGAGATAGCTATTGCGATAATTTAAGAGAACTATCATGATAAAGTTTCCTGGAAATATTATCAAGATAATAAAAATTTTCACGATAAAAATATCGCGATAATTCTAACTGTTATCATGATTTTTTTTGCTTTCGTGCCCATAGCTGACATTCACAGTATCTATAATTAGATACGGTTTCGGAGCTTCTTCGTCTACAACCTTATGAATTCTCCTTTTCCCTGAATGGTTTTAAAGTTGTTCGTAGGAGGCATTTTGGGTTGTCTCTGTAATTTTACAGGCTTCTGTTCATTTCGAGTCTTGTCAAAATTTACCAATTAAGCTACAATTGTTAATAACTTGAATTTTTACTTACTGTAATCTTGTAAAGTCAAAAACTACCGAGTTTATCCAAATGGTAAATTTTCTATTTATACACATCGAGACAAGGATAGAACTATCACGACAATTTAATCTCGATCATCGTCAGCTTCGTGCGCGATTGAGAAATTTTTTGTTGTAAAATATTAAGTTTATCGTGATTTTTTTTTTTACAGGAAACTTTTCACTATTTCGATAAAATTTTCAGGAAACTTTAATTTATCGTGATAGTTTTCTAAAATTATCATATCAGCCCTAAGACGGCGATATTCTAACGACGGCAGTCCCAAGCTCTTTAGTCTTTCAGTGTAGCTTTTGTATTTCAGTTCCGGGAGTAGTTTTGTAGCGCGTCTTTGGATGTTTTCGATTTTTATTCTTTCCATTTTGTACATTGTTGACCAAACGCAACTCCCGTATTCCAGATGCGGTCTAACTAGGCTTTTGTATAAAGTTTAGAACATTTCTTTATCCAACTGTGTAAAGCTTCTTTTTATCAATCCTAGCATCTGGTTTGCCTTTTTAATCTTTAAGTCTACATGATGTCGAAAAAGTAGTCTGTTATCCATATATATCCCCAGATCGTTTTCCATCTGTTCTGTTGAGATCTTTTTGCCCGTGAGATAGTAATGATATTCTAAAGTTTTTCCAATATGAACATGTTTACATTTCCCTTGGTTAAAATTTAGCTGCCACTGTATCGACCATTGTTCAAGCTTTGACAGATCTAGTTGAAGATTTTCTTGATCTGTTTTGCTATTCACTGCAGAATAGATTTTTGTGTCATCGGCAAAGAGCTTGGTAATGTTGTTTGCTTCGTCTGGTAGGTCATTTATGAAGATAGTAAAAAGTATTGGGGCCCAATACGCTACCCTGAGGGATTCCACTGGTTACGTGTCCCAAGTTCGATTTCATTCCGTTTAGGACTACCCTTTGTGTTCTACCTGTCAGGAAATGTTGGATCCATCTAAGCAGTTTCCCAGTAATGCCATATCCTTCTAATTTTTTTGTTAATCTTTTATGAGGTACAGTATCAAATGCTTTTTTAGAATCAAGATATATGATATCAATACTCTTGTTTTCATCAATCATTCTTGTCCAATCTTCCACTGTTTCAATCAGTTGAGTGATGCATGATTTTCCTTTTCTGAACCCATGTTGGTTATTTGTCAAGAGATTGTTCTCTTCTAGGTGGGTCATTATTTCATCACGAATTATTTTTTCCATAATTTTACATAAAATGCAAGTTAAGCTGATTGGACGATAATTTCCTGCATCTTGTTTGGATCCTTTTTTAAAAAGCGGAGTTACATTAGATATTTTCCAGATGGATGGAAGTTCCATTTCATTTAAGGACAGATTGAAGATTGTTGCAATGGGTTTGGCTGTTAAATCTGCTACCTCATGTAGAAATTTTGGGTGAATGTTGTCCGGACCTATACTCTTTCCTTCTTTAATTTGATGTAGATGTTTTCTGACCTTTTCCTCTGTGAAGTCAATTGAATCCAATGTTTTGTTTGTTCTTAATTGAAAGTCTGGAACATTGTCGTCTTCGATTGTAAACACGCTTTGGAAATACTCATTCAATATTTCTGCTTTTTCCTCATTTAGTGTGATAATATGTCCATTTTTGTCTACCAGACTTGGGATATCTTCTTTTACCTTTGTTTTAGATTTTATAAATTTCCAAAACTTTTTGGGGTTTGTTTTAAATTTGCCACAACTTTCTTCTCGTATTCGCGTTTGGCATCCTTTACTGTTTTTGCTGCATAATATTTTGCTTGGGTATAACTAGATCTTGTTAAGTCATTCCTACAATAGAGATACTTTTTCCACTTTGTTAGTTCCTTCTCACTGCCTTGAGGGCTTCAGCATTCATCCATGGTGTATCGGCTGGCTTTTCGTTGAAATTGCATACAGGTATGTTTTCTTTACATATATTGTTTATTTTATCGGCAAATTTCTCCCACGCCAGATGGATATCACAATGAATGAATTCTAAATCCCAGTTAACATCACTGAGTTGTGAACGTATACTACCATAATCACCTTTGTAATAGTTCAATCTATATAAGGATACCCTTTTACAAGAAATTTTTTTACTTGACAACAATTTAAATTCAATGACCTCGTGGTCACTTTTTCCGAGTGGTGCGTTATGGTTTAAAGTCTCAATCATGCCTTTCTCTGTGGTTAGAACTAGATCTATAAATCTAAATCTAATATTTTTGGATTTGTCAAAGATACTTTGCGTTCGGCTTTTGAAATAACTACCAGCTGATAAAAATAGCAATGACCAATTAGATTAGTTAGCAGTAGTCTGAGCACTGCTATATCCGTGGATCTGTAATAACTACGTCGAATGTACCAACGACAGGAATACGCGATTTTGATGTATCAAAAGTATCAAAAAAAAAAAGGTTATCAAGTCTTTAGATTTTTGAACGCAGGTAAGGTTTTGAATTCACTTGTGAATCATTGTGTTTGTGCCAGTCCAAAACAGTTCTAACAATGAGTGTTTGAGATTGACTGTATGCTCGGATGGTATAAAAGTACACCTGTATTTCTTGTTTTGCTGAGTGAGTAGCTTTTCTTAGGATTGAATTTCGTTTGCCGAGTTTGCAGATTGTCAGGGTCCATTTGAAGTTGTATGTGGTCTTTCTGAGACTTAATTTAGAAGATACATGTATTCTGTTCTGGGATCTTTCTCAGTAAACTGGTGAAATGTACTAGTCTTTAGTTGTAGATACACGTAGGTGCCACTTTCCTTTTTTTGTCTACAGGTGAAACATGGGCATTCCCACAAACAAGTGGCAGATTTCCTGAGTCAGTTGATGCTTAGAATATTGTTGCTACTGGAGAGGCTTGCAAGCTCTTTTGCAGACTACTGTAAGACTTTGATCGGAAGTTTGTCCGCCTTTTGTGATAGCAAGTTGACTGAAAGGCCCAGTGAAGGCCAAAATATCAAAGCAGGTGCCATAATACATTTAAATTTAAATCATACCATTTAAAAGTATGGAAAATATTGTGGAGAGAACAGTCTGTTATCGTGCAGTCGGTCCATATGTTAGTTGCTGGCAGGAAAAAAAAAAGAATTTTAAAATCAGGCAAAAAGTAAACAAAAGACACAGCTACCTGGCAGGTTTTAACCCAGTTTTGAATTACTTTCTCTGTCTGTGAGTAACACTTGGACCGATCGTACAATGACAGATTGCCCTCTTCACAATAATTTCCACACTTTTAAATGGTATGATGTAAATTCAAATGCATTTAAACACCCGCTTTGTTTACATTTGGCCTTTACTGTTACTTTAATTATCTCACTGTATCGGTATTGGAAATACTCGTAATTAGTCATCAGTTTCCTTTGTAACGACAGATTTAACTAGCTTGATATGGAGTCCACCTTTTGTTTTACTTACACTGTATTACTGACTTTTTTTTTTTTCAGTGGTGCCACACTGATATGGTCTTGATCTTCCTTTTTTTTTGTATGTATCTCCAAAATAATTTTGTATCATCGTTTTTCAACCCTTAACTTTTTTTTTTCTTGTCCCATTCTGCCTTTCTTAGGTTCCGATTATGCAGTGTTTTGAACAAGCTTTTGTTACGTGCCAAATTGTTAAGGGTTTTCGCCTTTTTGTATTTCTTTCCTTTGAACATTTTCTTTAGTTTTTTCAGAAACATGGAATTGAATGTTACTTTTATTGGTTCGGGTAGGAACTTGTTTATCGTGTTTTTAAATCTTCTGGGCAATGGAAACCACAGCTGCTAGATGTTTTCTTTTCATACATGTACATACCTCAGTGGCTTGATCCAATGAAGTCCTTAGTTCAAGAACTTGGTTAATGTTTCTATGAGACAAGCAGAGGATTGAAATAAGGTTTTTGGCTCCTTACACCCTGACTAGTTTTATTTCACAGTTTGTCACAAGCTCAATTGCTTCTTTAGATATCAGGTCTTGATGTACCATCACAAATACTCCCTTCAGGATACCTCTGTCATTTCTGTATACATTAAAATTGTTTTCAGGAAATACTGTGACACCGTTTTTAATTGCATCAGGTGTTGCCGGCTTTATGCACTTTGATAACCACGATTCTGTGCCACAAAGAATGTCTGGTTGAATGTAGTTTAGAGCTTTCTGGAACTCGAGTCACTTTCCACCCTGGGTGCTGACAAGCTATTGATTAATTGATTGTAAAATTATAATCAATGTTCGTTATGCCCAGATGCATATTGTTTTTGATTATAGAATAAAGACTTCATACTTCTTCGTTTTGTTTGGTGCTGTCATACCGTATTGATCAGTTGCTAGGTCTTATTGGGTGATGAATATTCATCGTTGGACTAACTTTACCTGAACAAGTAGCGGGCTACTAGTAGCTGGCTACTAGTAGCTAACTTTACCTCTCTGGACTAACTAGCATGTGTAAAATGATGTAGATCTACTTAGATGAAATGGAGTTAATAGACCTAGATGTAGTTACACATCGCATGGAGAGAATCCTCCCCCATTTAGATAAATTGCACATGTACATTGCCCGGAGAGAATATCCATTCCCCAGGTTTCTTCTTGATACTAATTTTTCAAGAATGATAGGTCTAATAAGGGATCGAATATTATGTAACTTACGATCCCTGGACTATTGTTCAATTAATAACTTGTAGATGTGTAACTTGCATTTTTTTTTAGACATGTCGCAACAAGCATCACAGAGTATTCTGCTTTTCAAATCACGCCCCAAAGTCTTTGTGTGGTGAAGGTCAATGTAATTACGTTGACAGCGGGCTAGTTTTAAATAGAGATGATCAACGTAGACAGCGTGCTGGTTTTAAATAGAGATGATCACATTTGGCGTAATAAGAGAGAAATTCTTCTAGCCGAGTAAAAATTGCATACAAGCAAACCAAATTTCCACTTCCGGTGGAAGTCAAACTACATATTAAGCAAAATATTCCGTTTATGTAGAGCAAGGAGAGGAGGAAAAGTATACACACAGCGTAAGTAGATTATTTCATAGGCTATGACAGATCATGAACAGAACTTCAGTAATGTATACAGTAATGTTCCACGAAAACGTACACAATGTCATACCATACGCCATTTTGTATCCCCCTATCTGTTCATGATAGCAGTATGGGCGGTGCTATTTTCATTCCCTTATAGTTCCAAATTCCAAAACTAGCCATTAGTAGCTAAAGAAATTAGTTAGTTAATACTGAATTATAGAACCTGCACAGTTCTACCACTGAGCCACTGTCGTGGAGACCAAAATGAAAAGCATTATTATGAAACGAGCGGAATTCATTAACTCAGATATTGTTTGCTGTGCAACATTGACAGATACGTACCATCTGGCTGATATATTTTTTCAACCGTTGTTCAAGCTTTGACAGATCTTCTTGATCTGTTTTGCTATTCACAGCAGAATAGAGACCCGGAACTGAGATACAAAAGCTACACTGAAAGACTAAAGAGCTTGGGACTGCCGTCGTTGGAATATCGCCGTCTTAGGGCTGATATGATCCAAACATATAAAATTTTTAATAACATTGATAAAATAGATAAAATTTTCAAGCAGTATGAGACCAATATTTTAACTACCAGAGGACATGAATTTAAAATTTTTAAGCCACATTGTAAAACAAATTTAAGAAAGAATACTTTTTCATGTTATTACACCATGGAATAATCTGCCTGAGGAGCTAGTGAATGCCAACAATGCAAATAGTTTTAAAAGTATTTTAAACAAAGTGTGGAGAAATAATCCTGTGAAGTTTAGTCCTGAGTGTTACTGACTGGAAGCAGGCACTGTGGACAAATCTAAAGAAAAGAATCTAAGAGGCAACCGCCTATAGAAGATTTCAAGAAACAGGTAAACAGGACAAGTTAAATATCAGTCATGGTCGTCCGGCAGGAAGAGTGGTGAATAGGAGATAGTAAACAAGTTTTTCAGATGAACTTTTAATTTACAGGAGACGGAATGGCCATTCCATTATTGAATAAGCGAATTTAGGGTATTCAGGAAATCCAATATTGAAACAGAGCATAAAACGTGCTGGTCCCCGCTTCAAATAAAGACCAGTTTCAAGTCAGCCTAATGATATAACCCAGGATCTTTCATTGCAAACAAAAATGTTTTAATATGCTTCGGGTAGATCTAATTCAACACAAACGACTTTGCTATTTGTTAAAACAAACGATATTAATATTAATGCAAATACTTTCCCGAAACCAGTACAAAAAACTGTTTCATTTTGGCTTCATTTATTTCTTTAACTTGACCGGATAAAAGTTATCGGATGAAAGGTAGCAGTTATTGAAACCTGGTATTTAAGATTCGTTGCCACGGGAGACAAATTAATTAGCGTTTCCTATTGGTGTGAAAAAAATGTCATAGTCTGATATTAAAAGGGTTTTTCTCGTCTGACGACTGAGGATCAAGGCTGGACTAGTGTTTTTTCAAAGTCACTTGTCCTACAGGACGAGTGCCTTTTCTAGAAATTTTCGGACCCTGGTGTGGGCCTAAAATATCCTCGGATGCCAAAACTGCACCCATCTAAGCTTTATCTAGGTACAGAATTAAGAATTAATGATTTACAAATGTAAAGTATGTTCTTTTTCTAACAGTCAAAATTCATTTGTACATTAGTATTAAACTTCCAAATCTGGATAAAAATTATTTGCATGTCAACAAACAACCGCCATTTTTTGTGCCTTACTCTAACCTCCTCCCCCCTAGAGTGAAGTTACAAATTCTCCCAAGACTCGAAAAATAAGGCAAAATTATGAATGTTATAAAATTCCTGGTCTGAGCACAGAGAAAAAGCATTTCAAGGCACGGTGGGTTCCCTGCGAAATAATCACATTTGCTTGATTATTTAATTATTAACCTATGTTTCTTTTGTTCACTGTCTATGGTAACATGAAGGAAAAAGGCTGTGCTTTGGATGCGGAGATTTTGTCATTATGAGCCAATGTACTCCACCCACCTTTTCTGCTTTCTGTCTTCCTTGCTCCCCACTTTTCAATGGCCTATGGGTTGTGGAGGAAGAGGCAGATGAAAAAAGTACAAAAATACACGAGAACCTATGCCCATTTTTTTAGGGGTTGGACTGTGTACAGGGTGAGGAATGTGATTGCCAGGCCTTTTTTCCTAGACCATTTTGCTGTTTTACAGTGCATCTTTCATATTCTTCTTGCTGTTTATTTTGCCAGAATAGCTCAGTTTGTAGCAACCTTGATTTGTGACTAGCTAAATACCTCTGCTTCAATGGTTTCAGCTTTGATAGAGGCATGAAGTCTTCAAATATGAGTGTATTTTAATTGGAGATTGGGAATGTATGGAATTTTTATATTCAATATTCATTTGATCATACGTAAACAAAAAACATTCTTGTCTCTTTTATTTTTCTTTCCAAAGTATGATACATTAATAGAACTTTCAAAAAAAGAAATTAAGATAAAAATAGAAAAAAAAAAAATTGTCCAACCTACCCTATTTCATATTTTCATACAATAGTAAACGCACCTTTTATTTTTATGGCCTAATTCAATTTTTTTAATCAGTCGGCGTGAGCCGGACGTTTAGAGAGACCACAAATTTTGGAAACCCGTCTGCTGAGGGAAAACTGATGTAACTGCAACTCATAATGGCTTTCACTTACAGTCTTATAACACTAATACTAGCTGTTGTGACCCTAATATAAATACTACTTTTAACCCAGATACGCACAAGAATACGAACTAGTAGTGAACAGGCCTTCAAGTAATCCCTTACTTAATAAGTGGTGGTTACAGTTTGTTTATCATTGAATTATGCAATAGTACACGTATTATCAAAATCTCGGGCCTGCAAAAACTTAGTTTACTTACAACGAAGCTTTAAGAAATGGTGTCAGTGATAAAGCAACAACTTATGAATGAAACAAGTGTGAATCAAGTGTATCGGGTTGTGTAAGCACATCTTGTAGTTGTCTGCTGTCTATATATTATTCGGCAAACTTCAAGTGATCCATTGATAAAGTTATACATAGTTACGGGATCGACCGAGTTGTGACGAGTGCTGTCCGTATATGTAGCAGATGTTGAAAAGATGATAGGTCATTTTGCCGTGAGCAAGGATAAACTTGCAATGGAACGAAGTTTGTAAGGAAACATTGCTTCAAAAGAGTTTGAAAATTTAGATTGTTTTGCCTTAGCACAAACTGATGTACATGCTACTGGTAACAGCCGTAAGTTTAAAAAGTAATCTGCCATTGGTAGTAGTTTAATGTGTTAGCGAGGTGAAGCGTGTGAAGTAGTGAGGGACAAAGGATGTAGAGTTGTTTAAGGGTTATGACCCTAGTGGTGAAGCCATTATGTAAAAATTTTCAGAGTGGACTGGTTATCCCACACTTGCAACCTTAGTAACCAAACTGTCCATTCACAATACTGACCAGCGCGAATTTATGACTTTTTGCGGACATTGTAGATCAAGATAAAACTGCATACTACATGCAGTCTGATTTGGGATCTACATTGTCTGAATGTCCGAAAAGGAGATTTTTTTTCCCCCAAAAAATACTCTTGAAAAAGTAAAACATTTGGTTTTTACTGTCGGCTTGAAAGTTTATTTTCACTTATTTGGCAGGTTAAGGGTTAAATCATTTTATAGCCCCTCTTCCTTTCCTTCTAGCTACAGCACTAACATTTTACATGTTCACTTACATGTTTCTCTTTTATGACATTCAAGACTAGAATCAGTCTGTTATCCGTTGACCAAACAATCCTGTCGGGCTTTAAAAATGTAGTGGGAAAAACAGCATACATGTAATCAGTATGTTTTTTTCGTTTTCCTCACAGCATTTTTTCATCACTAGAAAAATTTTCAACATTTTGTCATATGGTAGAGTAAAACAGTATTTTCATAGAGGAAAAAAAAAGTAGGACTGTAACACAAATAAGCTCACTCAACATCATATTCACCATGTCTGAATCAACTAACAAGGGAAAAAGCCTCTTCGAAGACCGCAGATTCAGACCAGATTCAGACCAGACTGCACAGAACATGCAGTCAGATTTTGGAGCTGTTATTCCTATTTTCTGAGATATTTTAGTCAAGACAGCAATGACCCTGCAATATTTAGGCTGCTTTTCAATGCTTAACATATCTATTTCATTGATTCAGTGCTTTAAGTGTAAAACTCTCAGTTACACGTTTGTCTCATCAGCTTCTCCATATTGGTTGATTCTCATCCTTTCCATATTTCAGATAAAAAGCACAAGGTCTACTGTAGTGTTGCTCGTGCACATTAGAATGATTCAATATAATGGCTCATGTTGTCCAATGAAGACAACGAAAGATCAAGATCAGACTGCCCTTTGAATGCAATGCAGATCAATTTCAATGTATTTATTAAAGATCCTAGTTTTCTGTTTATATATGATTTAAATGAAAAAAAAACTCGACCATGAAATTGTAATGTTTGGATAATGTTTTTGTGACTGTAAAAGGCCAAAACTGAGTGTTTTAACCAAACTATCCCGTTTTTGATGACCCCAAGGAAGACGGCTATTAAAAACATTGTGGAAAAAGTAAAAATGCAGATAACCATCGTTTTCTCCTTTTCCCACAATGTTTTTTTTTTTACCATTTCAACGATTCACATCATCATTTGGTCTACATTTCATTCGTCATGTGCAAATGCGTTTGATTTGAACATAAAATTACAACATTTGGTAAAAGGTTGAGGGTTTGGTAGATACTACATTCTTTGAAAGTAATGTGGGAGAAATCGGCCAGCCGATGTTTTGGACAGAACAATCTTGCCCAGGACAATTTAGGCAGCAAAAAAACATTAGGTAGGACAATTTGTCCAGATAAACACGAGCAGCCAAAAGTAAACAATTTGATAGTCATAACACAGGATACTCAATACCACTTATTCATACCATTTTAAAGTATGGATATTGTTGATGATATCTGACAATATGTTACAGTATAGTTTCCAAAGTTACAAAAATTACAGAAAAGAGTACATGTATTTGTATTTTGTTAATCTTTTATAAAAGGTTGGTAGGTACTGTTATTCATCATGAGTGATTTCTAAAGCTTGAAAATCAGTATTACTGGTCAGAATAATTGCTTACATTCTACGTTTTATTGCTGTCGACTGGCAGACATATATCTTTAGCATTCCGTTAAATTACTAATTTGTAAAGGACAGTTAGAAAAAGGGAGTTCCTACGTGACTCAGTTATAAGGTGTAGGATTTCTATCCCATACATAGTTCAAACAACTACCATTTGAACTGTGATTTCAAACCATTGTAGTTATTCAGTGTGGACAGATTACAGTGCTGACAGCACTTTGATACTATACATTACCCAATAACTCAATACCAAGTTGCTGTTACAGCAGTACATTATGTTACAAGGCTCTCAGATGAAGTTAAACAATGTGCTTTATGGCTAGTGCATGGATGAGGACAAAATTGTGATGCAATACTACTGAAGTGTGTTTGTACAATTATAAACAGCTCACCAGAGCAAGAAATTTGAAGTGTTTAAGGTGAGATTTTGTGATCTTCCTGCGTCCCTTGTGCATTATCAACTTTTACCATATGTACATGTACGTACTAAAGGCTGTATTCTGTCTTACACTCATAAAACTCAGTCAGAATATTTGTCTTGATAATGTCTCAAATGAGTTGGAAAATGGGTCATGTCGGATCAAAAACTAGGTCACCAGGTCAAATTTTTGGAAATAGATGGCCTTGGACTAAAAAGTAGGTCACCTGGTCAAATCTTTGAAAAACTTTGTGTACACTCTAAAGGCCATTATATTGTGTCCAATAGTCATCAAAGGTGATCAGAATATTTGTCTTAATGATATCTCGGACAAGTTGGAAAATAGGTCACATCTCATCAAAAAGTTCACCAGGTGAAATCTTAAAGAAACCTTGTATACACTCTAGAGGTCACAATTTATCTCCAATACACATGAAAGTTGGTCAGAACATTGATTTTGTCTTGATGATATCTTTGACAGTTAGAGTATGGGTCATGTCGGGTCAAAAATAGGTCACCAGGTCAAATCTTAGAAAACCTTGTGACCACATGTTTAGCCCAATACTCAATTACTTAGGAAAATAGGTCAGAATGTTCATCTGGATGATATCTACAATGAGTTTGAAAATGGCTTATGTTGGGTTAAAAAGTAGGTCACTGAGACAAGTCTTAAAAAAGCTTCTGTATACTGTAGAGTCCACATTTTCAGTCAAATTTTCATGACAATTTGTGAGAATCTTTGTATTGATATCTTGGAAGAGAATGGAAAGGGGTCTTGTTGAATCAAAGTGGCTCAGAGGGATGACTCGGGGCCATCATGGCTCTCTTGTTTAACTTATTTCCTTTTTCAGCAGTGATTGTGATGTATTTGTAGTCCAGAAATATTTATCTAAATAGAAATTCCACTTTTCAATGAAACGAAAAACCAACAAGGAAAAAGAGGTATTACGCTAACAAAATGACCTGAAATTGACGTCTATACAAAGAATAATTTGAAAGTGACTATTTATTTCATGGAGTATCATCGTACGGTATAAAAATTCTGTTAATGGTAAATGTCGGATCTTACCCTTTCAGTGCCATAGTCAAAATATAAAGCTTTTGTGGATGACATGGATTACGATCAGACAGCACAGAAAGTTCATCTTAGATATATGTCACCCACCTCATATTACCAATTTAAACCAACAAATCCTGTTTATTTGAGGTTTTTTAAGTATCTTTAAAAGATATGATAAATCAATTAGCCGCATAAAGAGTTGAAAATCTTTTGCAGAGTTCTGCATGCAGACGACAATAGCCAAAGCTAAGTTTGGACAGTAATTCAGTCATGTTTTATATGATAATAGAGGTCATTTATTTCATGTCAATTTTTTCTAGTTAAAGTTGCCCTGGTGGTTACTTTTTTACATTCTTTTATTTAAGTTTAATTTTATAATTTACTGTACGTTCCAGATAAGGGAGATGTAGTTTTATACAGAATCAGACTGCTATGCTTCTTCCAGTATGTCGTCTATTTTGAGAGGCTCCTATAATTTCCTCTGGGACCTGAGCAAACCATTGGGTCAAGGAGCAACTAGTATGGTTTACAGAGGACGAAATAAAGTTAGTATTGTAAAATTTTTACTATACATGCATTACATGTAATGGAGCTAAGAAATTCATTCAAATATTTGTTGAAATGAAATGTTGAAAAACTATTGAATTTCAAACTTCAAGATATGAAAAGGTGGAATACCGGTAGTTGTTCTGTTTTTTGTCATAAGCAAACAAAACTGCTTTACACTTTTATCAAGGCTGTCTGACTCTCCATCTAGCAGGTCAAATAAAATGTTTTATTGGGATTACTTACTGGATAAACAAGAGTTTTCTGTTCATGTATTCCTTTACAGCTAGTTACCTAAGGCTAAAACAAGATTGATTGTATGATTGTATGGTGTTTAACGCCGTTTTCAACATTATTTCAGTTATATCGCGGCGGCCAGTGCACCTATGCATGCTTTCCTGGAGTCTCTTTCACCAGTACTCTGCACAATCTTCTTTCCAAGCCACAGGCTGCTTTCCCACATAATCATCATCGAAACAATGGTCAGCTATGGGAGACTAAAACAAAATATATGTGTGGTTCCAGTAACATTCTTTTGAGAATTAGGGTCAGTAGGCTGGTAAGTTATTCTATTTTTAGCTCACCTGAGCACAAAGTGCTCAAGGTGAGCTTTTGTGATCGCCCAATGTCCGCCGTGCGTCGTCCGTCGTCCACAATTTCTTTAAACATCTTCTCCTCCTAAACCACCAGGCCAATCTTGATGAAACTTGGCAGGGATGTTTCTTGGGTGAAGTTCTACCAAAGTTGTTCAAAAGATTGAATTCCACCCATAACTGTGGTTGCCATGGCAACCAAAAGGAAACAAATAGCAAAATCTTTGAAAATCTTCTCCTCTGAAACTATAAGGCGTAGAGCTTTGATATTTGGTATGCAGCATCTCCCAGTGGACCTTTACCAAGTTTGTTCATATGATGCCCCTGGGGTCAAAACTGGCCCCCCCCAAGGGGTCACAAGTTCAAACATAGGAACAAAGAAGGAAAACTTTAAAATTCTTCTTCTCTGAAACTGGAAGGTATAGAGCTTTGATATTTGGTATGTAGCATCTCCTAGTGGACCTCTACCAAGTTTGTTCATATGATGCCCCTGGGGTCAAAACTGGCTCCGCCCCGGGGGTCATAAGTTCGAACATAGGAACAAAGAAGGAAAACTTTAAAATTCTTCTTCTCTAAAACTGGAAGGCATAGAGCTTTGATATTTGGTATGTAGCATCTCCCAGTGGACCTTTACCAAGTTTGTTCATACGCTGTCCCTGGGGTCAAAACTGGCCCCGCCCCAGGGGTCACAAGTTCGAACATAGGAACAAAGAAGGAAAACTTTAAAATTCTTCTTCTCTGAAACTGGAAGGCATAGAGCTTTGATATTTGGTATGTAACATCTGCTAGTGGACCTCTACCAAATTTGTTCATATGATGCCCCTGGGGTCAAAACTGGCCCCGCCCCGGGGGTCATAAGTTCGAACATAGGAACAAAGAAGGAAAACTTTAAAATTCTTCTTCTCTGAAACTGGAAGGCATAGAGCTTTGATATTTGGTATGTAGCATCTCCCAGTGGACCTTTACCAAGTTTGTTCATACGCTGTCCCTGGGGTCAAAACTGGCCCCGCCCCAGGGGTCACAAGTTCGAACATAGGAACAAAAAAGGGAAAATGTTAAAATTCTTCTTCTTTGAAACTGGAAGGCATAGAGCTTTGATATTTGGTATGTAGCATCTCCTAGTGGGCCTCTACCAAGTTTGTTTATACGCTGTCCCTGGGGTCAAAACTGGCCCCGCCCAGTGGGTCACAAGTTCGAACAAAAGAAGAAAGAAGGAAAATTTTAAAATTCTTCTTCTCTAAAACTGGAAGGTGTAGAGCTTTGATATTTGGTATGTAGCATCTCCCAGTGGACCTCTAGGGGGTCAAAACTGGCCCCGCCCCAGGGGTCACAAGTTTGAACATAAGAACAAAAAAGGGAAAACTTTAAGATTCTTCTTCTGTGAAACTGGAAGGCTTGGAGCTTTGATATTTGGTATGTAGTGAACCTGTTCTAAGTTTGTTAGCCCACCTGAGCACAACATGTTCAGTGAGTTCAAAATTGGGTCACCTGGGGTCATAAACTAGGTCACTATGTCAAATTAAAGAAATACATTGTGGGTACTCTAGAGGCTACATATATTGCTCAAATGACCTGAAATTTGGTCAGAATGTTTGTCTTGATGAAATCTCAGATGGGTTTTGATTTGGGTCACCTGGGATCATAAACTAGGTCACTAGGTCAAATTAAAGAAATACCATGTGGGCACTCTAGAGGCCACATTTTTTGCTCAATTGACTTGAAAATTGGTCAGAATGTTTGTCTTGATAAAATCTCGGATGAGTTTGAATTTGGGTCAACTGGGATCATAAACTAGGTCACTAGGTCAAATTGAAGAAATACCTCTAGGGCACTCTAGAGGCCACATTCATTGTTCAATTGATTTGAAAATTGGTTAAAATGTTTCTCTTGATGAAAACTAAGATGAGTTCAAAATTGGGTCACATGGGGTCATAATCTAGGTCACTAGGTCAAATTAAAGAAATACCTTAAGGGCACTCTAGAGGCCACATTTCTTGCCCAACTGACTTGAAAATTGCTCAGAATGTTTGTCTTGATGAAATCTCGGATGAGTTTGGATTTGGGTCACCTTGGATCATAAACTAGGTCACTCAGTCAAATTAAAGAAATACCTTTAGGGTACTCTAGAAGCCTTATTTTTTGCTCAATTGACTTGAAAATTGGTCAGAATGTTTGTCTTGATAAAATCTCGGATGAGTCTGAATTTGGGTCAACTGGGATCATAAACTAGGTCACTAGGTCAAATTAAAGAAATACCTTTAGGGCACTCTAGAGGCCACATTTTTTGCTCAGTTGACTTTAAGATTGGTCAGAATATTTGTCTTGATCAAATCTTACATGAGTCTGAATTTGGGTCAATTCACGTCAAAAACTAGGTCACTAGGTCAAATTAAAGAAACACCTTTAGGGCACTCTTGCATTACCTGCCCTTTGCAATTATTATACCTCCTTGACAACTGGAGGTGAGACGGGCATATCTTGTGACAATTTGCTGCTCTTGTTTCATTATCATTTGGCCTTGAACCTCAATATTTGGTATTTATCTTTATTTTAGACCTTTACTGCTTAGTACTCAGGTGAGCGATATAGGACCATCATGGTCCTCTTGTTTTAATTTGTAGCTCCATGGCCAAAGGCCAGCGAGCTTACGTCATGGCCCAGTGTTCGTCATGTGTCTGTACATGTGTGTGTTAACTTTTATTTCATGCGTCTTCTTCTCTGAAACTACCCATCCAATTTTGAGCAAACTTCACAAAGATGATCCTACCATTGTCTTCTTCAGAATTTATTAAAAGAATTTGATTCCATAAAGAACTCTGGTTGCCTTGGCAACAAAACTAAAAAATACTGAAAATCTTCTTGTCCCAAACCATAAGGCATAGAGCTATCAAATATGGCCTGTAGCTTCATCTAATGGACATTTACCTAGTGTCCTCAAGTTATAGCCCTGGGGTCAAAATTGGCTCAGCCCTGAGGGTCACAAGTTTTACATAGGATTATATATTTAAAACTTGAAAAAAAATCTTCTGGTACTGAACGCAAGGCCGAGGGCTACCAAAGTTGGCATATAGCTTCATCTGATGGACCTCTGCTGAGATTATTGAAATTATAGTCATGAGGTCAAAATTGGCCCCGGGGGCTACAAGTTTAACATTGGCTTATACATGTGTAGCGAAAACTTAAAAATCTTCTTGTTATAAACCATAAGGCCTAGGACTACCAAATTTTGCGTTTAGGTTTATCTAGTTGGCGTCTACCAAGAAAGTTCAAATTATAGCCCTGGGGTCAAATTTGGCCCACCCATGGCAGTCACAAGTCTGAACAGGCGCTTACATAGTAAAGACTTTTGAAGTCTTCCTGTTCCTAACCATAAGACTTGAGGCCACCAAAATTTTTTTTTTACATGTACTTTTATGTAATGGACTGCAACAAGGATTGTTCAAATTACTGACCTAGGATCAAAATTGGCCACCCTTGACTTCACAACTTATACACAGGCTTATTGTGAAACCTTCAAAGATTTACTTATTCCTGACCTTATTTATAACCACCCTTTTTTAGTAAGGGAATACAGTCTTCCCCTTGTAAGTTTTCCTCACAAAATATAAACTTTCTTACCCTTTCCCTGCCCCATACCCTGCTTTCCCCTCCCCACCACCCCACACCTCCCCCCTTCCTCAAAAATAAATAATAATAATAGTAGTAATTGTGGTCAGAATCTGGTTGGATCAATGCCCTTTTCATAACATCTAAATAAGTTTAACCAGTACAAAGTCTTAGAGTGTAAGGATGTGTTCATAAACCGAGGGTAAAGAATCTTTAAGTGAAATACGTGATACCTCAATGTATTATCTGCATTCAAAACTGTAGCTTAGCTATTTGCATTGTGTCAAGAATTGTAAAAAAGAGCCCTTAAAGCAAAGAGACAAATGCAACAAGTGGCTCTTGTGTTACTGTTGAATAGGTCTATTACACTACTTTTAACCCTTTACTAGACAATCCCTTTAGAAGAAGGCTTTAGAAAACATTGTGTGAGAGGTGAAAATGCTGCTTTTGGCAGTTTCTCCTTTTCCCACAGTGTTTTCTATCTTTTCATAGACATATCCAAACATTTAAGCCATAAGAAGCTTGTCATCTAATTTTGACAAGTCTAAAATTTTGTCATCTGATACAGGGTCAAGCTACATTATTGTCTAAACTTATCACACTTTTTGTCTGTTTTGTTATTATTAACAGAGCACAGGGGAAGAAGTGGCAGTCAAAGTTTTCACGCAGGCTGGCAACCTGCGTCCTAAAGATGTACAGATGAGGGAGTATGAGGTTATGAGAAAACTAAAGCACAAAAATATTGTGGCACTACTGGCCATTGAAGAAGAGGTAGAAATCTTGATCACCAGTATTTCAACATAATGAGGACACAAAACTTAGTTCAATTGAAAAAGTTTATGATAAAAGTGATATTAATAATAGTTGTATTACAAATATAGTGTTGCATCTGGGATTTTCATATGATGGGACATTTAGATACATTCCAGAAATTTGGGGAAGACAAAGCTGCTTTTTGAGGGACATTACATACCTTCCAAAACAAATTTTGGTATTCTAAACAAAATGTAATGAAACATGTTTTGCAGTGCATATTACTTTCATTTGGAAAAAAATAAATAAGTATGGAAAACTTATTTCTAGGTCCTTTTCATGAAGCAGGGCGACTTGTGTTTGTCCCACATCCAAATTCAGGTCGGATTTGAGCGTGATTTTCTTTCTTAAAACTGGTAGACCTCCAAAAAAAACGAAACATTTTGTCTGCTTTACCATATATAAGCAACATACATAGACTAGTTCAAGGTATGGGTGATAGCAAAAAGCACTGTGCTGAGATGTATAAAAGTTAAGATTCCAGCAGTAATCAATGTAGAATTTTTCAGTAGGCTCATCCTGCACACATACAAAATGCTAACCTGTTACTGTCATAAGCTCAATTTGTAGTCTGCATGTAAGAATACACTTTGTAACAATGCTGAAAACTAAATGAAAGGATGTTTCTGGAATTTTAGAGCTGATTTTTTTTTTTTTTGCAGCAATCAGGCACCGCAAGTTTTACTTTTTGGGAAAACAGTTAATTAAGGGACTTTGCGAGTTAGTCGAGGGTTTCATGCAATGCCACGGCCACGTTGTTTATTTTGAGGAGCAACAGCTAAATGCTAATTATTTTATTCACACAATGATGCAGCCACATTAGTTATTTTGAGGGACAATAGCTAAATGCTAACTAGTTGAGGGATTTTGTGCCATGACAAAATTATGATAACAAGGAAAACTTGTAGTAGTTAGAGAAAGTTAATCAACTTGATCATTAAATCTTTTAACAACACAACATATTTTTAGACTTGCCAAAATCAAAAGCATTCACAGACGTCAAGAAAAATTAAATGCATCTCGATTGATGAAATTTGTCTTTGAAAATATGGAAAACATTGTGGGAAATGGAGAAAATGCTGGTCACCAGCATTTTCTCTTTTTTATACACCCGTCGAACACAGGACGTATTATGGGATCACCCATGGCGTACGGGCAGGCGGGCGGGCTGTGTCCAGTTTTTTGTCCGGAGCATAATTTTGGCATCTCCAATCCGATTGACTTGAAACTTGGCATGTGTGTTTGTTGCAATAATACAGAGTGCAGTGCGAAAGAATCATTACTCTACCTCGTGCTGTCTTTGAGCTATTTCCCTTTGATCGTCATTTTTACAGCATTTTCTGCTTGTCCGGAGCATAACATTGTCATCTCCAGTCCAATTGACTTGAAACTTGGCATGTGTGTTTGTTGCAATAATACAGAGTGCAGTGCAAAAGAACCATAACTCTACCTCGTGCTGTCTGAGTTATATCCCTTTGATAGTCATTTTTACAGCATTTTCTGCTTGTCCGGAGCATAATTTTGTCATCTCCAGTCCGACTGACTTGAAACTTGGCATGTGTGTTTGTTGCAATAATACGGAGTGCAGTGCGAAAGAACCATAACTCTACCCCCTGCTGTCTTTGAGTTATTTCCCTTTGATAGTCATTTTTTACAGCATTTTCTGCTTGTCCGGAGCATAACTTTGTCATCTCCAGTCTGATTGACTTGAAACTTGGCGTGTGTGTTTGTTGCAATAATACGGAGTGCAGTGCGAAAGAACCATAACTCTACCTCGTGCTGTCTTTGAGTTATTTCCCTTTGATGTCATTTTTACAGCATTTTCTGCTTGTCCGGAATATAACTTTGTCATCTCCGGTCAGATTGACTTGAAACTTGGTATTTGTGTTTGTTGCAATAATACAGAGTGCAGTGCAAAAGAACCATAACTCTACCTCGTGCTGTCTTTGAGGTATTTCCCTTTGTCATTTTTACAGCATTTTCTGCTTGTCCGGAGCATAACTTTGTCATCTCCAGTCCGATTGACTTGAAACCTGGCATGTGTGTTTGTTGCAATAATACAGAGCGCAGTGCAAAAGAACCATAACTTACCTCGTGCTGTCTTTGAGTTATTTCCCTTTGATCGTCATTTTTACAGCATTTTCTGCTTGTCCGGAATATAACATTGTCATCTCAAGTCAGAGTGACTTCAAACTTGGTATGCATGTTTATTGCAATATTACAGAGTACAGTGTGCAAGAACAATAACTCTACCTTGCGTGGATTTTAAGTACTTCCACTTTGATCTTCATTTTTACAGTGTTTCTTGCTTGTCTGGAACAGAACTTTGTCACCTCAAGTCAAATTGACTTGAGACTTGGTAAACATGTTTGTTGCATTACCTGCCCTTTATGATTATTATACCCCCTCGACAACTGGCGATGGGACGGGCGTATCTTGCGACAATTTGCCGCTCTTGTTCCACAATGTTTTCAATAGGCTTTTTTTCTTTGGGTTGTTAAAACTTAGTTTTGATTGGTAAAGGGTTAATACATAATCCCTTATAATTATCAACAAAATTTCCGAAGAGGGCTTTTGAAAAACATCACAGGAAAAGGAGAAATTGCTTCCTTCTAAAATAATTTTCTTAATCTGAGGACACAAGTGAACATACCTTGTGTGTAGAGTTTGCTTTGAATACATTCCTGTAATCTCTTATTGAAACAGTTCTAATGAGTACCTTCAACAAAGGTTTTTGTGACAGAATGAAAATTCTAACATGGCACGTAAATTTGGCACTATCAACACAATGCAACGGAAAACTGTAAAATCCATTATGTGGGAAAGCAACCAGTGGCTTGGAAAGAATATTGTGTGGAGTACTGGTAAAAGAAACTCCAGGAAAGTGTGAATAGGTGCACTGACTGCTGCAATATAACTGAAAAAAGTTGAAAGCAGCATTAAACACCATACAATCAGTCAGTTATCGTAAAACGACACCAGTCTATATAAAATAGGTTTTGTTCCTTCTTGGTTTATTTATTGTGCCTCATTACTCAAAACTGTGGTTCATTGAAGGACATACCACCGTAAAAAGAAGAGTATTTCTTAATTTTAGAATTTAATCGCACCCCCCCCCCCTTACACACACACCTTTTAGTCTTCTGCCTTGAAATTCAGGAATTCACTTGTAAACATAATAGTTATCTTTTAACTCTTACCTAGTTTCAAAAGTTTAGATGTGTCCAGATTTAAAGTGCACCAATGCTTGTGAGGTAGAGCATCGGCCTGGTAACAAGAAGGTCCCAGGTTTGACACCCGGGAATGAGTGTCAACTTTGGGATTGCTTATTGGTTGGTTACCATCATTTTCTCCTTTTCCCCTCAATGTTTTCAAAGGTCTATCCCCAGGGTCATTAAAGGGTGGAATTATGAGGTAGAGTGGTTAAGGATTAACTTTTTTTTTCAGCAAGGTTCACGCAATAAGGTCATAGTGATGGAGCTGACAGATCATGGAAGCTTGTTTAATCTATTAGAAGATCCTAAAAATGCCTATGGTTTACCTGAAGAAGAGTTTCTCATTGTGTTTGAGCATGTTTGTATGTATATTGCTTCCTCTTTTATACAAGACCTTTATTATACATTATATTACAAGCTAATTTCTATCTTTATACATGTAGGTAACTTTGAAAACTGTTTTAACAGTAGTTTGATAGTCATTCATATCATGATCCAGGATGGCATCCTACATAGCTCTGAGGTCAATTTGTTTGACTCGCAATCCAGAGATCCCATGGTTTGATCCTATAACTGTTTGGTGATTTCTTGGACTGTCAGAGAAAATGGACTTGGACTTGCATGTAATGATACAATAATTTGATGGGGGTGATCTCTTCTATAATAGAGAGGTAACTGAGGATTTTTTTTTTCTTGTATCATGTTTAATACTCAACATTATTAGCTGTTTTGAAGAAAACGATGAGTTCTGTTCATAGCCCTGATGTTGTCATAGGCTTCGTAATGCAAAAATTTTCTTTCTTTTGTAATATCTCTGTTATTACTACATGTATTTACCGTAAACTTGGACAAGCTACTTACTACCAAAATAGGAACTTGTACAACAAGGGCAGGTAACCATCAGAATATTTTTGACATACTTATACCCTTTTTTTTTACTTAAAATTTTCACTGAAAATCGATCACTTGCAGCCAAACATTGGCACCTGCATGTGGTGCTCTTGTTTCATTTATATCACTGCAGCCAGTGCACCTATCCATGCTGTCCCAGAGTTTCTTTTACTAGTACTTCCCATAATACTGTCCAAAGCCACTGGCTGCTTTTCCACATAACCATTATCAATACAATAATAAAGGATGAGAAAGGAATGAATCCTGTCGAAATGATGATCATCAATCCTCGAAAAGAAATTGGCTAAGCTGGAGATTCAAACCAGTGACTCTGTGGTCTCAAGTCCTGTGGGCTTCCAGGTTTGGCTGATTAAGGAGAGGAATAGATATTAACCTATGTTTTGTGTAACATGACTCCTGATGTCTCTTACAAGGGACATAGACTGAGGTCAGATTATAAGGATGTACAGTCTTATCCTGATCAGATCTGTTGATTAATAATTTAATGGTTTAGCCCTTTACCAGAAGACAGATTTTAGACTTGTCTGCTTTGAAAGCACTTGCAGAGGACTAATATGGTTTAAATTTTGAATATGCGTGTGAAAGGGTAAAAAACATTGTGGTTACCACAATTTTGTCCTTTTTATACACCCGTCAAAGACGAGACGTATTATGGGATCACCCATGGCGTCCGGGCGGGCAGCGTCCAGTTCTTTGTCTGGAGCATAACTTTGTCATCTCCAGTCCGATATTGACTTGAAACTTGGCATTTGTGTTTGTTGCAATAATACGGAGTGCAGTGCGAAAGAACCATAACTCTACCTCGTGCTGTCTTTGAGTTATTTCTCTTTGATCGTCATTTTTACAGCATTTTCTGCTTGTCCGGAATATAATTTTGTCATCTCTAGTCTGTACATCTTCAAATTTGGTATTCATGATTGTTGAAAAATACGGAGTGCAGTGCACAAGAACCATAACTCTTCCTAGCATGAATTTTGAGTTATTCCCCCTTTGATTTTCATTTTTATAGCATTTCTTGCTTGTCTGGAGCATAACTTTGTCATCTTAAGTAGGAATGACTTGAAATATGGTATGCTTATTTGTTGCAATATTTGGAAGTGCAGTGCGCAAGAATTGTAACTCTACCTCGTGCTGTCTTTGAGTTATTTCCCTTTGATTGTTATTATACCCCCGCAAAACGAATGTTTTTGGGGGTATACTGGAATCAGCCTGTCTGTCCGTGTGTCCGTCCGTGTGTCCGTCTGTTCGTCCGTCCGTTTGTCCGTCCGTGTGTCCGTCTGTGTACAAATAATTGCCTGTTTCTGTCAAAGCGCTGGCGGGGGTATTAAGTCACATTCAGTGACAGCTCTAGTTTTTACAGCATTTAGTGCTTGTCCGGAATATAACTTTTGTCATCTCATGTCAGAACGACTTCAAACTTGGTATGCATGTTTATTGCAATATTACGGAGTACAGTGTGCAAGAACAATAACTCTACCTTGCGTGGATTTTGAGTACTTCCACTTTGATCTTCATTTTTACAGTATTTCTTGCTTGTCTGGAACAGAACTTTGTCACCTCAAGTCAAATTGACTTGAAACTTGGTAAACATGTTTGTTGCATTACCTGCCCTTTATGATTATTATACCCCCTCGACAACTGGCGGTGGGACGGGCGTATCTTGCAACAATTTGCTGCTCTTGTTTCACAATATTTAACAAATCTTCTGCACTAGGGTCAGTAAAATTGTGTGGTAAAGGGATAAGCTGTACTCACTGGTTTGATAACAAAAAGTGGATCCAGAACAAAGGTTTACAGTATATAATGTATTGCATGTATTCTGATAAATGCAACACGGAAGTTTTAAAATTGGGTTTTTTGAAATTCACACTGACATAAAGAAGGAAATTAATGCTTTAGTAATTGATTTCATGTTTGAACAACCCTGAGAATGAAGACTTGAAATCATTGTGGGAAAAGGAGAAAGTGCTGTTACCCAGGTACCCAGCATAATCTCTTTTTCCCAAAATCCATCTCCGAGACAAATCCTATCATTGGAGCCACATCTAAGTTTCTGTCTGCAAATGGAATCAATTTGGACAAAACTTGATCTAGAATTATGCTGTTTCATGAAGGAGAGCAAAGTACAACCTCATATTGTTCAAAATATCAAAGATCAGATTATACATGTAATTACAGATTTGAGGAAGCTAATGGTCATAAAAAAAAGGGGGGGATTTTTTTTTTTTGACATCTTCTCCTTTCAGTAAGATTGAAAATAAAATTGAAACTTATCCTTTCAACATAAAGTTTTAACAATGCTTAGTAGAATGCTTTTGAAAACTTAGTGAGAAAAAGGGGAAAAGTAATGATTGGCGTTTTCTCCCTTTTTATAGCCCCACAAACGAAGTTGGGGGGGGGGGGGTTTATACTCGAGTCGCCTTTTCTGTCCGTGTGTCTGTCCATCCGTCTGTGCATCACAAAAAGTTTGCAAGGGTCATAACTTTCAAAGTATAAATGCTAGTGATTTCAAACTTCACACAGATAGATCACATGAAGGAGAAGTGAAGTGTACAAGAAACATAACTCTGTCTTCAGTATATTCAGAGTTACTGCCCCTTTTAAATTTTTAACTTTGATTTTTGTCCGGGGCATAACTTCAAAAGTATAGAAGCTAGTAACTTCAAACTTCACACACAGATAGATCACATTAAGGAGAAGTGCAGTGTACAAGAACCATAACTCTATTCCAAGTATTTTTGGGGTAATTGCCATTTGTAAAATTTAACTTTCAAATTTTGTCCAGTGGCATAACTTAAAATGTAAGTAAAACAGCTAGTAACTTCAAACTTCATATCCAGATGGCCACATTAACGAGAAGTGCAGTGTAAATGAACCGTAACTCTATTCCCACTATTTTTGGGGTTATTGCCCTTTGTTAATTTTAACTTTGGATTTTTATATGGGGCGTAACTTGCAAAGTACAGAAGCTAGTAACTTCAAACTTAATATACAATTAGATCACCACAAAGCAATGTGCACTGTACAAGAAGCACACCTCTATTCCCACTTTTTTAAGAGTAATTACCCTTTGTAAATTTTAACTCTGGATTTTTGTCTGGGGCATAACTTCGAAAGTATAGAAGCTTGTTACTTCAAACTTCATATACAGATAGGTCACATGAAGGAGAAGTGCAGTGTACATAAACCATAATTCAGTCTTCAGTTTATTCAGAGTTATTGCCCCTTGAACATTTTCAACTTTGGATTTTTGTCAGGGGCATAATTTCGAAAGTATAGAAGATAATTACTTCAAACTTAACACACAGATAGATCACATTTAGGAGAAGTGCATTGTACAAGAATGATAACTCTATTCCAGCTATTTTTGAGGTTATTGCCCTTTGTAAATTTTACCTTTGGATTTTTATCTGGGGCATAACTTGCAAAGTACAAAAGCTAGTAACTTCAAACTTTATATACAATTAGATCACACTAAAGCAAAGTGCACTGTGCAAGAACCATAACTCTATTCCCCTTTTTAGCTCACCTGAGCACAAAGTGCTCAAGGTGAGCTTTTGTGATCGCCCAATGTTCGTTGTCCGTTGTGCGTCATCCACAATTTCTTTAAACATCTTCTCCTCCTAAACCACTGGGCCAGTCTTGATGAAACTTGGCAGGGATGTTCCTTGGGTGAAGCTCTACCAAAGTTGTTCAAGAGATTGAATTCCACCCATAACTGTGGTTGCCATGGCAACAAAAACGGAAAAATAGCAAAATCTTTGAAAATCTTCTTCTCTGAAACTAGAAGGCGTAGAGCTTTGACATTTGGTATGTAGCATCTCCTAGTGGACCTCTACCAAGTTTGATCATTTAAAACCTGTAGGGTCAAAACTGGCCCCGCCCCGGGGGTCACAAGTTCAAACATAGGAACAAAGAAGGAAAACTTTAAAACTCTTCTCCTATGAAACTGGAAGGCGTAGAGCTTTGATATTTGGTATGTAGCATCTCCTAGTGGACCTCTACCAAGTTTGTTCATATGATGCCCCTGGGGTCAAAACTGGCCCAACCCCGGGGGTCACAAGTTTGAACATGGGAACAAAGGAGGAAAACTTTAAAATTCTTCTACTCTAAAACTGGAAGGCGTAGAGCTTTGATGTTTGGTATGTAGCATCTCTTAGTGGACCTCTACCAAGTTTGTCCAAATGATGCTGCTGGGGTCAAAACTGGCCCAACCCTGGGGGTCGCAAGTTCGAACATAGGAACAAAGAAGAAAAACTTTAAAATTCTTCTTTTCTGAAACTGGAAAGCGTAGAGCTTTGATATTTGGTACGTAGTGAACCTGCTCTAAGTTTGTTAGCCCACCTGAGTGCACCGTGTTCAGTGAGTTCAAAATTGGGTCACCTGGGGTCATGAACTAGGTCACTAGGTCAAATTAAAGAAATACCTTGTTGGCGTTCTAGAGGCCACATTTATTGCTCAAATGACCTGAAATTTGGTCAGAATGTTTGTCTTGATGAAATCTCGCATGAGTTTGGATTTGGGTCACCTGGGATCATAAACTAGGTCAATATGTCAGATTAAAGGAATACCTTGTGGGCACTCTAGAGGCCACATTTTTTGCTCAGTTGACTTGAAAATTGGTCAGAATGTTTGTCTTGATAAAATCTCACATGAGTCTGGATTTTGGTCAACTGGGTTCAAAAACTAGGTCACTAGGTCAAATTAAAGAAATACCTTTAGGGCACTCCAGAGGCCACATTTCTTGCTCAATTGACTTGAAAATTGGTCAGAATGTTTGTCTTGATGAAATATCGGATGAGTTTGAAATTGGGTCACCTGGGGTCATAAACTAGGTTATTTGGTCAAATTAAAGCAGTACCTTGTGGGCACTCTAGAGGCCACATTTATTGCTCAGTTGACTTGAAAACTATTCAGAATGTTTGTCTTGATAAATTTTTTGATGAGTTCTAAATTGGGTTACGTGGTGTGATAAAGTAGGTCAACTTGGATATTCCTTGTGGACGCTCTAGAGGCCACATTTTAAGCTCAATTGACCCGATAATTGGTCAGAAATTGAATTATGCATGTGGAGTGAAATTTCGCCTATTGACTCAGGTGAGCGATCCAGGGCCATCATGGCCGTCTTGTTCCCTTTGTAAATTTTAGCTGGATATTTGTACGGGGCATAACTTCTCAAGTATAAAAGCTAGTAACTTCAAACTTCATATACAGATAGACCACATTAACGAGAAGTGCAGTGTACAAAAATCATAACTCTATTCCCACTATACGAGGGTTGTTCGATATGTAATGTGTATTGTATGATATCTCAAAAGCATTTGACTCAAATAGTGAAATGAACATAACATCCCTTCAAAATATTCTCCGCGGTTTGAAATACATAATTTCAATCTCTGAATCCATTTCACGGTACGCTGATTTAGGTAGACCTCTGAGGCACTGACTGATGGCTGAGCCAAGGGCTTGTCGGGACTTGTAACAACGACCAGATAAGAACTTTTTAAGTTTTGGAAAAAAGAAAAAGTCGCATGGGGCTAGATCTGGAGAGTATGGTGGGTGTGGCAAGACAGTAACCTTCTCCGACTTCAAAAATTGCTTCACAAGCTCAGTTTATTTGATGGAGCATTATCATGAAGTAGACGAACATGCCTAAATCCTGACACCAGGCGTCGTTTAAGATAATATTTCTTGAGCTTTTTTAGTATAACATCTCGGTAATACCGACCTGTAACAATTTAGCCCTTCGGCACCGGAATTCGTACGGCTATACCATCATATGAGAAGAATATGCAATAAAGAACCTTCTTTGTGCTTATGCTTCTTTTGGCAACTACAGGCCTTCTACCGTGTTTAGTTAGCCATATTTTGTTTCCAATTTTTGTTACTGGTTCGAAATAGTGAACCCATGTTTCGTCACCAGTAACAATGTTTGCAAATTGTCTTTGATTGAATTTGGGAAACATTTTGAGCAATTGCTTAGCGGTTTGTACTCGTACCCGTTTTTGGTCATCTGTCAATATATGCGGTATCCATCTGGCAGAAATCTTTCGTACTTTCAAAATACACTTCAAAATGAAATGCACCCGCGATAGCGATATGCCAACAGCGTTGGCAATATCACGAATCGTGTATCTGCCATCAGTTTCAATTATTTCCCTGACTTTTGAGACATTTGCCCTGCCTGTTAAAGCCACAGGTTGGCCAGATTTTGCTGCATCTTTGACGGACTCTGTACCAGTCAGAAATTTCTTTCTCCACCTACGAACTGTCTCATAAGATACCTTATCAGACCCATAAACTTCCCCCAATTCAGTAAAAATCTGCATTACTGAATGACCGAGTTTTGTGCGAACTTTTATATAAGCTCTAATTTCTTCAATATTCTTAATCCGTTTCTCAACCATTTTTACAACAGTGGTCAACGACTAGCTCTAATGAATTGACTATAAGTTTAAAACTATGTGGAGCTAAAGGTTCATGTTTATACCGTTGGAAAAGTATTGAAAAGAGCTATTCAAGCGTATCATCATCCAGGAAATCATTGAAAGCGTTATCGCGCTTTGGTACAATACACATTACATGTTGAACAGCCCTCGTATTTAGAGATATTGCTCTTTGTAAAATTTAACTTTGGATTTTTATCTGGGGCATAACTTGCAAAGTACAAAAGCTAGTAACTTCAGACTTCATAAATATGATTTCCTTGAACTTTTTGTTACAATGTAATGATTTCTCGCCCAGTTATGGCACTTTGTTGATATTTTTTCTATAAAATGACACCTGTTCTGTGACATGGCACTGTGTGGGGGTATGCGGCACTTTTGTGACAGTTCTAGTTTACAGTGTTTTCTACCATTTCACAGGCAAATCCCATCATTGGATACACATAAGATTAATTTTTGTTTTCTCCAAACGCTTTTCCAAACCTCAAAATTTTAGCCTGGTCCAAATTGAAAGCATTTGCAGACGACAAATTAAACGTTACTCAAAATATGAAAATTGTCTTTCTTAGTGTAGAAAACACTGTGGGTGAAGGAGAAAATACTGGTCACAAGCATTTTCTCATGATGTTTTCAAGGGGTTTTTCCTCACGGTCATTATATGATGTTACTGTATGGTAAAGACTTATGGCTTAAAATCATAACCATACAGAGTATGTTAGTCCTGCTTAAATGTAGCACTGATAACATACTGGAAAAAAATATTGAAATATTTTATCAAACAACAAAATTTTAGACTTTTCCAAATTGCAAACATTTGCAGTTGACAAATTGAAATGTTACCAGAAGCATGAAACTTGTCTTTCAATGGATAGAAAAGATTGTGGGAAAAGGAGAAAATGCTGGTTACCAGCATTTTCACCTTTTCACACAATGTTTTCTAAGGCATTCTTCCTCAGCTAGTCCTTTAAACTCTGGTTTGGTAGGTAAATAGTTAAACAGTTGAGGGAAGCTCTAGGAAAAAGGGGGTTTAATGCATCTCAGTGATGCATTATACCAAGCAAGTCATCACATAATTATGATTATAATCCATTTTATTTGTCAACCCACTGAATTATGAGGTAGAATGGTCAATGGACATGCAGAAAATTTACAAAACACAAAAAGTTTCTACCCAGATCAGCATGAAAGGACTGTACAGGCTGACCTGGGTCAATATTTTTTTGCTATACATTAAACCCCCTTTTCACAGAGCATGGCTCATCTATTTATTGCTCAGCACTGATTCAAAAATGATTGACATTGTACAAATTTTTTCATATCTCTAGTTTCACATGCTACACGTACAGTATTATGTTACTATCTTTATACACTGATTTAAACCTCTTCCACACAATTGCAAGTTTTAATGACCATGAGGAAGAAGGCGTTTGAAAACATTGTGGGAAAAGGAAAAAATGCTGGTAATCAGCATTTTCTCCTTTTCCCACAATGTTTTCTAGCTTTTCAAGAACAAATTACACCATTTGGGACACATTTAATTTGTCATCTGCAAATGCCTTCAATTTGAAAAAGCCTAAAATTTTGTCGTTTGGTAAAGATTTAAACATGAAACTGCTGGATTTATTGCTGACTCAATTTCCTTCCTTCAGCTGCTGGTATGAAATGTATTAAGGATAACGGTATAGTGCATCGTGACATCAAACCAGGAAACATTCTCAGATATATTGGAGAGGACGGAAAGTAAGTAGTACCCTTCAACCTGAATGTCAGGAGAATGAGGAAAGGTTCTTTTTGAAAAAGTTTGACCTATTACTGTACAAATACAATTTTTATGGCTTTAGTATTGACCTTTTCAGAACACATCATTGAAAAGGAGCAATTGCATGTACCAAGCATTGGCTCCTTTTCCTGTATTGTTTTTTTGTACTGTTGAAAAAAGCTTTTGTCTCTCTCCTTCGAGTATTTGTCCTTTGTAAGATGTTTCATAGCATGAGACATGTAGTAGGTCAAAAATCAGTCAATACAGTAGGTGGGGTAAAAATTTTACTTGTGTATTTAAAATTTACAGTCACAATTGCTTTTCTATTATCCTTTCCCCTACAAATTCTTGTAGACATCCCTGTTATTGATAGTATCCACAGACAACAGATTCAACATGAGCCAAAGTTTTTGTTAAAGCAGTTATTATTTTGATAACCATCATTTCTCCTTTTTCCACAATGTGTGTTTTAAAGCATACCCCTGTAAGGTCTTTAAAACTTTGGATTATTTATTAAACAGTTAGTCATCTTCAAAGATGCTGTTACATATCCATATGCAATACATTTATTTAACTGTGAAAGTTACCAAAAAATTAGATTGAATTATTAGTGAATTGTCATTTTAGAAAAATATCCCAGCATATCTTCTTTTCCTTGAAAGTTTCTTAAGCTATTATAGATCAACCCTATCATTTGTCAAAAACTTCCACAATATTTTTGAAACCTGTGGAAAAAGGTATGATAATGTTTTTAATGATGTTTTATCTTGATATTGTATTTTACTTTATTTTTTTTTTTTCAAGAACTATATTCTGAAATCAGCTTTTCCCTGTATTAGGTTTTGAGTGTTTACATTTTTTGCCTTAACCAAACATGTTTTAATGACCCTGAGGTAGCAGGCTTTTGAGAACATTGTGGTAACAAGCATTTTCTCTGTTTTCTACTACGGTTTTTACCTTTTAAAAAAAAGAAAACCCACAATTTGAGTCACATTGTCTGCAAATGATTTGGATTCAAACAAGCTTGTAATTTCTGTTAAGAGTAAAGGACTATATTCTAAAATTAGCTCCTTTAGTATTATATTGTGCATACATGTACATTGTTTATTTACATGTTTGTCAAAGATAATTTTCATGGATATCACAGCTGTCAGGAAGTTTAGCGAATTGTACAGTTGAACCATGCTCTATGAAAAGGGTAATTAATGCATCTGCAAAAAGTATTGACCTGGTCAGCTTGTGCAGTCCCCACAGGCTAACCTGAGTCAAAAGTTTTTGCTTTTGGTCAATTATCTGCGTGACAGAGGACCATTCTACTTCATGATTCAGTAGGTTGCTGGACAAAATGGATTTTATGATGACTTGCCTGTTACAATGCATCAGAGGTGCATCAAACCCCCTTTTGCCATGGTGCTGCTCATTTATAAAAACATATCACTTTATCTTTAGAACAATGAATAAATCCAACAGACATTGTCAGTTTAGAAGTAAGACCTTAGTAAGAGCAATTTCAGGGTTAGTTGTCCCCAGAAAGTTTCAGTATAGCAGACAGTTTAGATATAGGATTAGACTTGATATGGGATTAGACTGCAAGTCTTGTGGCATCTGGTTTTGATCTACAAGTGCCACAATGGCATCCAAAAGTTTGAAAGGCACATTGTTTAGACTTGTCGTCCACTGTTGAAAACTGTCTATGTAGAAGAATGCTTACATGTTTTCTCTTTCAGATCAATCTATCGACTTACAGATTTTGGTGCTGCTAAACAATTAGAAACAGAGGAGGAACAATTCATGTCATTGTATGGGACAGAGGAATATCTGGTAATTTGGCCACCTTTTGGCCCGCTGGCTATAAGTCTTACCCATTTTAAATCTTTACCAAATGATACAATTTTAGACGTATTCAAATTAAAAGCATTGACTTTAAAGACAACAAATTAAATGTAGCTGAAATGAGGGTAAGTTCTGTCTGTGAAAGTGTAGAAAACCTAGTGTTGGTTACCAGCATTTTCCCCTTTTTCACCTTTTTCCACAAGGTTTTTAAAGGCCTCAGGGTCATGAAAACTCAGGATTGTGTGGTAAAGAGTTAACCCTTTACCACACAATGACGACTTTTAACACCCCTGATAGAGAAGGCTTTTGAAAACATTGTGGGAAAAGGAGAAAATGCTGGTTACCAGCATTTTCTCCTTTTCCCACAATGTTTTCTACCCTATCAAAGAAAAATCATTTCATATGAGCCACATTGAAACTGTCATCTGCAAATGCTTTCAATTTGGACAGGTCTAAAATTTGTCGTGTGGTAAAGGGTTAATAAGCTGCGCAGTAACTCCCTTGGCTGGTAATTGAGGGGCTATTGGTTTTATTCCTAGCTTAGCCAGGATTCTTTCTTTCAATATGATTCATTCCCTTTTCACAACTAAACTCTTAACCTGCCATATGTTACCATGAATAAGTTTTTTTTTTTTTTAGAGTGTACACAAAGATCATCTTGCACCAAAGTGCAGTCTGATCTTGGTATATGCTCTCAATCTCCTTATTAAATCTTTATCACATAATCCCAAGTTTGAACAACCCTGAGAGAGACGGATTTGAAAAGATTGTGGTAATCAGCATTTTTTTCTCCTGTTTTCACAATGTTTTCTACTCTATCTAATAAACAAATCACCATTTAAGCTATAATTAAGTTGTTGTCTTTGAATGCTTTCAATTTGGTCCAGTTCAAAATTTTGTTGTGTGGTAAATAGTTTATGGTTTCATTTGTACTCAATGAATGCAAATACAATTAAGAAAATACTTTTTTATTCTAGTAAATAATTATAAAGTCCAGTGGATAGGGGTTAACCCTGTACCACACAATCACAACTTTTAACAACCCTGATAAAGTAAGGTTTTGAAAACATTATGGAACAAGAAAAAGATGCTGGTAGCCAGTATTTTTTCATTTTCCCTAAATGTTTTCTACCCTTTCAAAAAACAAATTTCAGTGTTTGAATCACATGTACTTTGTCTGCAAGTACTTTTTTTGGAACAAGTCTGAAATTTTGTTGTATGGTAAAAAAAGATAACATTGTTTCAACTTTACAAACACTAGTATGTGAGAAAACAGCAAGTGACTTCTAAATAATGTTGTGCATAGTGCTGGTAAAAAGAAAGGAAAGACCTGAAAAGCTGTTGAAAACACACTAAGTAGTTAAGCCTTTCTGACAAGACAAATTTTAGACTCTTCCAAATTCAAAACATCTGCTGATAATAAATTCAAAATTGGCACAGATGAACTTAAGTCCTTTGATAAGATAGAAAACATTGAGGGAAAAGGAGGAAATGCTGGTTATCCAGCATTTTGTCCTTTTCACAGAATGTTTTCAAAAGCTATCCCCCAGAGTCATAAAAAAAATGGCAGTATTTGATAAACCTACTCTCCATGTGCTAGGAAATATTCATTATCATATATCCCACAATGAAAATGGATGGGGGAGGGAGGGTACACTGAAACAATGTTGTCTATCCATAGACATAATTTTGCATCCTTTTCTGCTCCTACAGATTCCTGTCAGTGCGGGCTGAAATTTTGATGGAATTGTTCCTAGAACATTTGTAACTGCAATTTTCATGATGATTGGTAGACTATCTATAGGAGTTAATATGACCCCTTGGATTTTTTTTTTTTACTGTTCCAGTGAAATGGCAACTGCTTTGGGGGGGGAGGGGGGGGGAATTTGTCATCTGTGACAGTTCAGACTCAGATTAGCAAGTTTTACTGTGTTGTATGAACTTAAGTTTTGGCTTGAACAGACATAGCTTTTGAAATTAATGGAGTGCAGTTTGTGAAGGCTAACATGCAATCAATCACCTTTTAATCATGGATGCTCTTTTTTCCAAGGGAAAAAAAAAACACTTGAATTATGTTTGTATTTATCACAATTATGAACCTTGGAAATATATTCAATTATTCATATAACCCACCCTGGAAAGGATACAGTAGAAAATGAGCTGATGGATACAAATATTGTCGCATTTGTAGCATCCAGACATATACGAGAGAGCTGTTCTGAGGAATCCTATGCGCCGACAGTTCACATCAACTGTAGATCTTTGGAGTTTAGGGGTCACATTTTTTCATGTAGCAACGGGTCAGTTACCATTCAAACCGTATGGAGGTAGAAAAAACAGAACGAAAATGTAAGTGCAGTGATGTTGAATGTAATGTTGCCACTGTTTATGGCAGAATTCTTGTTCCTCAATTTCTGCATAAATACATTTGAGTTGCCCATATAGTATGGTATAAGTAAACCCTTTACTGCACAAGTCCAGTTTTAAAGACCCCATGGGAAAAAGTTTTTGAAAACATTGTGGGAAAAGGAGAAAATGCTGGTAACCAGCATTTTCTCCTTTTTCCTCAAATGTTTTCTACCATACCAAAGAAAGACACAATCATTTGAGCCACATTTCATGTGTCATCTACAAATACTTTCAAAATGGATAAGTCTAAAATTTTGTTGTGAGGTAAAGAGTTGGAGTTAGTTCCTCAAGTAACTTTGCAAAATGGAAAGAAAAAGGGAAAAGATGATGTCATAAAACTATTTCTTTATTCACTCCATCTTTTGTGATAACTAGACAAGTTATAACCCATTTCTGTTTTATTCTAGACCAATGCAGAGAAAAATACAAGTGATACAGACGTGTGCAGAGAAGAAAATGCTTTTGTGTGTCGATTTAAAACTTAGAGGAGCAATTAGATAAATGTAACATGCAAGGATAGACAATTGCAGGAAATGAAAATGCTAATATTGATCTATTTGTAAAACATAGAGGGAAAAGTAGTCACTGCTTGTACCAAGTACTTGCTTCATTTCTCTCAGCATTTTTAAAAGCTGCAGGCAATAAGTCTTTCTTGTGCTGTTAAGGGTTTATTTTGTGTGTTTTAGGTTTGAGATAACTTCCCACAAAGAGAGTGGTGTGATTATGGGTATACAACATACAGAAGGAGGTCCCGTAGACTGGAGTAGAGACCTACCACCAACATGTCGATTATCTTTGTAAGGGCACTGTTTTATTCAGCTATTTTCAACCCTTCAACAGATAGGTGTTTTGAATACTGTAAGGAAGAAATCTTGTAAAATTATTGTGGGGTCTTCAGACTCATTTAGACTCTTAAAAGTATAAAGTATGACATATAAACTTTGTGGGAAAGGAGGAAAATGTTAATGATGGTTACGAGCATTTTCTTCTTTTTCCACTATTTCTTCAAAAACCTTTTTCTTCAGGATTCTTGTAACTGGGATTTGCTTATTAAAAAGTAATAAAAGACATTAATTTTGCAGGGGATTAAAGCTCCTCATAACACCAATCTTTGCTAAGCTTTTGGAGTCAAATCCAGCTCGTGTGTGGAACTTTGACCAGTTTTTTGTCAGTGTGGATAACATTGTTCGTAAGAAAGTAGTGCATGTCTTCAACCCTCATTCCTGGAGCAACTTGAGAATTTACATCAGCGGAGAAAGCAAGTAAGAAGTGTTTTTGTATATAAAATCAAATGAAGAAAACTTTTGAAAATATGACGGGAAAAGGACTGTTGTGGAAAAGGTACTGTAGATCAAGATCAGAATAGGCCATAATGTGCAATTTAATCTTAAATCTACTTTTTTTTTGATACTGTAAGATTTTTCTGTCAAAAGGAACTTCAAAATCTCAATATTTTTTTTTTGGGGGGGGGGGGGGGGTTTGACGAACATTTGCATTGAATTTGTTTATAAGGTTGATGATAACTCTACCAAATGACAAAATTTTTAACTAAACAAATTTGAAGCATTTTCAGATGACAAGTGTGGCTGAAATGGAACGATTTGTGTTTGAAAGATTAGAAATCATCAAGGAAAATGGAAAAAACTTTTGGTTTTATAAGCATTTTCTCCATTTTCCACTAATGTTTTCTACAGGTCTCTTCCTCAAAGATATTGAAGCAAGGGATTGTGTGGTAAAGGGTTAACAGTATGTAAAACATTGTGTCAGTTGTTAAAACAATTCTGTTATGTTGCAGGTTATCAGAACTAGAAGAACATATTGCGGCCCAGACCGACATTATAGCATCCAGCCAGATTCTGTTATTTGATGGTCAGCCATTCAAGGAACGAGTCCAGCCTCTTTTGCCTATCAGCAGTTATCCAAATGAAATCTCAGAAAACAACCCCATCTTCTGTTTTACAAAGAGGGCTGAGGATGGCTGCAAGTTTCCACATTCAGTGATAAGTACGAGGCTTTTAACTCTTTACAACTCAATCTGGAGTTTTAATCACCCATATGGAAAAAGGCAAAGGAAAACATTGTGGGAAAAGGAGAAAATGCTGGTAACCAGCATTTTCTCCTTTTCCCACAATGTTTTCCTAATACTTTTCATAGAAGTGAAATTTTTGAGTAACATTTGGTTTGTTGTCTGCAATTGCTTTCAGTTTTTGGACTAGTATAAAATTCTGTTGTCTAGTAAAGAGTTTAACCATTATTGTTTGACAGTGACAGACATTCTTTTTAATTCTTGCAGTAGATAAGTTCTGAAAACATGAAGGGAAAAGGAGCAGTTCATTTTGCCTCAATGTTCTTTACACAGTTAAAAAAGAAATTTTCCTTTCCTGCAATTGTTTTTCATTTATACCACTATCACTTTACTTTAGTTGTTTGAAAATCAATCAGTCAATCAATCCGTTAACCCTTTCCCAAACAACCCTGAGTTTTAACAACCCCAAGGAAGAGGGTTTCTTTAAAACTTTTTGGAAAAGGGTGAAATTGCTAGTAATCAGCATTTTCTCCTTTTTCCAGAATGTTCTCTGCCCTTTTGAAAATCAAACTACCTCATTTTAGACATATATCAGTCTATTTTCTGAGGATTCTTTCAATTTTGGCATGTCTAAAATTTTGTTGTGTGGTATTCATTCCAGCTACATGTACCAAACTTAACTGTAGTTTCTACTACAAAGATTGGAGATCAGGATGAGGCTGCACAGGATCTTTAATTTGTACTATCTTATATCTTATGTTTTTGAGGTTTGCTGATTGCTAACAGCTTTTGAAAAGAAAAAAGAGTGCCTTAACCCTTAGCCTGCTAAATAAATAAAATGAAAATTTCAAGCTGATAGTAAAAAACACAGATTTTGCTATTTCAAAGGTAATTTTAGGGAAGACAAATCTCCTTAATGGACAGTGTAGATCCACGATCAGACTGCACATTCTGTGCAGTCTGATCTTGATCTACACTGTCCGCAAAAGATCAGTGAGTCATGCTTAACAACCTAAGGGTTAAATGTTCATTCCTGTTTTTGTGCACTCTAGGGACTGACAATTAATTCTACCATATGACAAGTTTTAGACTCATCCAAACTCAAAGCATTTGCATATGACATAATAAATATGACTCAAATGATGGGATTTGTCTTTGAAAGGGTAGAAAACATTATGAGAAAAAGAAAAAAATGCTGGTTACCAGCATTTCCTTCTTTTCTTACAATATTTTCAAAGCATTCTTCCTCAGGGCCATAGAATCTCTGGTGAAGGTTGTCACACTGGAAACCAGTTGTCTCTTTATCTGTCAATCTGTAGATACAATTTTGCGTCCTTTTTCTCTCCTATGGTTTTTATCAGATTTGGCTATTGCATTTGGCTTGCAACACACGAAAAGGGGCATTTGCGTAAAGTGTTGTCTTGGATCAGCCTGCGCAGGCTGATACGAGACAACACTTTCCGATCGTGTGTGATTTTCTATTTCACGCAAGTCTACTGTAGGAAAAAATCTAATATTGACGTAAAGTGCCGCCTCGGATAAGCCTGCACAAATTGTGCAGGCTGATCCAAGACGATACTTTACGCAAATGTGGAATGCCCCTTTTTGCTTGTTGCAAGCCATTTTCTGTTGAAGCCTTTCGTCACGGACCTGTAATTTTTGTAATAATTGAGCAACTATGAAAGTAGTTATGGCCCTTTGAAATTTTTTCCAGGGTCCATATTTACAAACTGTTCTTTAGAATATTCTTAGTCTTATTTTCAAAAATTTTCTTGATTTGAAAGTAACACAACCTCTGATTGGCTAAACCAAATACAAAATCTAGAATTAGACTTAGAAAGAAATTAAGAATGGTTGGTGAATACTGACCATATTTCACTCAGTGAAAAGGCACCGAAGGTGGGGAATATTCCTTGACCTGAGATGGTTCTAGCTTTTGCTTGTACTTCTTTTTGACAATCTAAAATCTGTATTTTTCTGTATTTTGGTATAATTTCAGGAGAGTTTCCAAAGTTTACAGCAAGTATGACCTCTGAGGATTATTCTCTGTCAAAGATGTGTTCTGCTATCATGTGCTACATATTTGAAGAAGTTAAACGGTACAACTCCAGGCAAGAGCTGATGAGACGCTCCGTCCATGCTATCATGTAAGTGGTTAACTCTTCAAATCTTTACAGAAGGACATAAATGTAGGCTTGTCCAAATTGAAAGAATTTGCTGACGATGATGTAAATGTGACTCAAATGATGGAATATCACTGTAAGGTGGTAAAAAATATTGTGAGTAAAGGTTATCAGCATTTTCTCCTTTTCCCACAGTGTTTTCTAAAGCTTCTTTCTTAGAGTCCTTAAAACTAGGGAATGTCTGGTAAATATTTTATGACCATAAAGTATTTAAATAGTCTAAAGTGAAATGCTGACAAGAAGTCAGATATGGGTCAAAGGAAGCAATTGGAGTGTGAAAAGGTAGAAAACGTTGTGAAAAAGGGAGAAAATGCTGGTTATGATCAAAAGTGAAAACCAATTTTTCACTGAATGAATGCCATTTTGTTTTCGCCAATCTAGACAAGACCTCTACCATGAATGTGGCCATCTTGTGGACTACTATAGGTTCTTAGAAAGAAACTGTGATAGCGTATTAAGGTGGAAAAATGAATTCCTCCGGTCCAACGAAAGGGAGTTAAATTTGATCACACTATTGCACAACCAAACCAACCTTGGATCTGAGCCTTTGTTAGAACTGAAGACCTTTCACGATAACTGTCAAGTTGGAATCGATGATATATCGAGACAAGTAAGTTTACTATTTCTAACCGTTTTTCAACAGTATGGACAGATCAAATTTGGGTACTCTATATCCTTTCCCAAATGAGAGATTTTTAGACTTTTCCAAACTTCAAAGTACTTGCAGATGAAAAAACTGAAATTGGAATAAATGAGTTTAATTTCTTTGATAGCATGTAAAGCCTGTTGGAAAAGGAGAAAATGCCTCAAGAGTTGTCCGTCATGATCGTCAAGACTTGAATGGGCTGTTGGTATGAGAAAACTGAAATATTGTTGAAAATAGTAAAAATGCAATTCATTCACTCAAATAGTTTTTACTAGTATCAAATATACATTTGTAGCAATGGGCTTAGTAGCTGTATCTATTATTTCACCCTTTCAGTCTTTAAGGCGAAATTAGGATATTCCTGATAACAAAGATGAAGATTAAACTGCACAGATTGTGCAGTATGATTTTGTATCTATACTGCCTGCGTTTTAAGCCTAGCCTCTAAGATAGAATGCTTTCTGAGTTTTAGTAGATTTTATTTTCATCCCATTGAAAAAGGTTGCGTTATTATGTTTGGTGCTGAAAGAGTTTCGAAAAACACAATTTCAGGTCAGTTACTTAAAACAGGAAGTGGAAGTTAAACTACAGGCATTACAGGACCAACAGCTGCAAAGGAAACAACTTCGTAAACTCTGGAATGACAGTCTAGGTTGTACCAATGAAGATAGGTGGTATGTATTCTTTTTTTTTATCACATAAAACCTCCTCCGGCAGTGTGTTAAACCCGTGACTTATTTTTTATAATATACTAGTGTATTATCGTTTTTTTTGGTCCTGCTTCTAGTTTTTTTTTAGTTAAGAGCATGTGAAGCCAGAGAAACCAACCACATCATGTGCCTGAATTTGTACTACATCGCCATTTTGCAGAAAATTGACATCATTGTTGCTAAGATGTATATGCATGAAAAGGCTTTTATGTCCGATGATGCAGGTGATGATGCAGGATACTTTTTTGTCTGTCATTCGTTTTATATAGTAAATAGAATCTCACAGTCATATTTATGTATTATCATTTTTAGCTCCACTGGCCGAAGGCCAGCGGGCTTATGTCATGGCCTGTTGTCCGTCGTCCGTCCGTCCGTCCGTCCGTGCGTTAACTTTTTTTTAAAACGTCTTCTTCTCTGAAACTACCCATCCAATTTTGATGAAACTTCACAGAAATGATCCTGCCATGGTCCTCTTCAGAATTTCTTGAAAGAATTTAATTCCTTCAAAAACTCTGGTTGCCATGGCAACAAAACTGAAAAATTTTGAAAATCTTTGAAAATCTTCTTGTCTGAAACCGTAAGGCCAAGGGCTACCAAATTTGGCATGTAGCTTTATCTAGTGGACCTCTACCAAGTTTCTTCAATTTATAGCCCTGGGGTCAAAATTGGCCCCGCCCCGGGGGTCACAAGTTTTACATGGGCTTATTTAGGGAGAACTTTAAAATTCCTCTTCTACCTAGCCATAGGGCCTAGAGCTACCAAATTTGGCATGTAGCTTTATCAAGTGGACCTCTGCCAAGATTGTTCAAATTATAGCCCTGGGGTCAAATTAGGCCCTGCCCGGGGGTAACAAGTTTTACATGGGCTTATATAACAAGTTTTACATGGGCTTATATAGGGAGAACTTTAAAATTCTTCTTTGACCTAGCCATGGGGCCTAGGGCTACCAAATTTTGCATGTGGCTTTATCTAGTGGGCCTCTACCAAGAGTGCCCAAATTATAGCCCTTGGGTCAAATTTGACCCCACCCCGGGGGTCACAAGTTTTACATGGGCTTATTTAGGGAAAACTTTAGAAATCTCCCTGTACCTAGCCGTAAGGCCTAGGGCTACCAAATTTTGCATGTGGCTTTATCTAGTGGGTCTCTACCAAGAGTGCTTAAATTATAGCCCTGGGGTCAAAATTGGCCCTGCCGCGGGGGTCACAAGTTTTACATGGGCTTATGTAGAGAAAACTTAAGAAATCTCCCTGTACTTATTCATAAAGCGTAGGGCTACCAAATTTCGCATGTAGCTATATCTAAAGGCCCTTCACCAAGAGTGCGTAAATTATAGCCCTAGGGGGGAATTTGATTCACCCCGAGGGGTCAGAAGTTTTACATGGGCTTATATAGTGAAATCTTTAGAAATCTTCTTGTTACTAACCATATGAACTAGGGCTACCAATTTTAGTCCTGTTTCAGGGGTCTTATGTTCAAAACCAATTGGCCAAGTATTGTAATGTTTGGCATGTAGTGATTTTACGTATTAGCCAGTGGAGCGATACAGGGCCATCATGGCCCTCTTGTTATCAAACTTGTAGACTAAAATGTATTTGATGCTCCCCAAGGCTCACGTCATACAATTTTAGTCAACTCATCTGATAGAAATGATAATACATGAACACTCATGTAAGATCCTCTATTTCTTCCCTAGTACTTATGTAGTTTAAACCTATTTATTTGACATTGATTTTGAAACAAACGTCACAACTTCTATCAATCACTCTGGATGATAGCTACCTGGAAACCTTTACCTGTACTTGAGCTGTGATGTGGGTGGTTCCTATGGTTGACCTCGCTCATCACGGGATTAGAACCCAGAACCTTCGGTGTGAGAGGCCAACGCTCTACCACTACACCACTCTGTTGGAGACTTTAAACTTGTACCAGACGACAAAATTTTATACTTGTGTTAATTTAAAGCATTTGCAAACATCATAATTCAGTGTAGCTCAAATGATGGAACTTGTCCTTGAAAGGGCAGAAAATATTGTGGAAAATGAAGAAACTGCTGGTTACCAGGCAAATACCATTACCTGAGCTACTTTTATTGTCATCTGCAAATGCTTTCAATTCTGTTAAGTCTAAAGTTTTGTCATCTTATACAGGGCTGAAAAGGCAGGGCTAGAAATGGCATGATAGCTCAATTCTTGGAGCACTGGTATAGTTAACTCTTAATGTCAAAATTATGTACTTTTCCAAATCGAAATCATTTGCAGACAAGCTTTAAATGGTGCTCACATGATGGGGTTTGTCTTTGAAAGGGTAGAAAACATTCTGGGAAAAGGAGAAAATGCTGGTTACCAGCATTTTCTCCTTTTCCCACAATGTTATCTATAGGCTTCTCACAGGGTTGTTAAAAGTCAGGATTTTGTGGTAAATGATTAACTTTCATGGCTAATATACATTTTGCTTTGAATTTGGAAGACATTGTTGCTTGGTTACATGGTAGATAAAAGAGGGGGTTTTGAACTGAGATATTGTTGGTTTGATCATCAGCTTTGGCCAGGTTCCTTCCATGGATTGACGATAGTAATTGTCACAGGATTCATTTTTCTCACATGACTGAACATTGTTTCGAAGATGTCTATTTGGGAAAGCAGCCAGTTGCTTGGGAAGAATGTTTTGCTAGGTAATAGTATACTCCGGAAAGCATGGATAGGTGCATTGGACACTGTCATGTAACTGAAATAATGTTAAAAAGTGTTAAAAACCGAGTAAACAGCTGGGGAGTGGTAGAGTAGAAAATTGATCTATTGATTTTTTTTTTTTTTTCAGTATTTCAAAAGTAAACGTTGTCATGGACAGTGTCTTAAAAATTAAAGCACAGTTTGGTGAGGATAGAAAAAAAGTCAGTTTAAGTTTTAATGAAGAACAGATTCACAAGTATGAAAAGTAAGTAAATTAACATCTGTTGGATTGTAAAAATCTTGTGTCTGAATATAAAATAAGATAAAAAAAGAAAGATGTCAGTGATCTCTTCATCTGTCTGTACAAGCAGTTTCTCTTTGGGTCATTCTATGTTTAACTGTTTACCAAACAATCCCGAGATTTAATGACCCTGAGCATGAAGGCTTTTGAAAACATCGTGGGAAAAGGAGAAAATGCTGGTAACCAGCATTTTCTCCTTTTCCTACAATGTTTTCTACCCTTTCAAAACAATTTTAACATTTACACCACATTTATTTTGTAATCTGTAATTGCTTTGAAATCAGAAAAGTATAAAATTTTGTTGTGTTGATAAAGGGATAACTCTTTATGAGATGATACTGATTTAGCTAAAAGAGCATTTGAAGGTGACAAATTAAAAAGAACCCAGATGATAAGACTGGACTTTGAAAGGGTAAAATACCCAGTTGGAAAAGGAGAAAATGCTGGTAATCAGTATTTTTTCCTTTTCCTACAAAGTTTTCTGTCCTTTCATAGACCTATCCCATCATTTGAGTTACATTCATTTGTCATCTGCAAATGTGTTGAATTTGGACTTGTCCATAATTTTGTTGGGGGAATAAAAGTATAGGATGATGACAGTATAGAAGGAAAAAGAACATTGTGTATACGTTTAAGATTAAGTATAATAAATGTATCACAAAAATCAAGAAATCAGTGTGGCATACCAGAAATAGATTGTTAGTGGGCTTAAATTATTCTTAAACCTTGTACCAAAAAATCCAATGTTTTAACTACCCTGAGAAAAAAGCCTTATGGAAACATTGTGGGAAAAGGAAAAAATTCTGGTAACCAGCATTTTCTCCTTTTCCAACAATGTTTTCTACCCTTTCAAAGAAGAATTCACCAATTGCACTACATTTAATTTGTCGTCTACAAAAGCTTTGAATTTGGGTGTCTAAAGTTCTGTTGTTTGGTAAAGAGTTAAGTGCTTTACATATCCTTGTTTACTGTGGTAAACAGTGTGGAGTAAGATTAAACTACATATAAGATCTCATTGTAGATGTACACAGTTCACCATGCTGAATCAGCTTTTGGCTGAAATTGCAATATCAACTTCGTTCTATTGACCTTTGATATCCATTTCATTTTGTTCTTGCACTCTAACAGTTAACTCTTTACCACACAATATCAAGTTTTAACAACCCTTCTGAAAATGGCTTTTGAGAACATTTTGGGAAAAGGAGAAAAAGCTGGTAATAAGCATTTTCTCCTTTTCCCAAAATGTTTTCTACCCTTTCAACCAAAATTTGCATTATTGCAGCACATTAAATTTGTCGTCTGCAAATACTCTCATTTTGGAGGATTGTAAAATTTTATCGTTTGGTAAAGAGTTAACCCTTTACTACAGAATCCTGCTTTCTAATACTTTTCTGCCTCAAAGACAAATCACATGGTTCAAGTTACACTTATTTCTCGTGTGTAAATTCTTTCGATGTGGACAAGTTTAAAATTTTGTGGGCAAGTAAGGACTTAATTTTGTTCTGCTCTTTTCTATTTCAGAAACAGACTAAGTGAGAACTGCATCAAAATCAAGTCATTGTTTTTTGACCACTGTGTGAAAGGTGCACTGGCCCAGTTCAATGAATTTCAAACTTGGTATAGGTAAAAAGGGCCTTCATTATTATTGCTTTTTTATACATTGGATTTTGTAAAAAGTTAGCCTTTATCAAACAATCACATTTTAAAGACCTTGAGGAAGAAGACTTGAAAATATGGTGGGAAAAGGAGAAAATGCTGGTAATCAGCATTTTTTCTTTTCACTGAATATTATCTGCCTTTTTTAGGACAGATGTCAGTATTTGAGCCAGTATACAACATCTTCTGCTATGGCTTTAGATATGTATGTGTCTAAAAGTTTGTTTTCTGGTCAAAGGTTAAGTTTGATTTCAATACTAATAATTCCTTTGTCATTCATCAGAAAGGCTCTGTGGCTATGGTCCTTATTTTATATAAATAAATGTCTCAAATGTTTTTATGCAAAAGAGATTAGAAATTATACCGCAGCTTCTTTATGTTGAACTGTTCTAAGAGAGCTCACACTTTGATTACTCTAATGGCACAATATCGTACAGTTTGTGGTTTTTTATTTTGCCTTACAATTGCACTTGAGTGACAAAGTACATTTTCTTTTAATGGTTGATTTGACCAAGACCACATTCTTTTGTCTATGTTATTCATAGCTCAACCAATTTGCGATGTGATGCAGAAGTTGTTTGATTCATTCTTCTAAATAGATCATTTACCTTGTTTGATTAACTGGAAGTTTTTTTCTAGTCCATCATTTGAGTTTCATTTACTTTGTACTTTTGCAAGTACTTCCACTGTTGACAAGTCTAGAAAATTTTAGTCTTGTAAAGATTGGAGTATAAGAGATTGAAGTGTCAAGGTTAGGGACCTGAGTGGCTCAGTGATGAAGGTGTAGGATTTGAAACCTCTAGGTTTCAGGTTTGATCCTTACTCAAAAACAGTTTTTTTTTTATTTTGTGGGAATGTCCTTGGGCAAGAGACTTCAGAGCTCTCACCCAGTAATGTTGAAACCTAGGACATATATCGGTGAGCTTTTGCCATGATTTGACTTAAATAATGTTGAAAGTGGCATAAAACACTGATTATTTAATCAGTCAGAGTTGGTATTGAGGTATTTTCTTAATGACAACTTAAAATCCAAGTTAACAATGGTATTTTATTAGGTTTTAGCCAACTTTTTTTTTGCAGTCTAAGAGTAATTGTGTTGGACTGTTCTAGCTATGGAGAAAAATTATTAATTATTAAACTGTTTCAGGGATGCATGTCGTGTAAGATATCAAAGTGAAGAAACTGAAAAACTTTTGAAACGGATGGCAGATTCACTAGAAAACTTAGTTCAAACTATGTCCCAGGTTTGTTCTGTTTTGTCATAATGCCTACATCTTCCATGAGTGATCCATTATACCAAGCAAGTCATCACATAATTAGGGATCGATAAAATCGACACAGTCTAATGAATGAGTGAATCTGGAGGAAGAGTGGTCCTTCGACATACAGAAAATAGACTAATAGCGAAAAGTTTCGACTCAGGTCAGCCTGCACAGACTGCGCAGGCTGACCAGGGTCGATAGTTTTCGCACATGCATTAAACCCCCTTTTTACAGAGCATGGCTCAAATGAATTACAGTATTACATATTTGTAATTGTGAATGGATAAATGGTAACCTAGTAGCTCGTTGCCATTACAATGATTTAAATGCTCTTAAAGCTTCAACCCTTTACCAACAATTGCAAGGTTTTAATGCTCTTGAGGAAAAAGTCTGTAGAAAACATTGCAGGATATGAAATGAATTCCACCCCTTCAAAGACAAATCCTATTGTCTGTGCCCTATTTTATTAATTGCCTGTAAGTGCTTTAAAATGAATGTGTGTAAAATTTTGTCACATGTTAAAGAATTAAAAGAGTAGATGTAAGTTTTAGCCTTGGCCAAATAAATGGAGAAAAAAATGACCAAGACAGATGTAAGTTTTAGCCCTAGCTAAACCAGGGGAGAAAAGAAAAGGGAGTTTGACTTAATTATTGTTTGAAGAGTATGGATACAGATAAGATGATTGTAATTCAACCCTCAAAGTCCCTTTCACAACTATAGTTGCTTTTGTGGCTAGGATGGATCAAGATCAGACTACACAAAACCTGCTGTCTGGTCTCTGATCTACACTGGCCACTTTGCTGATGAATTCTGCACAAGAGCAACCTTGAAATTGCTATAATCTGGATCTTATTTCTCTAGATTGAAAATGTCTGTGATTTGTTTGGCACTCTGAGGTTTAATAATTTTAATCTGTTACCACAAGAGTACCATGGCTTGAAACAAGTAATTTCTGCTTTCACCACAATGTTTTTAATTTAGTCTGCATTGATACCATCATTTTCTTCAAAGTTGAATTTTTCATATGATTTATTGTTAGGCAAGTGTGTCTATAAATAGCCTGGACTGCTGAACTCTTTACCAGATGACAAAATTTTAAACTGGTCCATATTGAAAACATTGGCAGATGACCAATTAAATGTTGGCCATATTATGGGATTTGTTGTTGAAAGCATTTTCTCCTTTTCCAACACTGTTTTCACAAGCCTTCTTCTTCAAGGTGATTAAAACTGGCATATGTTTTATAAAAGATTGAAAAATTTAAGGGGTCCTTTTTGTCATATTTCATATTTTAGCGTTGTGACCAGTTCCATGACCATGTTTCAAGGTTGTTGAGAAATATACAGGATAAAATCAAAGATAGCAATATGGGAGAAAAAGAGTTTATATCTTTACGAAGGGAATCTGCTCCATCTTCACATGTTGAAAGTCAGAGCAGAGGTCATTCAAGGTCGTCCAGTTCTGCTAGTGGAAGGAACAGAGAACATAGACACCAGTTGCTGAAGTCAATGCTAGACAGGTATTCTGTTTTTTGATTACTCAATTTTAGTTACGCTGTTTATGAGGAAAACTTCAAGGTATTGTCATATGCCTGGTGGTGCTGTCTGCGCTGTTGTGCAAAAAATTTGACATTTTATAATATCTCTGTCATTACTGAAGATACTTGCCTCAAACTCAGAGTAGTTGTTAATATCCAAAGCGGAACCCATACAACAGGGGCAGGTAGCCATTAAAGTATTTTTGACACAGTTGTTCCCCTTTTCTCAACTTAAGATTTTTAAAAACTTTAATATTTAATAATATCTCTGCCATTACTTAAGATATTTACATCAAACTTTAACTAGTTGCCAACTTTCAAAAAGGAGAACCCATACGGGTAGGTTACCATTAAAATATTTTTGACTCGGTTATGCCTCTTTTTCAACTTAGAATTTTCACTAAAAGCAAATTTCAGTCAAGCTTTGACACTTGCATGGGGTGCTCTTGTTTTTTCTAAAGATCAGTTTTCATTTTTCTATAAACAGTCCAGCTTAACCCTTTACCAAACAATCCCGACTTTTAACGACCCTGAAGAAGTAGCCTTTTGAAAACATTATGGGAAAAGGAAAAAATGCTGGTAACCAGCATTTTTTTTACTTTTCTCACAATGTTTTCTGCCCTATCAAAGGCAAATTTCATCATTTGAGTCACATAAAATTTGTCGTCTGCTAATGCTTTCAATTTGGACAAGTCTGTGTTTTCTCATTATGGTAAAGAGTTAAGACTTTAATTCTTCATGTAAAGATTAGGATTCTGCTTGGTTAAGATTTCAGTTTTGGCAAGATTTGGGAAAAAAAAATCTTAACCCAGAAATGATAATCCATTTTTGTTTTTAAATGCTTTTGAAAAATTTTATCAAAAAAAAGATGATTGCTGAAAAATGATGTCTTAATTTTTCTTTAGTTCTGAAATTTCTTAACTTGTTTATTGCATGTAACAGCTGTACTTAACAAGATTTTAATAAATGTTCATTTTAACAGTTTATTAGACAACAAAGTTTTAGATTCGCCAAAATTGAAAGCAGTTACTGATCACAATGAAAATGTGACTCAGATAATGATGTTTGTCTTTGAAAGGATGGGAAGCAATGTTACCAGCATTTTCCTCTCTTTCCACAATGTTTTCAAAAGCCTTCTTCCTTGAGGTCATCCAAGGTCATCCAAACATGGGATTGCTTGATAAAGAGATAAACCCATTTGATTTTAGCACATTGCAGTATGGCTTGAAGAAAGATAAAAACTCATTTAAAAAAAACCTACTTACTATATTTATTAATGTTTTTTTTTTTTTCAGTCTAACTGGTCAGAGAGAGTCTCTGGACATTATAAAAAAGGATTTACAGAGCAATTCACAGATGATCCTTGGGTGTGTATATGACCTTACATTTCTCTATGTATGAGAGCTGTGCTAACTTTGCATACATTTATGTAATGAGAGATCAAATTATATTGTGATTACTACTTTATTGAATTTGGCAAATTTTGGGAAACTTAACATCCGTAGGCATATACAGCATTTATATTTCCATGGTGACAACATCTGGGCGCAGACCATTTTAATTAAGCATGTTCTCTCATAAAATCTGAAATATTTCAGAGATTCATAATTTGATGTTTTTGTAATTCTATGCCAATCAATCATGGTATTTTCATGGTGTAATATTTTTGAGGTTTGAACTTTCAAAGTTTGAAAGTTATCAAATGGCATGTATTAAATAACCAAATTTCATCAGTGCCTATTTTGACATCATCGTTACGTCAGCAGAAAGAGTAGAAATATGCGCCATCACTAAAATTTGTGCCAAGAATGGAGAAACTCCTCAAATCTATCAAATATTCAAGTAATCAAGAACTATGTCTTTCACTATTAGATCACTGGTTTTCAATTGAAAAAAAAAAATTCTGGAAGAGCATATGTCTGTTTAAGATGACCCCAGTTATGGTGAAAAGGCCATTATCAACAAAGCTATAATGACATCTATTTAGATAACATTGCATATGTGTCAGCCGGTTAGAGTTAGACAGAGGAACTCATTCTATGCAGTCGGATCTTGATCTGTGCCATTTAATAAAGCCCTTGTTTTTGTCTATGGCTCTAAAAGGGTTAAACTGCAGCCATTTAGAGAGAGGTATATGGTGAGAAATGTTACAGTACCAATAAATGAAAATAATGGTCAAGACTCAAAGATAGCCAAGAAAATACTGTGGCATGTTGAAAAATTGTTTGCCAGAGCAATTTCTACATTATTTATTTATTCTTCTTTAGCACAGATTCTTTAATCCTTTACCAAACAACTATGTGTTTTAACTCTTTACCAAACGACAAAATTTTAGACTGGTCCAAATTGAAAGCACTTGCAGACGACAAAATAGACGTAACTCAAAAATTGAAATTTGTTTGCAGCAGGGTAGAAAACATTGTGGGAAAAAGGAGAAAATGCTGGTTACCAGCATTTTCTCCTTTTCCCACAATGTTTTCAAAAGGCCTCTATCTCAGGGCCGTAAAAACCAGGGATTGTTTGGTAAAGGGTTAATGACTTTTTAAACTTTGCCAAAAAATCCTGTATGCAAGGGCTTTTGAAAACTTAGTTGGAAAAGGAGAAAATGCTGATTATCAGCATTTTCTCCTTTTCCTACAGTGTTTTCAAAACCCCTTTTCCGAAAAGGTCGTTCGATTTCAGGATGGTTTGGTAGAGGGTGAAAGTCAAGCCACAGAAATGTTTGGTAAAGGTTATACTTTGTATCTCTCGCCAGGTACTCCACATCACTACAAGACAGCAGTGGGCCTCAGATGTTGCAGCAGGATTTTTAAATGCCCCAGATAGAACTGAATATCTTATAAAAAACATCAAACATTCCACATACATGCATTATCAATTTACATTTAAAGCACATGTATTTCATCATATGCAATTTTTTACTGTATTTGTATTTTCATTTGTTTGCTATTGTTTAATATGTAAAAATATGCTTAAGCGACTTTATATGAAATTATCCAACCATCGGCTAAAAGTAATTTTGATGCCTAAATTATGTAAAATTTATTTTATTTTTCCTTATTTTGTTTTAATTACTTTAATTACAAAAAACAAAACGATATTATCCAATCACTGGCTCAAATTCATTTCGATGATTTAGTTATGTAAAGGTTTTGTTTTACTTTCTAATTTTGTTAGCATTACTTGGAAACTACAACGTTGTAAAGGTTGATTTCAAAATTACGTCCGATCTAATTCATTTAAGCTTTTCAAGAGCTTGTCTTTGAATCTAAAAATTACTGCATTACTTCAATGGACTGGTTTATATGATGGATTTTTTTTTTTTTAAACTTTGGTAAAAAAAATTTGGGCTGATAAAAAATTATGGGAAATGGGGGAAATGCTGGTTTAAAGTATTTTTCCTTTTCCAACAATGGTTTTTAGCTCCACTGGCCGAAGGCCAGCGAGCTATTGTCATGGCGTTGTGTCCGTCGTGCGTCCGTCCGTCCGTTCGTCCGTGCGTGCGTCCGTAAACTTTTTCTTTAAAAAACTTCTCCTCAGAAACTATTGACTGGATTTTTACCAAATTTCACAGGGATGTTCCTTTGGTGGTCCTCTTTCAAATTCCTTCAAATAATTGTGTTCCATGAAGAATTCTGGTTGCCATGGCAACCAAAGTAAAAAACCTTTAAAAATCTTCTCCTCCCAAACCGCTATTTGGATAGCATTATTATTTTGCAGGAATGTTCCTTAGATACAGGTTTACAGAATTCCTTAAAAAAAAAAAGATCTGTAAAAAAACATGGCTTTTATGGGAGACTCATTTTCCTTTTATGGTATAAAGTAAAATCTTTGAAAAATTTCTTCTCTAAAACTATTCATTGGATTTCATTGTTGTTTTGCAGGTAAGTTCCTATGGTGGTTGTCTACCAAATTGTTTCTTCAGTGAGCTAAAATGCAGGATTGAATGATAATTGTTAAAAACTTCCTTTCGCCATTATAGAAATATCAGGCCTGTGGAGCGATACAGGCGCTCAAGCGCCTCTAGTTTTTATGGAGGTATGTAAAAAAAACCTTCATACAAAAGTGTGGTTAGGTTTTTTTTTTCATACCCCCATGAAAACAAAAAAAAATCTCTTCATTCCTTACAATTCAATATCACAGACAACAAATATGCACTTAAATAATACTATCTGCTCTTTTTTTGTACATCCAACATTGCGTATTTAATTAATGTCCTTTTCATTGATATTACATAGCGCGGTAAAACTGCTCGTTCATGACATAAAAATGACGTATATCATGACGTCATTATAGTAATGAACATTTGCAGACTTAGTATATTTATTATTAGAAGTTAAATACGCTAGAATTAAGTTGAAAATAAGATTGTTTAAACCAAGCAGAGTAACAATGAGTTTCAGCTCTATCTTTGAATTTACTGTTGGATATTTTTTCAACAATCAGAGAAAATAAATTCAGCTAGCAATTTGAACTTGGGATTCGATATAAAATCAGAACGAAAAACATTATGAAATCTCGTATACATGTTTGTTTACATTAGTTTGACTGCAAAAGTAGTTCCGGCACTGCTGAATTTTTTTTTTTTCATGGAGCTATGAAAAACTTTTTTCAGACAATCAGAACTCACCAATGTTCATGAAAAAAACTAATTTCGAATTATGAAAAAATATATTAAAAAAAGATTAAAATTTGGAAAAAAAAATAATAAAAAAGAAAAAAAGAATTTAAAAAAAAAGAGAGAAAAAAAGGGTGTTCAGAAATAATTTTTAAAAAAGGTTTTAAAAAAAAGAGTTAAAAAAAAAAATCATTACAGTTTATATAAGAAAGAAAAAAAAAATGATAATAATATTATTTAAAAAAAAAAAAGAAAGTTTCATTTACTATTGTATTATTGTAATGCCAATTGAATTATGAATGGTTCTTTTTCTGATAGTTTTCCATTGTGCATTGTAAATTCCATTATAATTTATATCTAACTTTGTTGTTAGAACACATGAATATTAGTGCCAAGTGTATGGAAGATTTTCCTATATGGAGATATATGGTTTTTTATAAGATATTCAGTTCTTTGTTAGGGGCAGGAAATGTCACCCATAGTATAATTTGTTTTGTGTATTTTTATGTCTGAGAGTAAGCAAGTATTTGCAAGTAATGACTTGAAAAGCAAGTTTTTCTCTTGAAATTTCATTTCAACCCTTTACCAGATGACAAATTTTAGACGTGTCCATATTAAAAGTATTTGCAGACGAGAAGTTAAATCAATATGGCTTGTAAAACTTTGTGAGAAAATAAGAAAAATGCTGGTAACCAGCATTTTCTCCTTTTCCCTAAATCTTTCTACCCTTGAAACAAATGTCATCATTATATCAACATTTGATATGTAGCCTGTAGACGCTTTAATTTTAGAATAGTCAAAAATTTGTTTTGGAAAGGGTTAAGCTGGTATTTATTTTTTTATCAGTTATCTTTTCTACTGTCATTATTGTTTGTGATTATCATTTGTATCATTAATTATTCACATGCCATAATGTAGTTTTGCATCCATATGGAGAAATGTTTTTTTGCATGGGGAGCAATGCAGATAAAGAGAAATTTGGATCCCTGTTCTGGCAATTAGATCTTGAACTACTGATTCCAGGTAGATCACTGGAAGGCCCTTGGCAGCAGAAGAGTCATCTTAGTCATCACAAATAAATCCATGTTTTAATGACCCCAAGGAAAAGGACTTTTGAAAGCATTGTGAGAAAAGGAGAAAATGCAGGTAACCAGCAATTACTCCTTTTTCAGCAATAATTTCTACTCAGTCACCACAAACCCCTGAATTGCAACCTGTTTTGATTTGTTGTCTGCAAATGCTTTCAATATGGAAAGTGTAAAATTTTGTTGGTGAGTAAAAAGTTATAACACTTTCACATAAAGTCTATGTTTTGAAGTATTGTTGAATAAAATGTCTTTCCAGAAGAACTTGCTTTTTATATCAAACTAGACGCAGGAAAACCTGTTGTAAATGGCACCTTTCATTGAGCCATTAAGTCTGTTTATGCTTACCTCAACATAAGGGAAGTATTGCTGTCTGATATTTTGCTAAATAAATCATAATAATGGGTGATGTTTCTATAGCAACACATGTCCTTATATACACTGTCTGAGTGGGGCTTCTACTCAACAGATTTGTGGAACATACAGAAATTTACACAAGGTATTGTACTAATGTTGAACATTTTGTAAACATGGACAGTAAAATGTGATGTTATAATTTTGTGGGGCTCAAAGGTCAAAAACTGTAAAAAGATACATGTACATGTTTGCTGCATATTATAGCGTATGTTCACTATGTATTTCTGTAAGGAAATGATTTATATGTATTATTTATATATGGAAAATTTGGTATATTTTATTTTTTTACTAGCAGGTTATTTCAATAATTAAAGGAATTTTATCCTATATTTTTTCATTTACAAAAAACCACCATGTGGAAAATAGGTAACTAGTAACAAGCAATTGCTTTTTTTCCCACAGAATGTTTTCAAAAGATTTGTCTGATAGGGATTTAAATTGTCCACATTTAACCCTTTACAAAATGACAAAATTTTAGATTTGTCCAAATTTTAAGCATTTGTAGACGACGAATCAAATGTGACTCAAAAATTAAAATTTGGTATTGGAAGGGTAGAAACATTGTGGGAAAAGAAGAAAATGCTGGTTACCAGCATTTTCTTCTTTTCCCACAATGTTTTCAAAAGCTATCTATTTCATGGCCGTTAAAACTTGGACTTGTGTGGTAAAAGGTTAAGCAGGTGGTTGGTAAATTCATGTATTTATGTAAGGTTATTTTGATTTCTGACCAGAGCATGGTATATTTCAAAGATACTGAGTTTACCAGTATATATTGTAAGTTACTCATTCTACAATTAAATTCTCTATTAGTTTGATGTTAGACTTGTTTAGTCTGTATATCTAATTTTTTTTCCCCTGACTTTTTAAAAAGTATAAATAAAGTATTGTATGTTGGAAATGGGTTTGAATTATTTCATATTCATTACACCATAAGAATGTTTGTGGAACCCCGAGAGTTAACTGGTCATCAGAGTTTATCATCTCCACGAACGAGTACAAGAGCTTTAGATGTATGTGCCAAAGCTTGGCTGTAGTTGCTTTAAGAAGTAGATCTAGATTGCTTTTCAGTGAAAATTTTAAGTCAAAAAAAGGACTAATTGTATTAAAAGTATTTTGATGGTTATCTGCCATACTGGTTTAGGTTCTTCCATTTGATAGTTTATAACTAGGTAGTCTGAAGAAAATATCTTCAGTAATGACAAGAGATACATGTACTAAAAAAAGTCAAAGTTTTTGCACGACAGCAATGCAGAGGACAGGGCTATGACAATACCTCGAACTTTTCTTTGTAAACAGCAGAGCTATTAAGCGACACAAAAGAGATACCGGTAATCAAAACTTGTTTGTGAAGAAGAATACCCATTCTAGTCTGTCCTAGTGCAAACAACAGGGTCCAGTTGTAATGTACCTGGCAATGGGTCTTTAGACAGCTAAAATTGTATTCATGATCATGTTGGAGAGTAGGCTCATGCAACCTTGTGACATTGGTTTACATGGAACACAGACACTAGATGCATTCTGCAGGTCATTGTGAAGCTGTGTTTCTACTGCAAAATGATTTTTCTGCAAGACTATGATGATTACTTTTGCTGCTACAACCTTTGTTACAGGATACATTGCTATACTTCAGAAACCTTGCCAAGGCTCTGACAATGTTTAAGTGCAAGCCAAGGGGCAAAATAGCCTTGAAATTAGAAAAAGGGAGCATTTTCAACAAGATAATTTATAATAAATACCATTGATTTTAGCATTCAAAGGTTAACCTTTAGGGTGCCGAATAAACTAAGCAGACCTTTCAAATCTAGAAATAAAACCAAAATAATTATTAATATCAAAGTTGATTTTGTCTAGAGTGTCTCAGCGAAGCCGACAGTGTACATCAAAGATCAGACTGCATGTTTTGTACCGTCTAACCTTGATGTACACTGACCAGAAAGGCAATTATAGTCGTGACAGGTGCTTTAAGGAATAAGATTATTTCTGGGTAAGGTTTCATCTTACATCCTTGTAATCAGCCATAGCAAAACAAGGAACACAAAGCAGTTCTGTAAGTTTCAAAATGATACTATTTTTATTTTATTTAACATTTTCACACCAGACAAGTTCACAATGTGGTGCTACCAAAGACATTTACATCTATACATGTTCATGTATCAAAAGAAAAAGTGCATACAAGTCAATGAAAACTACAATTTCAATCCAGACACAGGAGTAAAACATAATTATAAATATATCCATATGATTTCTGCAGGTTAACCTAAAAACACTGGTCCATGTATAATCCAAAACAGATAACAATTGAAATACTACCATGTAGTTAGTTACACATTACTTTTGTCTAAGCATGTATTTAAGGAGTGGTTTCTGTACATTCCACATGTTCCAAGGTGCTGCAAAAGAAATAATCAAAAAATTTATGTAAGCTATGCTCTTTGAAAAGGGGGCTTAATGCATCTGCAAAAAAGCATAGACCCAGCATGTCAGCTAGTGCAGTTGGCGCAGGCTGATCTGGGTCAAAACTTTTTGCTATCAGTAAATTTTCTGCATGTCAAGGGACCATTTTACTTCATGATTCAGTCGCATGTATGACAAAATAAGTTTTATTGATCGGTAAGCATGTGATAAATTACTTCTAGTATAGTGGTAATTTAACTCTTTACCAAACAATCCCAGGTTTTCACGACTCTGAGAAAGAAGCCTTTTAAAAACATTGTGGGAAAAGGAGAAAATGCTGGTAACCAGCATTTTCTCCTTTTTCTCACAATGTTTTCTACTGTCCCAGAACAAATTTCAGTTTTTGAGTCATTAATTTTGTCAATTTGGACCAGTCTTAAATTTTGTCGTTTGGTAAAGAGTTAAACCCCATTTTCCCTCAGTATGGCTGGTATTTTAAACTGTATGTACCAGTAACAGATAAAGGTTATAAATATAAAAGAATGACTATCACCCAGTGTCTATTCCGACAGCAAGTTTTGGAAACTGGTAAAAAATGTCTCATGTGACTTACAGGAGTTGGAATTATTTTCGGATAAATGCAATTGGGCATAGTTGAAATTTCAAGGAATACCATGTAATCAGTGGCCGTATGTATTTGCTTATACAGTTCTAGCCATGGATTGAAAATATAGCTTGAAAAGATCAAATATTCAAAACCATATGGGCCGATGGTTTTCAGTGATATATCTTTTGAGAGAAAGTAAATGCAATGATGTCACCTCACTGCTTACCAAGGTACCCTTAACTCTTTCAGTGCCAAATATATAAACTCAACCTTTTTTTGATGGCTGAAAATTTAATCTACTGAAACTCTGACAGATTTCTATTGTCTAGGCCTGACCTATCAAGTGGACAGTATAGATCTAAGATCAGACTGCACATTCTGTGCAGTCTGATCTTGATCTATTGCGCCCACAAATATCCCCCATTTTTGCCTATGGCGCTGAAAGGGTTAAGCATTACATGATGTGAAATGTATGATTTGTTTGTATGGTTTTTAAGGCCATTTTCAACATTATTTCAGTTATATCATGGTGGCCTGTGCACCTAACCATGCTTTCCCCGGAGTTTCTTATTACCAGTACTTTGCCCAGTATCATTCCCAATCCACTGGTTGAATTCCCACTTGACCATCAACCAACAAATGATCAGCGGTGAGTGAGGAATGATTCTTGCTGCAATGACTATCATCAATCCTTACAAAAAACTTGGCTTGTGAAATGAATGAACTGTGTTCGTTCCAAACTGGCTAGACATGTTCTCAGCATATTTAAATTCTTACATCTTTTACCAAAAAATCCTATGTTTTAAAGACCCTGAGGAAGAAACCTTTTAAAAACATTGTGGGAAAAGGAGAAAATGCTTGTTACTAGCATTTTCTCCTTTTCCCACAATGTTTTCTACCCTTTATCGATTAAAATCATCATGTGGGTAACTTTTTATTTGTCATGTGTGAATTCTTTTAATTTAGACAAGTCTAGAATTCTATTGTTTGGTAAAGAGTTAAATAACTTCATTCCTCGATAGTAGAAAATAATCAAAGTCTATTTACAAAATTAAGAAAGAAACTGGCCCTCATCAAACATCTTTTAACACACACTGTATGATAACAAGTCTTTACCAAACAACAAAGTTTTAAACTCAACCAAATTGAAAGCATTAGCAGACAATACAGTGAATGTAGTTCAAGTGATGATAGCACTCTGGGAACAAGAGAAAATGCTGGTCACCAGCATTTTCTCCTTTGCCCACAATGTTTGAAAAAAAAAAAAACCTTCTTTTTCAGGGTTGTTAGAACTCAGGATGGTGTGGTGAAGGAATAACAGGGACATTGTGTGGTAAAAGGATAACTGGTAAGCTCCTGCAGATAACATTTTTGATCTTGAATCAGACTACATTTAAAAACATTGAGAAAAAAAGCATCAATTGCAAAATGTCCTCAAATGTAATAAATCATAATTCATCCCTCATTTACAAGGATGTTTTTAAAGTTGTCTATTGCTGAATTGTTTTAACCCTTTACCAGATGACAAAATTTTAGCCTTGTCCAAATTGAAAGCATTTGCAGACAACAATTTCAGTGTGGCTCAAATGGTGCAATTTTTCCTTAATAAGGAAGAAAACATTGTGGGAAAAGAAGAAAATGCTGGTTACCAGCATTTTCTCCTTTCCCACAATGTTTTCAAAAGGCTTCTTTCCCGGGGTCGTCGAAAGTCGATAGTCTTGACCAAAACAGAGGCTTAAGATACCATGGATCTGATGTTGGCTATTTTTTGGTTACTTTATTTGTAATTAAGCTGCTGAGCACGACTCAAGGCACGACTCGGGAACATGCAGCCCACTCTTTGATCTACACTGTCCAATACAGAAATTTCTTTGTGGTGAAATCAACGTTGAAATGGAAATATTTGGGGTTTTAATATTGAGTTGAAATTTTTGCTTCATTTGTTTGGCAATGAAAGGGTTGATCTAAAAATGAAAGTCTAACTCATACTATACCTCAGAAAATTTCTGTGATCTACAGTGAAATGATGTTGGCATGGTGTGTACTGATGGAGTTTTAGAACCATATGTTGAGGCTGTTGTTCTGTACATTGGATGCTGTGCTTTTCCTCCATAACCTTGGAACCAGTCTGTAAACAAGTACAAGTACAGATCTGAAACATCTATACATGTAACAACTCTCCAGTTCCCTTGAGGTCTATTTGTGTTGTCCATTGATAAATTCTAAGCACTTTGTTTAACTCTTTACTAAATACCTCTTAACAGCTTTAAGCAAGAGGGCTTTTGAATGCATTGTGGGATCCAGCAATTTCTCCTATACCCAATATGTTCTCAACCTTCCGTATCATTTGAACCACATTAAATTTTCTTTCTTCAAATGCTTTCAGTATGCATGAATCTAAAAATTTGTCATTTTGTAAGAGTTAAGGAGGAAAATTTTATTTTATTTCAAAAATTTAGTTTGGAAAATAGAGCACAGCACTGAGGACTCGTTGAAAGACAAATCATTAACATGCAACCAGCCATGTAGCCAGTTGTTGCACCAAATTGCTTAAACCAATTAAAACTTGTCCTTTTTGTATTCATTTAAATGCTCAGACATAAATGTCACATACAGATGTCATCTATTGCTAGTATTTGGACAAATCATGCGTGTTACGTGCTTGGCTATTTTCGAAGAAAACCTTGAGATATTGTCATTGTCCTGCCTTTCTATGCATTGTCATCATCAAAGAAAACCTTTAACATTTCATAATATACCTGTCATCACTTAAGATATTTCCATAAAGCTCGGACTAGCTGTTAACTATTGCAAGGGGAACACACATCAGTATGGCAGGTAACCATCAAAATATTTTTGACATAGTTGTGTCCCTTTTTCATCTTAAAACTTTTTCTGAAAATCAATCTGTTTCTAAATGCAACTGCAACAGAGTGTTGGCAACATCATGCGATGCTCTTGTCTTACTCTATGTCATCAGACTATGAAACTAAATACAGATCTAACTGTGGTATCAAATGAATTCCTTTCAGCAAAGATAACAAAGGTGTCCTTTATCTAACTAGACAATATATGGAAAGCAATGCCTTTACTCATACCTGGGTTTTCAAATCTGTTGGGTATATTGTTGGTTCTGTAATACTCTGAGGTTTTGGCCCCTTGTGGTACTCCACCAGCTTGTGTCATTGATTCCTGAGCCTGTGATATTTACAAAAACAGTATTTGAAACTACACATATCACAGTGAATGAAATGGTGAAATAGAAAGGGCTCATAGCCCATTACTAAAGCTCAAAAGGCAGTTTAAAGCGACTCTGACCATATGATGTAAAACTGATACTTGTGTGGTCATGGGTTGCTAATTAAACAGAGATTTTAGCTCCCACTCTATTTCTAATTCATTGTTTGTGTATGTTAGTCGTTCAAAGTCATTACTAAGGTTGAAATGAAGTTTGATGGAACTCTGGTTGGATGATGTATAACTGTCAGTTGTTTAGTCATGGGTTTTCAAGTTCTTTGCCCATGTCAAATTAATTATAAAAAAAGTATATCAGTGTTTTGACCTACACTTTAGGAATGAAATTCAACACAACACTGTGGTAGTATAAAAATTTTAAGTGTCTGCTTAAGGAAAGAATTACACAGAGGAAACAACATGTGAGATTTAACAACTTGTCATACCATATGCCAACAATGCAGTTAGAGTATTTATGGGTAGAATCAATTCCATATTAAAATATATTAAAGTGGGGGTGGCTGAGTATTCATTGCTTTTTCTGGTATCAGAAGTTGATACCATTTTTGTCCAGTGTCATACCTGGTTGTTAAAACTTTGATCACAAAACCGATTGCAACAATGGGGCTTTAACTTGGCACTATTTACATTGAGCTCTGTCAGGACTAACAGCTGTTTATCATAGTTCATAAATGATAATTGTTTTATGGATTTAAATCAGTACAAGATCAATTAAAATCAATCAATCATTCAATCACTTGTTTAGACAAGTCATCTTTTATTCTACCCTATTCCAAAAACTTTGAGCTATTATTTCAGAGATAGATAAGCAGGCAGCCAAAGCAGGCAGCCATACAGTTAGTAACAAAGGTGGGTGGTTATATATAGTCGGATAGGATAATTGGATGCATGGATCGGCAGGCAGACAGACAGAAAGACAGACATACTAGCCCAATTGGGTTCAACTTGGCCACTTTACCTAAATTCTCAAGTTCTAACACATAATGCAGTTTAAGGTAGGATTTTTTTTTTTTTTTTTTCAGGCTGCTAAATCCATAAACATTTGGCTCATGCATTCTTAGCCATTGTGATAGAGACTAAAAAGGAAAAATGTCCTGCATAAAAAATCACAAGTTTCAAAAGTATCGGTTTCTCAATGATTTTTACAAATAATCTCTCAGTCTTTACGCGATTTCTTTCAAAATACAACAGAAGTATGTTTTACTTACAATCTCATCCATGATTTGTCTTCGGAGCTCTTCAATGAATTGTCTGTGTGTAACTTGTTAAATACGGTCGAGGAGTGACTGACAATAACAAAGTCGAAATGTTTGCTACGTTGCTAGAGACGTCATTTCCGGTCATACTTCCGGTAAAGGTAGGGCCAAAGTTTGTGTGGAAATATCGATCCCGGTACCTCACCTACCTCTCTAAAATCATTAACAAACGACAAAATCTGAGAACTGTCGAATTTGGAAGTATTTGCAGACGACAATGTAAATGTGACTCAAATATTTTTTTTTTTTCTTTTACAGGATAGAAAACATTGTTGGAAAAGGAGAAATGCTGGTTACCAGCATTTTCTATTTTTCCAACAATGTTTTCCAAAGGTTTCTTCCTCGGGGTTGTAAACCACGGGATTGTGTGCTAAGGGGTTATTCAAATTTAAAGCAGGCGACTGTAAAAACTAAATTACATTAAGTCAATAATTATGAATTATGGTTTGATACAAGTACGTATGAAAAAAAAATTTAGGCTAATGAATAATTTGCTGGAACGCACTTTCTCATAATTATTCCTCACTGTTTTCAAAAGTGGACAACTGTATTAAGAAAATATTCATCATCTGCAGAGATTTAGCTAGTAGTGCTATTCTAATGTTCATCTTCATTTTTAATAGACAAGCTTTAAAAAAAAAAAAAAAAAAATGGCTTGGTCCTGTGCCTAAAAATCTAGCATTTTTAGACCCCCCTCCCCCGACATTTTTTGAAAACGTTTTGGAAAAAAGACAAAATGATGGTAGCTAGCATCTTCCCCAAAATGTTTTCTACACTTGCATGGGTAATGTCATTGGTAACCCTTTACCTCAGGATCCCGAGTTTTAACAAGCCAATGTTTATAAAAGCCATATACATGTGCTGCAGTTCTACACATATACAAGAACACCACATTAGGTAGCCAATGCTTGAGTGCAGTTGTTATTTCAGTAAAATTTTTCACTTGATAAAGGGGCTTAACTCTCAAATATTTCAAGGTTAGTTACCCTTGTTATATGAAATTATCCTTCTGAAGTAAGAACAAGATACTCCAATTTCAAAGATTTTTTTTTTTGAAAATATTGATAGTGCACTCTAATAATGAGAACACATGTTCTTAGCAGTCTGATCCCAATTCAAGCTGTCTGCAAAGGTAAATGAAATCACCTTTCACAAAAACAGCGTTACAGTACTTGCTGAAAATCCGAGCATGGTATAGAATTTTACACCAATTACATGTATGTTGCAAAGTCAGTCGTCCATGAAGACAGAAATTTTACATAGAATTAAACCCTTGACCAGTTTCGCGTTTTCAAGGCCCTAAAGAAGGCTTTCGAATACATTGTGAGAAATGCAGATTTTACTTTCCTAATAATGTTTTCCAACCTTTCAAACATGAATCCAATCTTTTGAGTCATGTTTAATTTGCAGTCTGCAGAGAGGGATGTCCAACATTTTTATGTTCAGTCCAGACTTAACCCGTCACCACACAATCCCGAATTTTAATGGCCCCGATAGAGAAGATTTTTGAAACACTGAGGGAAACGGAGAAAACGCTGGTAACCAGCATTTTCCCCATTTCCCACGTGTTTTATGTATTATCAAGAACAAAGTTTGTCACTTTAGCCACCCTGATGTCGTCTGCAAATGCTTTCAATTTAAACTAATGTAAAATTGTTCTATTTTGGTTTATCATTTCGGTAGAGTTACAGAAAAGTAAAAAGACACATGCATGTTGGTAAGTGTTTTATTTTCAAGTTGGCATGGAAATTTGGACAGATATAATTTCATGTTTTAGAACAAGCATAGACGTACCTACAGCTGCCACAAAAGATGACCTGAACCTTTTACCAAACAATGCCATGTTTTTAAGAGCCTGTTACCAGCAGACATTCAAAATTGAACCTTGCACGTTACTATTTGAGTGAGGTTAATTATACATGTAGTTCAGTCAAGTTTCAGTTCAACTGCATCAAAAATTAGGGAGGAGTGCGTCACAGAATATACTGTATCTATGTTCATTTACACAGACAGACAAAAAGACAGGCCGATTCCAGTATTTTCTTAAAAACTTTACTTTTGCAAGGGAACAATGAATAGATCATCTGCTACCAATACTGAAACTTTTCAACCATGTTAACTCTCAGAAAGCTAAAATAAAGTAGCTTTTGTGAACAGTGTAGATGACAATCATACTTCACAGAATGTGCAGTCTGATCATAGAACTACACTGACCTCTTTCATTAATACCAAAAATAGCAATAAACTCTGATATTTGCATCTGAGCTATGCTATATGACAAGGGGATGTAATACATCTGCAAAAAAAAAATTGATTCATGTCAGCCTGTGCAGTTTGCACAGGCTGACCTTAGCCAAAACGTTTTGCTATAGGTCAATTTTATGCAACTCAAAGGACCAGTATACCTAATAATTCAGTTGGCTATCATACAAAAATTGATTTCATGGATCCATTATACAATAATGACTTGCTAGGTATCATGCATCACAGAGATACATTAAGGCCCCTTTTGCCAGAGAATGGCTTATCTGTTTTTTCCCAACCATCAGTGATTATTTTATTAGGCACTCTAGTAACTCGATCTGAAACCATTCAATCTGAATCTAGAATCATCTTAATTTTTTATCAAAGGGTTTTGATTTCTGTCCAGGTTTCTGCCCATTATTTCCACCTCTCTTTCCTGTCTGCTTTTTCAACTTCCTTTGGAAGTTCTTTGCTTTCACTTTGTATTCCTGAAAAATAAAAATGAATAAACTTAAAGTGCCACTGGCCTTTTATAAATAGTGGTCAGGAATATTGCTCAGTATGCCAACATAATACTGTCTATAGATAAAAATGGTAGATACATACAGAATACTATGTTGTAGTAACTTACAATTATATTCAAAATCGGGTAAAAAATAAAACACAATATGTCTTCTGGTTTAGTGGATAGCAACTTCCTTTAATGAATGAATAGCACAACCTTACTTTTTGACCAAACCACATCGCAAACCAATCTGAGCATATTCTTAGTGCAGGGTACATCATCCATTTGTATTTGGCCTGCAACACGCAAAAAGGGGCATTCAGACATTTGCGTAAAGTGTCGTCTTGGATCAGCCTGCGCAGTAGACTTGTGCAAAACAGATAATTACATAAAAATGGAAAGTGTCGTTTCGGGTTTGCCTGTGTGGACTGCGCAGGCTGAACCAAGATGACACTTTATGCAAATGTCCGAATGCCCCTTTTTTCTTTTCCATTGTATCTGGTTTTATCCTCATGCTATGCATGTATTTAAGCCGGAAGAGTTAAAGGTGAATAATAAAAGTGAAAACAACATGTTGACTGATTGATTGATTGTATGGTGTTTTACACCACTTTCAACACTATTTCAGTCATATCATGGCAACACCTCACATATTCATGTATGTCTGGGGTTTCAGTGGTACTAGGCAAGGGCTGTAAAGTATCTTGCTCGAGTGCTTTAAGTAAGGCTCATGCCCAAAACCTTACCAGTCCTACAGTTCACAACTGAGCAAGTCAGGACCCAGAAAACAACAAAGTTACAAAGTGTCATGTTAAAGTAACAATAGCTGCCTAAAGTAAAAAAATTGGGTATTAAAATGCATATGAGTTTGAATTGTACCAATTAAAAGTATGGAAATTATTGTGAAGATGTTCTTGAACAGTTGGTCACAGTGTTAGCTGCTGGCAGAGAAATTAATTTAAAAACTTGGTTAAAACCTGCTATGGTCACTCTGTCTTTTGTTTACTTTTTGCCTGATTTTAAAATTCATTTTTCTGCCAGCAACTAACACTTGGACCAACCACACAATAACAGACTGTCATCTTTACAATATTTTCCATACTTTTAGATGGTAAGATTTAAAGCCCCAGTAGAGTAAAAAATAGGTAATTTTCACCGTTTATGACTCGAAAAAAAAAACCCATTACAACACACATATATAAGATCGGAGAAAACTCAAACGTATCAGCTACTGCATAGGTTGCCATGATATACATGTTCGAAAATGCATCGAGAAGCCCGTCGATTTCAGGGACGCCATTGATCGAGACAACCTTCGTTATCGTTTGTGTATATTCGAACTAGTACTAACACGTAGTAGACAGGCCTATTGTTTACAATTCCAATATTATGTCATCGGAGAGTAAGATTGCTCATTCTGAACCTGTTTTCTTATTTAGGTGTAGTAAACTCTTCCTGTATTGATGATAAATGAATAAGCGAAGATCAGCCTGTGTTGTCGTTTCTGTTTACGATGTCTATCAACTTACGTTTTTCAAGCCTAGAATGGGGACAAAACGATCAAGTGAATGAAGGGTTTGTTTCGACACCTTGAATGATCACATGGTGTTTACGTCACTATCAGATCACTGTGGACATTTACGATGAAAAGTTGGCTAATCGTTGGCAATCATCGACGTAAACAAACGGATAATACGGCATGGTAGGATCTGTTCTAGTTTCAAAATTTTTTCTCCCATTGACTGGAACTTTTGCGAACTGCACCTTTACATATCGTGAAAGTCATAATAATTGCCATATTTTTACATGGTAAAAATGAAATTTACTGTTGTTTTATAAACAGGTTTTTTATTCAGTTGGACTTTACTGAGGCTTTAAATTTAAATGCATTTAAACATCTGCATTGATTATTTTCCACTCATGGGCCTTTAAGATTCTTAAGCAAACAAAGTGGTTATCAACAGCAAGATGTTGTGTCTTAGCCAATCAGTTGGCTAGTCTTGAAATTTAGATTTAGAGCAATACTTAAAATGGTTGCTAAATTGAACCATCTGCAAGTTGTAACTTTAACCCTTTACCAAACAATCTCACAGAAAAGAGGGCTTTTGAAAACATTGTGGGAAAAGGAGAAAATGCTGGTTACCAGCATTTTCTCCTTTTCCCCCAGTTTTCTAAACTCGTCACTTCAGCCACATATTATTTGTGGTTTGCATATGCTTTCAATATGTACAAGTTTAAAATTTTGTGATCCGTTCTGTTGAAGAATTGATAGCATTATCATAATGGTTATTTCAAACTACCTGTATATAATTCTGCTTTTCCTTTTTCCAACGCTCACGAATGGTTTCCAAGTCTTCAGTGCGGTAAAACTTCAGACCAGCTGGATGAAAATAGAAAAAGAAATTACCATGAAGAAGCTTCACTTTTAACTCCTAACCACACAATCCCAAGTTCTGAAACAGAATGCTTTTAAAAAAAGCTTGGGAAAAAAGAGAAAATATTGGTAACTAGCCTTTTCTTCTTTTTCCACATTATTTTTTACCCTTTAAAGCAGGGGCTTCTTCATTTAAGCTACACTTGTCATTTGCAAATGGTTTCAATCTGGTCCAGTCTAAAATGTTGTTGTTTTATATTGAGTAAATTCAACAATTTTATCTTGGCCTTATTCTTATACTGTTTTATTTTTTCTTTTTTTTTTTTTATATCTGAGCAGGTTCTTGAAAATCAAAGAAAGAAAAATGAAAATTAAAGAGGCTTTAATTTTAATGTAGTTTCATGATTAATCCTTTACCAAACAAACCTTGAGAAGGAAGGCTTTTGATAACACTATGGGAAAGGAGAAAGTGCCTGTCCCTTTTCCGACAATCTTTTATATCATTTCAAAACCAAAACCCCACCATTACAACCTCATATGTCATATTCAAATGCATTTAATTTGGACATCTTTATAATTTTGTGACATGGTATGCAGCTAACTGAAATTGTTTCTTCTTTACTCATACTTAAAGGCCCACAAGCCCCAAAATGTATACAATTCTGTTTGTAAAATACAAGTAAATTTCATTCATACTGGTAATTACTATAGTGTCTGGCAATTCAGTAAAGTATGGTTGTTTAAAGTCCCAGTCACTGGCAAAATAATGAAAGTTAAAACTAGAATTAATATTGCCAACATGAATAATACATGTACTTTTAACATTTACTGCTCTGCCACTGACTGGAACTTTGACTAGCAGTACTTAACTCCTCACAAGACAATAAAACTTTAGACTGGTCCAAATTGAACGAAGTGACAGATGACAAATCAAGTATACCTCAAATTATGGAATTCGGCTTTGAAAGGGCAGAAAACCTTGTTCGAAACGGAGAAAATGCTGGTTACCAACATTTCCTCCTTTTCCAACAATGTTTTCAAAAGGCTTCTTCCTCAGGGTCGGTAAAAATCCGGATTGTGTGGTAAAGGGTTAACAAATTGTCAGACTTACTTATCACAATACTTTTAAACGGTTTGAATAAAATTTGCCTGCATTTTGACTCCCAAATTCTTTACTTTTGGCTGCTTGTGGGCCTTTAAGCCTACACAGCATGTCAGAGAGTGATAATCAGCTTCAGTATGTTAAATGGCAGCCAATCAAAGGACAAAAAACAGTGGAAACCACTATTTTTTTTTTTTATTCTTCCCAAGTGTTTTCAAATCCCTTTTATCTCTTCATTTTTTCCTCTTCTCACAAAACAAGCTTTCAGTGTTTCATGCTCTTTTTAACCCTTTTCAAGACATGTTAAGAACACCTGAGAAAAAAGGCTTTCAAAACATTGTGGAAAAAGAAAACAAGAGCACTACAAGCGGTGCCAATGCTTGAAAGTAGTTGCTTGATTTTATGTGACAATCTTAGTCAAGAAAAGGGGATAACTGTGTCAAAATACTTATTATATGGCTTCCCCTTTTGATAGTCTACAATTTTTTTGAGTTTGAAGTAAATATCTTCCGTACTAACAGAGATATTAGAAAATGTAAAAGTTCTTGAAAATTCTGTGTCAAAAAAGGCGCATAACTGTGTCAAAAATACTTTGATGGTTCCCTTCTCCTGCTGTATGGGTTAACCTTTTGGTGTTTCACAATTTGTCTAAGTTTCAAGTAATTATCTCCAGTGATAACAGAGAAATTGTAAATGTAAAAGTTTTTGCACCATGATGATGATGCAGATGATGACGCCAGGGCTACAGTAATACCTCGATGTTTTCTTCGAAAACAGCCAAGCTAAAAATGCTGGTTACCAGCATTTTCTTCTTTTCCCAGAACGTTTTCTACCCTTTCAAAGAAAAATCCTTTCTTTCAAACCACTTTTTGTCGTCTGCAAATGTTTTCAATTTGACAAAGTTCTAAAATTCTGTCGTTTGGTACAGAGTTGCTAGTGTTTACATTATATCGCAGCGGTCAGTTACATATATAGAAGTCACAGGGATGTATACAGGGACGTGATAAGGACAGTGACAAGAAAGCACATTACTTTTAAACCTGTCATCGTCTTCTCTAAAGAAAAAGGGAGCATGTATTTTAATCTTTTTATGACGTTTCTTTTTATCCTTGTCTTGGGCTACAGGTGCACTATCTCTGGAAAAGAAATAAGATATATTCATTCATCAGTCTCCATGAATAGAAAAACAAATGAACCATGCTCTGTGAAAAGGTTGCTTAGTGCATCTGCAAAAAGTATCAACCCAGGTCAGCCTGTGCAGTCTGCGCAGGCTAACCTGGGCTGAAACCTTTTGCTATTGGTCAGTTTTCTGCATATCAAAGGGCTAGTCTACCCCCAGATTCAGTCAATTGTTAGACAAAATGGTTTTTATGGATCGGTTTTTATGGATACATAATTACTTGCTTGGTGTGAAGCATCACAGAGATGCACTAAACCCCTTTTTGCAAGAGTACTGCTGAAACAAATTTATTCCTAATCTCTATCAAAATAAGTAACAATGTGACAAAAAGAAATCTTGATGGTAATACGGCATCTCTTGTTTTGCCAAAATGTTTTCACATCTATTAATGAGCCATGCTCTGGAAAAAGGGGGCTTAATGCATCTCCATGATGCATGATACCTAGTAAGTACATTAATCACATAATTACGGATCCATAAAATCTATATCGTATAACAACCAACTGAATCATGAGGTAGATTGTCCTTTGACATGCAGATAATTGACCAATAGCAAAAAGTTTGGACCCAGATCAGCCTGTGCACACTGCTCGTTTACATATGTAAAAGTGCTACAGTAAAAGCAGAAATTTCTTGTAATATACAACTTTTCCTTTCATAAAATTATTTTTTTAAGTGTATCTGTATTTTAAACCTAAAATCATGGTGCTTATCAATACTTCACAAGAAAGTTTTCAAAGACTTCTCAAATCTGTTTCAAACCTTTACTACACAATCCTGACTTTTAACGATCATGAGGTAAAAAAGGCTGTTGAAAACATTGTGGGAAAAGAAGAAAATTCTTGAAACAAGCAGTTTCTCCTTTTCCCACTATGTTTTCTACACAATCATAGATAAATTTAATAATTTCAGTAACCTTCAATTTATCGTCTGCAAATGCTTTCAATTCGGACAAGTCTAAAACTCTGTCGTTTAGTAGAGAGTTAAAAGCTACATGTCTAGTGTATGTTCAGCATTTCAGTCTTTATCAAATAAAAATTGTTCAGCTTGTCAAAACCCGAAGCAATTGCAAATAATAAACACAGCTCAACTCATGGAAATTATCTTTAAAAGGGCAGAAAACATTTTGGGAAAAGGAGAAAATGCTGATTATCAGCATTTTCTCCTTTTCCCAAAATGTTTTCAAAAGTCTTTTTCCTCAAGATTATTAAAACTTAGGACTGTTTAGTTACTGGATAAATGATTCTTTTTTTTTTTTTTTTTGTCTTCACAGTCTTAACTTTACACACACACAGATCCCATTCCTTTCAGTCAAGTTTATTCCCTCTTGTTAACCCTTTACAACTCAATTCTGAGTTTCAACACCTCTGACAAAGAGGCTTTTGAAAACAATGTGAGAAAAGGAGAAAATGCTGGTAACAAACATTTTGTTCTTTTCCCACAGTGCTTTCTGCCCACTTTATAGATACAAATGCCATCCTTTAAGATACTTTCATTTTCTGGTCTGCAAATGCCTTCAATTTGGACTGGTCTAAATCATTGCTGTCTGGTAAAGGGTTTACAGCATTTTCTCCATCACGTAATTGATTTTAAAAACCTCTTTTTCTAAGGGTCATACAAGCACTGGATCAACTGGTGTAAGAATATTTATCAGAGGTCAAAAATTAAAACTTGTCCGAACTGAAACCTTTTATAGACAACAAATTAAATGTGGCTACAATAATAAGTTCTGTCTACAAAAGGTTAGAAAGCATTGTAGGAAAATTTCTCACAATGTTTTCTTAACCCTTCTTCCTCCAGGTCTTTGAAACTTGGGACAATTTCAGTAAAAGTTTAAGTGCAGCAACATCTTACCTTGCATCGAGGTCAGCCTCTCTGGTTTCCATGGGTTCCTTCTCTTTGTTGGCATCAACTTCTTCATTCTGTCCGACGAATCTTTCACCCAGTTTCATCTCACTTTCATTGTTTGATGTGACATTTTCTGAAAACAAAATAATGAAACAAGAGGGCCATGATGGCCCTGAAGTCGCTCACCTGAGTCTTTTGACCAAACATGACCCATTTTTAAGCTCTTTCTAGATATTATGACAAACATTATATCAAGCTTTCTTAATTATTGGACTGAAAATTTGGCCTCTAGCATGTACACAAGCTTTTTCTAGAATTTCTCTCAGTGACCTACTTTTTAGCCAAACATAGCCGATTTTCCCATTGTAGATATCATCAACACAAACATTCTGACCAACTTCCAAGAGTTGTGGACTGAAAATGTAGCCTCTAGAGCATACACAAAGTTTTTCTAAGATTTGACCTTGTGACCTAGTTTTTGAGCCCACATGACCCATTTTCGAACTCGTCCAAGATGTCATCAAAACAAACATTCTGACCAACTTCAAGAGTTTTGGACTAAAAATGTGGCCTCTAGAGCATACACAAGGTTTTTCTAAGATATGACCTAGTGACCTAGTTTTTGAACCGACATGACCCATTTTCAAACTCGTCCGAGATATCATCAAGACAAACATTCTGACCAACTTCCGAGAGTTGTGGACTGAAAATGTGGCCTCTAGAGCGTACACAAGGTTTTTCTAAGATATAACCTAGTGACCTAGTTTTTGAGCCCACATGACCCATTTTCGAACTTGTCTGAGATATCATCAAGACAAACATTCTAACCAACTTTCAAGAGTTTTGGACTGAAAATGTAGCCTCTAGAGTGTACACAAGGTTTTTCTAAGATTTGACCTAGTGACCTAGTTTTTGACCCGACATGACCCATTTTTGAACTTGTCTGAGATATTATCAAGACAAACATTCTGACCAAGTTTCATGAGTATCCGACTGAAAATGTGGCCTCTAGAGCGTACACAAGGTTTTTCAAAGATTTGACCTAATGACCTAGTTTTTGAACTGACATGACCCATTTTCGAACTCATCCAAGATATCATCAAGACAAACATTCTGACCAAGTTTCAGGAGTATCGGACTGAAAATGTGGCCTGTAGAGTGTACACAAGGTAAAAGTTGACGACGCACGTCGCATGATGGACGACGCACGACGTACGACAGACACAGCAAGATCACAAAAGCTCACCTTGAGCAATTTGTGCTCAGGTGAGCTAAAAATAAGAGTAAGGCTCCTAACAGTTTAGTCTATTGTTCTTCCTTATTTTGCTTTAAGTTGATCGATAGACTGTTGAACGATTTTCTTTCCAAGCCACTGGCTGCTTTCCTGCATAACCATCATCAAAACAACAATCAGCAGTGAGAAAGGAATTAATTCTTACTACTAGTATTAGTATTGTCAATCCTTGGAAAGAAATTGGGTGAGCAAGATCACAAAAGCTCACCTTGAGCAATTTGTGCTCAGGTGAGCTAAAAATAAGAGTAAGGCTCCTAACAGTTTAGTCTATTGTTCTTCCTTATTTTGCTTTAAGTTGATCGATAGACTGTTGAACGATTTTCTTTCCAAGCCACTGGCTGCTTTCCTGCATAACCATCATCAAAACAACAATCAGCAGTGAGAAAGGAATTAATTCTTACTACTAGTATTAGTATTGTCAATCCTTGGAAAGAAATTGGGTGAGCTGGGGATTAGAACCAGCGACCCTCTGCTTTTAAGTTCTACACATTATCAGTTGAGCTACCATGCCCAGCATTTTCTTTAATACCACTGATCTTTACCTCTATACCACATGACAAAAAGAGGAAACTTGTCCATATTGATAGCATTTGTGGACAACCACATAAGTGCAGATCAAATGTTATGATTTCCCTTTGATAGGGTAGAAAACACTGTGGGAAAAGGAAACAAGAGCGCCATGATGGCCCTGAAATCGCTCACCTGAGTCATTTGACCAAACATGACCCATTTTCAATCTCTTTTGAGATATTATGACAAACATTCTACCAAGATTTTCATGAGTTATTGACCCGAAATGACCCACTTGCAAATTGGTGCAAGACCAACATTCTGACCAAGTTTCATGAGTATTGCATTAAAAATGAGGCCTCTAGAAAGTAAACAAGGTTTTTGAAAATTTGACCTAGTGACCTAGTTTTTGATCCAACATAACCCATTTTCGAACTCTTTCAAGATATTATCAAGACAAACATTCTGACCAACTTTTAAGAGTTTCGGACTAAAAATGTGGCCTCTACTGCATACACAAGGTTTTTCTAAGTTTTGGCCTAGTGACCTAGTTTTTGATCAGACATTACCCATTATCAAACACTTTTTAGATATCACTAAGACAAACACTCTGACCAAGTTTCATGAGTATTGGACTGAAAATGTGGCCTCTAGAGCGTACAAAAGGTTTTTCTAAGATTTGACCAAATTACCTAGTTTTTGATGCGACATTACCCATTATCAAACTCTTTTGAGATATCACCAAAACAAACATTCTGACCAAGTTTAAAGAGTATCAGACTGAAAATGTGGCCTCTAGAGCATACACAAGGTTTTTCCAATTTTTGACCCAGTGACCTAGTTTTTGACCCCACATGACCCAAATTTAAACTCATTCAAGGTCTCATCAAGACAAACATTCTGACCAAGTTTCAGGAGTATCAGACTGAAAATGTGTCCTCCAGAGCGTACACAAGGTTTTTCTAAGATTTGACCTAGTGACCTAGTTTTTGACCCCCACATGACCCATTATCAAAGTCGCCTGAGCTATTATCAAGACAAACATTCTGACCAAGTTTCAAGAGTTCTTGACAGAAAATGTGGTTTCTAAAGCGTACACAAGGTTTTTCTAAGATTTGACCTGATGACCTAGTTTTGACCCGACATGACCCATTTTCAAACTCCTGTGAGATATCATCAAGACAAACATTCTGACCACCTTTCAGGAGTTTTGGATTGTAAATGTGGTCTCTAGAGCGTACACAAGTTTTTTCTAAGATTTGACCTAATGACCTAGTTTTTGACCCCACATAACCTATTTTTGAACTCATCTGAGATATCATCCAGACAAACATTCTGACCAACTTTCAAGAGTTTTAGATTGAAAATGTGGCCTCTAGAGCTTACACAAGGTTTTCCTAAGATTTGACCTTGTGACCTAGTTTTTGACCCGACATGACCCATTTTAGAACTTGTCCGAGATATCATCAAGACAAACGTTCTGACCAACTTTCAGGAGTGTTGGACAGAAAATGTGGCCTCTAGAGCGTACACAAGGTTTATCTAAGATTTGACCTAATGACCTAGTTTTCGACCCGACATGACCCATTTTCAATATCATCAAGGCAAACATTCTGACCAAGTTTCAGGAGTATTGGACAGAAAATGTGGCCTCTAGCGCGTACACAAGATTTTTCTAAGATTTGACCTAGTGACCTAGTTTTTGACCCGACATGACCCATTTTCGAACTCGTCCGAGATCTTATTGAGACAAACGTTCTGACAAAGTTTCATGAGTATCGGACTGAAAATGTGGTCTCTAGAGCGTACACAAGGTGAAAAGTGGATGACGGACGACGCACACCGCACGACGGATGCCTAACACAGCACGATCACAATAGCTCCTCATGAGCACTTCGTGCTCAGGTGAGCTAAAAATGCTGTTTAACTGTATTTTCTCCTTTTCACAAAATATTTTCCGAAGCCATCTCCCTATGAGTTGTTAAAATTTGGGATTGTTTTGTAAAGGCTTAACTTAGGCCTAACATGGAAGTTTATTTACGATCTGCACAAATTTGCGGCAGATGACTTTCAATAAATCCTTATTCAATATTCATAAATAAATAACATTGACTCTGGCAGGTGAGTACATGTGAAATCGTTAGAGCAAAAGGAGCCATTGCTTTTAACCTGCAACTGCTTGTGTTGCCTCAGTATTTCAAAAAGTGATCAGCTGTTGCACAAAAAAAAAAAGGGTCATTTAAAGGTGAACACAGAATTCTACCCTCTTAACCCTTTTTATCAAAACAATCCTGAATTTTAAAAGTCTTGAGGTAGAAAGCTTTTGCATACATAGTTGGAAAAGGAGAAAAGGTGGGTAACCTGCATTCTCTCCTTTTCCAACTGTTTTCTAACCATTTGAGACACATTTTATTTGTTGTCTAAAAGTGCTTTGAATTTGAACAAGTGAATTATTTTGTCGTTTGGTAAAGGGTTAATTCCTTCACCAAATGACCTATCTTAACACCTTCTAAATAAAAAGTGTGTGCAGACGACACATATAATATGCCTCAAGTGATAAAGTTTGACTTTATAATGGTGCAGAAAAATCATTTGGAAAGGAGAAATGCAACCAGCATTTTCTGATTGTTCACAATGTTATCAAAAGACTTTCTCCTAGGGATTGCTTACCCTCCCACACAATTCCTATCTTCCACCACCTCAAGGAAAAAGGCTTTTGAAAACATTATGGGAAGAGGAGAAAATGCTGGTCAACAGTATTTTATCCTTTTCCAATAGTGTATTCTAACCTTTAAGAGACCAATTTTGTGCTTTGAGTAACATCTAGTTTGTCTTCTGCAAATGTTTACAATTTGGGTGAGTCTAAGATGTTTTCATGTGGTACAGAGTTTGATTACAAGACTGTTTGGTAAACAGTCAGAAGTGTGTAATACTTTACCTTCATTTTCTTCTTCTTCATTTGGTTTTTGTGTACCAAAGGCTTTTAGAAGGGAGAAGGTTTGGTTTTCATCTTCATTGCTTTTGTTACCAAAGGCATCCTTAAAGGACTCCGACACTTCAACAAATCTTTCCAATCTCAGATCCCCAGAGTATTGAGAGGTAATAGCAGCAATTTCTTTCAACTTCTTTTCCTTTTCTGTGCTATTTACAGACAGAAATCAACATTTTCATCAACTGTTACAAATTTATTGTAATTGGCATTCTAAATGTTTAAATTTTCATGCAGAGGCTTATGAAAACCCAAAGAAATCATGTCAACCCTTAAAGCATTAACTCTTTACAAAACATTCCTCTATTATAATTACTCTGAAGAAGGAGCTTTTAAATATATTGTGAAAAAAAAAAGAGAAAAAGCTGGTAACCCTTTCAGAATCATAGATCAAAATCACACTAAACAGAACATGTCTGATCTAGGATCTATACAGCCCCCTTATTTCAGCAAGCCTATATTGGAAAAAATCTTTTCAAAATTTAGTGGAACATTTTTTCAGCTGTCAGGGTTAGTTACCCAAAAATTCCATCCAAATGCCTCATTACTAGCTTAAACTACAGCCCTATATAACAAGGGATCTCACTTAATATTGTAAAGCCATGCATTTACCCTTTACCAAACAGTCCGGTTTTTTTTTTTTTTTTTTTCACTCTCAAAAGGAGGAAGGCTTTGAAAACATTGCCGGAAAATGAGAAAAAGTCTACTGTTTTGTCATCTGGTAAAGTGTTATTACCAAGTAGGAGCATGCTCCATAGCATACTTATTTCAGTAAAGTCCAGTGGCTTATAATCCTTGCAATGTGGAGTTCAACACCACTAGTAGGAATATAATAGATACTAAGGTGCTACCTTTTCTTTGAGACCTGTTCCTTGCTCAGTTCTAAGTTTTTATGCTCTGCCCTGGTAGGATCATAATGTAAGCTAGTGACATCTCTGTAAAATAATAATGAAAAAATCAATTGCATCTAAAAATCGTTGTGATTATTCTTTCACCAGTGATCTTATTTTTTTTCACTTCCAAATTAGAAATTAACCCTTTAAAACACAATCCCACCTATTATCAACCAAAGGAAAAGGGCTTTGAAAAGCATTGTGGGAAAAGGAGAAAATGCTGATTCTAGATCTAGTAAGTCCAAATTTTGTCATGACTCTTTTACTTATACTTCCAACCTTTCCTTGATCTTTACTTACTCCCAAGAAAGAAAGTGAATGCCTAGGGTTAAAATTTACAATTACAACAAGAGCATCACAGACTGGTAGCAACACTCAGTTTTAGTTGCTTTGTCAGAGGAAGTTCCACATCAAGGGCAACAGCTGCATAAAAAATATCATAATCCTTTACCACACAATTGTGGGTTTCAACGACCCTAAAAGAGATGGCCTCGGAAAAAATTGCAGGAAAGGGAGAAAATGCTGGTAACAAGCATTCTCTCCTTTTTCCACAATCTTCTTTCACAGACAAATCCCATAATTTGAGCTAAATTAAATTTGTTGTCTGCAAATGTTTATAATTTGTAAGAGTCTGTAATTTTGTCCTCTGGTAGTAAGTTAAGGCGGCCCTTCTAGTATAGGTTTCACTGTTAATAGTTAACAAATACCCTAAGTTTAAAGAAAATATCTTTTGTAAAGACAGAGATATCTAAAAGGTTTTGTACACTGATGCAGATGATGGCAGAGCTGAAGTAATGTTGAAAATTTGTGAAACACCATACAATCAATCAATCAATCAAAGGAAAACAGCAAAGATAAAAAAGATACTTAAATAAATAGTAAACAAGAAGTCAAGAAAACGGTATGGAAATGACAAAATAGAACAACCTTTAACCCTTTTCTATATAATCCCAAGTTTTATGGACCCTCAGAAAAAAGGCTTTCAAAAAACATGGTGGGAAAAAGGAGAAAATGCTGGTTACCAGCATTTCCTCCCTTTCCCACCATGTTTTCTATCCTATCATACATAAATACAATTATTTAGCAATTATTTGTCATCTGCAAATGCTTTCAATTTTGACATGTCAGAAATTTTGTCATCTTATACAGAGTTAACCTTTTACTGCATAATGCCGACTTATAACAAACCTTGGAAAGAAGCCTTTTGAAAACATTGTTGGAAAAGGAAAAAATACTGCTAACCAGCATTTTCTCCTTTTTCCACAGTTTTCTACCCTGTCAAAGAAAAAATACACCATTGGAGCTACATTGGAATTGTCATCTGCAAATGCTTTCAATATGGACAAGGCTAAAATTTTGTCATCTTGTAAAGAGTTAAACATATCTTTTTCTATAACTTTGCATGGTCAAACAAAGAAATACACACTTTTGAAAAGACTGAAATGAAAACTTTAGCTTATACAGTTTCTGTCCTTCGATACAAACAGAAACTTAGCTTTGGTAACTTGATACACCTTACCTGAATGTATTTTTAGATTTCTCATCTTTCTTGTGCTTGTTCTTGTTCACCTTAAACCCGACCACTTGCTCAAGAATTTTCATGGCATTCTGTTTCTCGTCGTCTCCATCTTTCATGTCACCTGATGCAATAAATATATGATCAATACATGTACAAGTATGGCCCAAAATTCTATTTCATTTAACCACTTATATAGACTCGAGAAACAGCTCATGTGGATGCCAAGGCTCAGCTGCAAGAGCTTGATTTTCAGTGAAAATTCCAAGTTGAAAAAGGGGCATAACTGTGTCAAAAATATTTTGATAGTTACATGCTCTTGTTGTATTGGTTCCCCTTTTAATAGCTAACAACTTGTTCAAGTCTGAAGTAAATATCTTCAGTAATAACAAAGATATTGCAAAATGTCAAAGTTTTTGCACAACAGTGACGACGACACAGAGTGCGACGCCAGGGCTATGACAATAATTGTCATTTTCTCCAAAAACAGCCAAGCTAAAAATTATGTTAAAAAAGAAAGAGCACATATTTTTTTATCCTTTGAGTCATGTCTATTTAACTCTTTATTAGTCCACAAAATTTTAGACTTGTCCATATTGAAAGCATTTGCAAGTAACAAATGTTGCTAAATAGATTAGGTATGTCCTTGATAAGGCAGACTACATTCTGGGAAAAGGAGAAAATGTTGGTAGACAGCATTTTCTCCTTTTACCACAATTCTATCATAGGGTAGCAATCACTAAGAATGATCAATATTTGAAGTAAAACTTTCTTCACTATCTTAACTACATGTTTTACACACAGACCATGTCAGCTATTTTTCTACATGACTGTACAGTGACACAGCATAGAGATTACAAAAAATAATACCTTCATCCATTTCTTCCTCAGAGTCAGACTCCACAAATCTCTTGTCCAATTGAAATCTCTTGTCATTACCATATGTAGTTTGTAGTTCAAGTAACTGCCAAAGGACATAAGAAACAAACTTAATCATTATATAAAAACAAAATGACCAATGTTAAATCTTTACCTAAAAAAATTTTTAGACTCATCTAACTTAAAAGCATTTGAGCCATGCTCTGTGAAAAGGGGGCTTAATGCATCTGTGAAAAGTAGCGACCCAGGTCACCCTGCGCATTCTGCGCAGGCTGACCTGGGCCAAAACTTTTCGCTTTTGGTCAATTTTCTGTATGTCCAAGGAGTAGTCTACCCCATGCTCAAGTTGGTTCCTAAAAAAAGTGGCTACTTTGGATCTATAATAATCTGAAGCCTTGCTTGGTCGACTGCATCACGAAGGTGCATTAAGCCCCCTTTTGCCAAAGCATGGCTCATTTAAAGTTGACAAGTTAGGTACAACTGGAAAGATGGAGGTTTGTCTTTGACTGGATAGAAAACATTGTGCGAAAAGGAAGAATGCTGGTAACCAGCATTTTCTCCTTCTCCCACAGAGTTTTCAAAAGCCTTCTTTCTCAGGCTCTTTAAAACTCAGAACTGTTTGGATAAGTTTATTCAAAGGGAAAAAAAGACTTTGAAACAGTACTATCTGGGCTGTTTTTGACCAGAATATCCCAGCACAGCAGAGAAAATGTCTAATCATACCTATACTTAGCTAGCAAAGTTCTTGGGGGGGGGACAAGATGCAGATTTTGCTAATGTGGTTGCTAGATGGAATTCTGCTGGACACAAGATCTTTGTATATTTTGTTGGTGTTTCAAGCTATTTTACCATTATTTCAGTTATATTGTTGCAACCAATGCACCTATCTATGCTTTCCTAGAGTTTCTTTTACCAATACCTCACATAATATTCTTCCTGAACCACTGGCTGCTTTCCCACATAACCATCATCGATGGAATCAGCAGTGAGAGAGGAATGAATCCTGTTTCAATGACTATCATTATATCCTTGAAAGAAATTCCCTTTGAACCAGCAACCCCTTGGATTTAGGTTCTGTATGCTACAGGCTGAAGTGAAAGGTGTCAAATAGTATTTGCTTGCATTCATTTAACCCTTTACAAAACGACAAAATTTTGGACTTGTCCAAATTGAAAGCATTTGTAGACGACAATTTAAAGGTGGCTCAAATGGGGGAGTTTGTCTTTGACAGGGTAGGAAACATTATGGGAAAAGGAGAAAGTTCTGGTTACCACAATGTTTTCCAAAGCTTTCTTTTTCAGGATCGTTAAAAGTCGGGATTGTGTGGTAAAGGGTTAAGTATGAATTGAGTAGTTATGTACCTTGGAACCAGAAGAACCTTCAAATTGAGGCTTGATGGCAAATCTGTTTTCATCACTATCATCACCTGAATCACTTCCTTCATCATTGGATGATGAACTGTCAAATAGTGCTGGCTTTTTATCCTTACCAGTGGCTTCATCATTCTGTAACCAATTCAGACATGAAAAAATAAACAAATATCTTCAACTTTAATTTTTCTTTTATATCTTCTTCCTTACCTCTTCACCAATCAAAACACTTTTTGAACTGACACCATTTACAGATTAAATGAGGCTCAAATGAAAGGACTTGTCTTTTTGAAAATGTGAAAAATGTTGTGTAAAAAGGAGAAAATGCTGTTAAACAACATATTTTCTTTTTTCAACAACGTTTCCAAAATATTCTCCCCCCCCCCCCAAAAAAAAAAAAAAAAAAAAAAAAAAAAAAAAAAAACAAGAGGGCCATGATGGCCCTGTATCGCTCCACTGGCTATTAAGTAAAAACACTACAAGCCAAACATTACAATATTCAGCAAATTGATTTCAAACACGAGGACATGCAAACATTTTTCTATCTAATCCTACGAGAAAGTTGTGATCCATGGGCAAAGCCAATTTTGATCGCAAAGCTATAATTATTTGAATCCTGGTGGAGGTCCACAATATAAAGCTCCATACCAAATAATTCAGTTCTTGAATGTTATAAACAAGAAGATTTTCAAATTTTTCTCAATGAAAAGCCCTGTAAAACATGAAACCCATGAGACAGGGCTAAATCTAATAGCCTTAGTCTTTATAATGGTTAGTAACATGATGACTTAAGATAGTTTTCATTACAAAAGCCCATGTAAAACTGGTGACCTTGTGTTCCGTGGTGTGGGGACAAACTTGGGTCAAGGACTATAATTTGGGCCCTCCTTGTAGAGGCCCACTAGATAAAGCTACATGCAAAATTTGGTAGACCCCATGGCTATTATTTGAAGGAACTTGGTAGAGGCCCACTAGATACAGCTACATGCCAAATTTGGTAGCCCTAGGCCTTACAGTTTCAGAGAAGATTTTTGAAAATTTTCTATATTTTTCAGTTTTGTTGCCATGGCAACCAGAGTTTTTGAAGGAATAAAATTCTGTCATGGGATTCTGAAGAAGACCATGGCAGGATCATTTCTTTGAAGTTTCATCAAAATTGGATAAGTAGTTTCAGAGATGTTTGAAATAAAAGTTAATGCACGCACGGACAGATGGACGGACGGACCTTCAGTGCCAGTAAAAAACAAGTATATACATCAATCTCAGTTTGAAATATATCTTTTTAACCTATTACCAGAAAATCCCTACTTTTGATGACCCTGAGAAAGAAGGCTTTAGAAAAGCATTTTCTCCTTTTCTTACAATGTTTTCTACTGTTCACAAAACAAATTTCAAATTTTCAATCACTTTTATTTTGTCGTCTGCAAGTGCTTTCGATTTAGACAAGCCTAAAATATTACCGTTTGGTAATGAGTTACATGTGTGCTAACAATTGTCATAATAAATCACTAAGATTTTTTTTCAAACTTATTTTATTAATACTTTTTCTAAGCTAGTCATCATCAAACAGTAGACATGGTGTATTAATATGAACACTTCATAGTTTGTAAACACAGTCAGATATGTGGAGGATAATTTTTTGTTTTGGTGTATGATTGAAAATTCTTTTATTGAGTTGAAACAAATGCTAAAAGCTCCCCTTGAGCACGTTGTGCTCAAATGAGCTAAAAAGTTAACATACGGATGGACGCACAACGGACAACGGGCCATAACATAAGCCTGCTGGCCTTCGGCCAGTGGAGCTAAAAAACTTGTCTAGCACCAATCATGTATCACTGCAGCTTGATAATCAAGGGAGGTAAATAGTAACACACTTTATCTTTCATAAAAGAGTTATTTCCCTTGATTAGTGTTTAAATTGAAGTGACAATATTTTGAAGCCCATGTTAAACTTGCGATCCCTGGAATGAAGGCAATTTTGACCCCAGACCTACAATATGAAACTAGAATGTGTGGTTATAAACAAAAAGATTTTTTAATCTTGCCCAATAAAAAGTCATGTAAAACAAGTTTGCTGAATAAAAGGCCCTGTAAAATATGTGATCCATGACACAGGTTTATCAAGTTTTCACTATAAAAGCCAATGTAAAACTTGTGACCCTTGGTGTGAAGTCAAACTTGACCCCCAAAGTTAAAATTTGGGCCCTCTTGGTAGAGGCCCATTATATAAAGTTACATGCAAAATTTGGTAGCCCTAGGCCTAAATATGGCTATGTACAAGTAGATTATTAAAGTTTCCTTATATAAGACCATGTAGAACTTGTGACCCCCTGGGGTGGGGCTACATTTGACCCCCTGGGCTATAATTTGGGCACCCTTGATAGAGACCCCCTAGATAAAGCTAAATGCAAAATTTGATAGCCCTAGCCCTTATAGCTAGATGCGAAAGATTTTCCTATATAAGCCCACCCATGTAAAACATGTTACCCCCCGGAGCGAAGTCAAATTTGACCCTCGGCTATAAGTTGGACACCCTTGGTACAGGTCCACTAGATAAAGCTACATGCCAAATTTGGTCGCCCTAGGCCCCATGGCTAAGTCAAAGAAGAATTTTAAAGTTCTGCCTATATAAGCCCATGTAAAACTTGTTATATAAGCCCACGTAAAACTTGTTACCCCCGGGCAGGGCCTAATTTGACCCCAGGGCTATAATTTGAACAATCTTGGCAGAGGTCCACTAGATAAAGCTACATGCCAAATTTGGTAGCTCTAGGCCCTATGGTTAGGTAGAAGAGGAATTTTAAAGTTCTCCCTAAATAAGCCCATGTATAACTTGTAACCCAAGGGGCGGGGCCAATTTTGACCCCAGGGCTATAAATTGAAGAAACTTGGTAGAGGTCCACTAGATAAAGCTACATGCCAAATTTGGTAGCCCTTGGCCTTACGGTTTCAGACAAGAAGATTTTCAAAGATTTTCAAAATTTTTCAGTTTTGTTGCCATGGCAACCAGAGTTTTTGAAGGAATTAAATTCTTTCAAGAAATTCTGAAGAGGACCATGGCAGGATCATTTCTGTGAAGTTTCATCAAAATTGGATGGGTAGTTTCAGAGAAGAAGACGTTTAAAAAAAAAGTTAACGGACGGACGGACGGACGGACGGACAACAGGCCATGACATAAGCCCGCTGGCCTTCGGCCAGTGGAGCTAAAAAACAAAGAAAACAAAGCCTAACTCAATCATTAGCCCTTAAATCAAATTTGCAACAAAATTTAGGTTTAGGGTACGTATACAAAGTCAAGGTTTTGGGTACATATAAAACATTGTGGAAAAAGGAAAGATACTGGGTAAGAGTAATTGCTTCTTTTTGTCAAAATATTTTCTTGCAGTCTGCTGCATGACACAATTTACACTTAGGCCGCTAAGTGCGATGCACTGAACTTTTGCGGACAATGTAGATCAAGATCAGACTGCACAGAATGTGCAGTCTGATCTTAGATCTACACTGTCTGATAAGGAGATATTTTTTTCCCACAAAAAGTAGGTTTGAAATAGCATTGTTCAGGTTTTTACTATAGGCTTGAAAGTTTCACTTATTTATTAAGCAAGATAAGGGTAAAGTTATTTAAAAGAAAGATTTCTATATTCACGTTTGTATCAACCTTGGCCCCCTCCTTCACATCATCATCAGCACCATCATCACCACTTTCATCATCAGAACTGTCAAATTGTGTACTTGTGTTTGGTTCAGCTTTCTACAAAGCCAAGATATCAAAACTGTACATAAAAGTTCAATAGAATTTTGGAAGAATTTCTATTTCACCAAACATGTATTTGCAATGTAGGCACAATAAGACTTGCCAGACTTATTAGGTATTTAAAAGAGTGACAAAATAGTTAAAAAGAGCACAGGAGCCAACACTAAGCTGCAGTTGCTCTTAGTAATAGATCGATTTTCAGTGAAAATTATGTCAAAAAGGGGCCTAACTGTGTCAAAAATATTTTTATGGTTACCTGCCCCTGTTTGCATGAAAGCACAGATGACAACAATGACGCCAGAGCCATGACAATCACTTGACGTTTTGTTTGAAAACAGCCTGGCTAAAAATCAATAATACAGTGATGGTTCAAGTATGAAATCAAAGGACTTAAATCACTGAAGCAATGAGTCTACTACAGAACACCATAAAGATAAATGTACCTTTAACACTGGAGAGTCTCTACCATCATCTGAGTCATCATCAAACACAATCTTTGTGTTTAAAGCTGTGCCTTTGTTCTGTAAAAATAAAGCAAAACTTTTCTATGGCAACTTTAACCCATCACCAATGAGCCATTTCATGAGGTTGAATGCAAAATGTATCGACCCATGTCAGCCTGCACAGACTGCGCCGGCTGACTGGTATTGAAACCTTGTGCTCACTGAAAAATTTACTAACTGCAGTCCAAACCTTGTGCTCACTGAAAATTTTCTCTATGTTCAAGGACCATTCTACCTCAAGATTCAGTCAGTGGTTTGGCAAAATTTATTTTATAGGACCATACTTGTGGTGTCTTGCTTGTTATAATTCATCAAGGGGATGCAATAACCCCCCTCTTGCCATAGCATGGTTCCAATAGATATGAGCCGTGCTCTGTGAAAAGGGGGCTTAATGCATCTGCGAAAAGTATCGACCCAGGTCAGCCTGCGCAATCCGCGCAGGCTGACCTGGGCCGAAACTTTTCGCTATTGGTCAATTTTCTGTATGTCCAAGGACTAGTCTATCTCATGATTAACTTGGTTGTTAAAAAAAGTGGATCTTTTAGATCCATGAGTATGTGACGGCTTGCTTGGTACCATGGATCACGGAGATGCATTAAGCCCCCTTTTGCCAGAGCATGGCTCATATTTTTACATCCCTGTAGATGACAGCTTTGGAAACATTGTCAGAAGAAAAAGCTATTGCTTGTAGTAAGCAGTAGCTCCTTTTCACTGAATTTTTACCCTTCCACAAAATTTTTTAAAACTTCCTTTCCTTCAAAGCTATGGTCTTTGTATAATCAAAATATTCTGTGGTAGGTCTTAACCTTTTACCACACGATCCCAAATTACAACTAATCTGACAGTGAAGGCTTTTCAAATCATCATGGGAAAAGGAGAAAATGCCAATATCGAGCTTTCTTCTTTTTCCATAATCTTTTCTACCCTATTAGTTAACCCTTTACCAGATGACAAAATGTAAGCCTTGCCCAAAATGAAAGCATTAGCAGACAACAATTTCAATGTGGCTCAAATGGTGCAATCTTGCTTTGATAGGGTAGAAAACATTGTGGAAAAAGGAGAAAATGCTGGTTACCATCATTTTCTCCTTTTCCCACAATGTTTTCAAAAGGCCTCTTCTACAGGGTCATGAAAACCCGTGATTGTTTAGTAAAGGGTTAAACACCAAAATTTGATCCAAGTTTAATTTGCTATCTACAAGTGATTTCAATACAGATGTGCCTAAAATTTTGTTGTCTAGTAAAGGGTTAAAATTACCATTAGAGTACTACAAGGTCAACCCTTTACCTAAATGGCTTAACCCTTACAAGACAACCAAATTTTAGACTCATCCAATTTAAAATACTTGCAGATGACGAATAACTCTGACAGAGATAATCAGATTTGTCTTTGAAAAGGTGAAAACTTAGTGGGAAAAGGAGAAAATGCTGGATACACAATGTTTTCAAAAGCCTCCTTTCTTGGGGTCCTTAAAACATAGGATTGTTTGGTAAAGGGTTAAACACTGAGGCAGCTGCTTGAAATATCAAATCCATTTTGTTGTCTTATTCAGTCATACAATTCCACAACCCCTAATTTAGATTCATTTGACAATAACTTTTGTGCCACAGCATGAGACACTGACAACAAAATCAACAATTTAGAATTTGTTTCAATGTCAAAATTTTGTAGAGTTCACAAAAATAATCTTTACAGGCACATTACACTTGACACAAAGTATCAGGTTTTTAGATTAGACAGAAATCAACTTCATCAGCTAAAACCAAATGAAATGATGCAAACAATTGCAAAAATTCTTAGAAGCAATTGCACCATGTGAAATCTACATATTCTCCATTTGATTAAGAAAGAGAGCTTTTGAAAACATTGTAGGAAAAGGAGAAAATCCTGGTAACCAGCATTTTCTCCTTTTCCCACAATGTTTTCTACCCTTCCTAAATCAAAATTCAATTTTTGAGTCACATCTGTTTTGTCGTCTGCAAATGCTTTCAATTTGGACTAGTCCAAAATTTTGTCATTTGGTAATGAGTTAAACCCCCATTTGCTAGAGTATGATAGGTTGTTTCAGAAGTCCACAGTCTGTGGATAGATAGCCAGTTTTACTGATACCTACAATGTTAGCTAGAGCTTTCTGAACAGTGGCTATTTGTTTCATGCTTTCTTGATGCCTCTGTTTCACAGCTTCCAATCTGTGACGCTCTACTTCTTCATTTTTCTGTATTTTGACAAGTTCCTTGCCATCCCTTGCATTAGTCTTTGTGCTGCACTGCTCCGTTTCATGCACTGTTGATGTTAGCTTGTCTGAATTTGCTGATTTTAACTCATTACCATGTGGAATGACAGCATTTCTGTCTTCATTTAAGTCAGCTGGTATAAGAGATGGATTTGGGGCAACATCATCATCACTAGATGAACTACCATCACTTTCAGAACTGGCAATATCATGTTTCGATTTCAATTTGGATGAAGAATCTGTTCTTCCATCATCATCTCTGCTGCAATCACTTTCATCATCATCTTCACTATCAACTGCATCCTCACTTTCATCTTCGCTGTCACCACTTTCACCATCATCTTCATGATTATTGTTACCTTCACTCTTAGAGATATTTATATCAGAAGCTGACTTAGTTGCATGACTCTTGTTGATTTGAGTTTTAGGACTTATATTAAATCTGTTACTCCTATCTGTATTGTCATCTGAATCATCATCACTGTCACTAGAGTCACTAACACTGGATTCTTTCTCTTTTCTTGTTACTGGTTTAGCAAGTTTGCTAATTGTACTTTTTAAACTGTGCTCACTATTAGGTATATTTTCTATACAGCTTTCATGGTCCACTCTGGCCACATGATCTTTACCTTGAGGCTGTGCACTTTTACCAGTTTGCATTTCAGTTCTTCTAATATCCAAATATTTAACATTATCTGATTTAAACTCTAAATCCTGTTCCTCCTTTTCAAGTTTGTAATCTTCATCACTGTCTGAGTTAGCATAATTTGACTTATTCAAAACTAAATCTGAAGAAAACCCACTTGAAAACTCATTTAAATTATTAAAGGTGCCCATATTCACTACCCTTTTCTGAGGTGAAGATGGCATCTTTATACTCTTTACATTCTTTAAATTATCAATTTCTTCAGGATATGAATCATCACTGTTTACACTTTTTTCAATAATCTTATTCACAGGTTTATCACTGATATTTGCCATTGATTTAGCAACTTCACTGTCTACATATTTAATTTCAACACTCTTACTCAGCATTCCTGTACCTTTAAACCCTTTAAGTGTTCCAAGAGATCTTCCAGTATTGCCATGTCTATCAGAAAATTGATTTGAATGAGTCTTTTTATTTGCAAACCTTGGTTCACTAATCCTCGTAATATTTTTTAATTCTGTCTGATAAGTATTCCCAGTGGTTCCTCCTATACCAGAATCACTATCAGATTCTGATACAAATTTAGATAAGTCAACATTTTTGCTTTCAAAACAAGATCGTTCAGGCATGTCATGTCTATCTGGGTCAACAATTTCAAAATCTACATCTCCTGAGTCACCTTGGTTTTTGTCATGAAATATGAACTTTGCATTACTTTTCTCCAACAAATCTTCCAAAGAATAATTCAAATCTGATTTTCTCTGTTTAGCTTTAGGCTTCCACTCTTTAAATTCTCCTTTCCTTTTCTTTGTTATTTCATTCTCATTATCATCAAGATGCCATGTTAAAAGGTCTGGTTTAATATCAGAGTTGTCATTTGTATCGTCATCCTTCTCCAGTCTCTTTACTTTATGGACATATTTGGAAGGATCTATCTTCTTTGTCTGTAAAAATATAAAATTGTGGCATTCTATCAAATAAACAGTATACTTCAGGATCTGATATAAGGTGGATTTTAAGAAAGATAATATTCAGTGACTTTAGTATAGTGCTGTTTATTCCTTACCAGACAACAATATTTTAGACTTCTCCAAAGAAAAAGCACTTGCCCACAACAAAATAAATGTAACTCAAAAACTGAAATTTTCATTTGGAAACAACGAGGGATAGGAGAAAACACTGTTTAACAGCATTTTCTCCTTTCCCACAATATTTTCAAAAGTCTTTTACTTTAGGGTCTTTAAAACTCTGAATTCTTTGGTAAAGGTTTAGGCAAGCTTCTGATGAGCTTGATAATAGTGATGCTAACAAATGTCAGATTCTATGTAACTTTATATTAACAAAAGTTATTGTTCATCAAACAGGAAAACATGCGGCACATGAAAAATATTTCATGAACAAGATTTACTCCCTACATGGACAGGTGTGTACCTTTTGGATAAGAGAAAAATTCAACAAGCTTACAAAAAGAAATTTACCTTTTTAACTCTAAAAGAAAACAAGAGGGCCATGATGGCCCTGTATCGCTCCACTGGCTATTAAGTAAAAACACTACAAGCCAAACATTACAATATTCAGCAAATTGATTTCAAACACTAGGACATGCAAACATTTTTCTATCTAATCCTACGAGAAAGTTGTGATCCATGGGCAAAGCCAATTTTGATCGCAAAGCTATAATTATTTGAATCCTGGTGGAGGTCCACAATATAAAGCTCCATACCAAATAATTCAGTTCTTGAATGTTATAAACAAGAAGATTTTCAAATTTTTCTCAATTTGGGCACCCTTGATAGAGACCCCCTAGATAAAGCTAAATGCAAAATTTGATAGCCCTAGCCCTTATAGCTAGATGCGAAAGATTTTCCTATATAAGCCCGCCCATGTAAAACATGTTACCCCCCGGAGCGAAGTCAAATTTGACCCTCGGCTATAATTTGGACACCCTTGGTACAGGTCCACTAGATAAAGCTACATGCCAAATTTGGTCGCCCTAGGCCCCATGGCTAGGTCAAAGAAGAATTTTAAAGTTCTCCCTATATAAGCCCATGTAAAACTTGTTATATAAGCCCATGTAAAACTTGTTACCCCCGGGCAGGGCCTAATTTGACCCCAGGGCTATAATTTGAACAATCTTGGCAGAGGTCCACTAGATAGAGCTACATGCCAAATTTGGTAGCTCTAGGCCCTATGGCTAGGTAAGAGGAATTTTAAAGTTCTCCCTAAATAAGCCCATGTATAACTTGTAACCCCCGGGGCGGGGCCAATTTTGACCCCAGGGCTATAGATTGAAGAAACTTGGTAGAGGTCCACTAGATAAAGCTACATGCCAAATTTGGTAGCCCTTGGCCTTACGGTTTCAGACAAGAAGATTTTCAAAGATTTTCAAAATTTTTCAGTTTTGTTGCCATGGCAACCAGAGTTTTTGAAGGAATTAAATTCTTTCAAGAAATTCTGAAGAGGACCATGGCAGGATCATTTCTGTGAAGTTTCATCAAAACTGGATGGGTAGTTTCAGAGAAGAAGACGTTTTAAAAAAAAGTTAACGCATGGACGGACGGACGGACGCACGGACGGACGGACGGACGCACAACGGACAACAGGCCATGACATAAGCCCGCTGGCCTTCGGCCAGTGGAGCTAAAAAATTTAGACATATCCTCATTGAAAGCATTTGAGGACCAAACAACAAAATTTTAGACTTTTCCAAATTGACAACATTTGCAGACGACATAACAAATATGAATCAAAAATTGAAATCTGGTTACCAGCATTTTCTCCTTTTCCTACAATGTTTTCAAGAGCTTTCTTTTATAGGGTTGTTAAAGCTTAGGATCTTGTGGTAAGGGTTAAAGCACCTTTCAAAACTACAACCAGTGAAAATCAAGATATAGTGTGCAAAACCTGCAGTCTGATCTATTATCCACACTATTGGCTTTGCTGAAACAACAGATACAAGCAAACATGACATTGCACATTTGAATCTTATTTCTAGACTGTAAAAGCCTGTTTGGTTTATCTTGCACTCTAAGGGTTATGGAGCTATCAAAACACTAAGTTTCCATAGCCAATCAAATTCTTAATACTGTGCTTTACTTACAAATGAGGATCCTTCTGTCTTCAAATTAACCACTGGTAGAATTCTACCATATTTTCCAACTACCCAGTTCTATAATATACAAAGGAGAAAAAAATAGCAAGAGGAATGATCTTCTCAGACGAAGTTAAATAAATATAGAGAATGACACAAATGCACGGCAAATCATTATCATTATTTACCCTTACATATATAATGTAGTGGAAAATTCACACTTGTGAACTCTTTTCCAAACAAAAGAATTTTAGACTCATCCAAGTTCAAAGTATTGCAAGTTGGCAAAGTAAATGTGGCTCAAAAATTTAAATTTGCTTTCTGTAAGGGAAGGAAACACTTTGGGTAAAGGAGAAAACGTTGGTTACCAGCATTCTCTCCTTTCTCTACAATGTTTTCAAAAACTTTCGTCTTCAGGGTTATTAAAACTTGGGATTGTTTAGAAATTAATTTTAATAAACAAATCTATTATTTCTTTTTTAATATTTGTTGTCAATGACTTACTGTAAATAGACCTTTTACAAAATACTATGTAAAATAAATGTAAATTATGTTAAATAATTTTGTTAAATGGAAAATCTTTCATCTATGATTCAGATACCTTTTGAAGTATTTTCAGAAAGAAGATACTGCACATAATGAGTGACTGTTGTTTTCCATGTTTGTTGATGCCCTTCATACATGTATTCAGATTATCACTTACTCGTACCTTTTTCAGAAGTTTACAAAATGACAGGCCCAAGACATAGCACAATGATTATGGAATTCATTTTTCAATTCTGGCTAATTTACGAGGAAGTAACATAATGTCTAGTATCCTGTTCACATACATTACATACATTATTACAGGCTTCTTGACAGACAAGAAGGAAAGAAACATACTGAAAAGATTGGCCTAGTCCAAATCAGCTTAAATTAAGAGCTACTGAATACAAGTACAAGTGATAAAAAGGAGAAACATATGATGGAAGAGAAAATGTTTTTCTTTTATGTAAAAAGTTGAGGGAAAACGAAGCAATTGATTGATACAAGCAATCTCTCGTTTTTCCTCAATGTTTTCAAAGACTCTTGCAGGGTAAAAAAAATTACTAATTACAAATAGGCTAAAACCTTACGTCTTCTCCAGGCACTTTTGTACCAGGGGGACCCTTGACCTCTTTCTCAAAAGGCGATGGCTTTTTCTCCTCTACCGCAGTCCCTTCTCTTTTCTCCTTTGGAGTATTCCTCTCTTTCATCAGTCTGTAAATTAATTAACAACTAGAACTTGTTTTTCTACAAAAAAAAAAAACAGATGTCTTCCCCCCTTTTTGGTGTCAGAAGGATTGATATGTCACCAAGGCAATTTCTAACTGAAATAATGGTCATTTTTCTCTAACAGTTTTCGAGTTATAGAGCGGACACAAAATTGTACGTAAAATGAGTAAGGAAAATAATCAAAGGAAAATAATTTAAAAAATAAACAAGCCAGAGTTATGGTTCTTGTACAGGACACCTCGTCTAAAGGTGCTTTACAAATGTGTGAAGTTTTATCAAAATATCTTAAAAGGTTTTCCAGTTATAGAGCGGACATGAAATTGTACTTAAAATGAGTAAGGAAAATAATCAAAGGGAAATAACTCAAAAAATATACAAGCCAGAGTTATGGTTCTTGTGCATGATACTTCATCTCATGGAGTTTTACAAATGTGTGAAGTTTTATCAAAATACCTTAAAAGGTTTTCAAGTTATAGAGCGGACACAATTTGTGACGGACAGACGGACAGACAGACAGGCAGACGGACGCACGGGGGAAAAACAATATGTCTCCTAACCCTGACGGGGGGAGACATAATAACATGTAACAGATGACCTTGATATACCTACTAACAAAGGTTACAGGAAAAGATTACACTATCATTCAATCTGGTAAATGGAGAGAAACCAGAAACTGTTGCTACCCACTATTCGTAAAGTTGCCATGGCTTCGAAATGATGTTTTCCCTAAGCATTCTGCATTTACAAAAATAAATAATTCTGAGATTTCTTGAAAGTTTGAGTGTATATATATGTAAACTACATGCACATGCACAAATTGAACTCAAAACCTGTACCCCTAACTCATCATGCAGGTGCTCTACCAACTCATCTACCAGGCCATGTCCTGTCCCACTATAGGTTTAAATCTATGAGTCTAACATAACTCTGCAAATTTACCTTGATAAAAAGTTTTCCTTGGCTCTCTCTATCTTTAACTCATGCCCTTTCCATTTAGTTTTGTCAAATGTTTTGATACCTGTTTAAATAAAGACATAAACGCAAGATCAATTTCTGAATTAAATCTGTGGCATGCTGAATACATTCCGCATGTTTTGGAAATGAAGGCTGATATCAGGCTGTACAGAATGAGCAATCTGGGTCCGTATACACCAACCACTCTTAAGAACATTCTAGGGCTTTTCTCCAAGATTTTCTAAATTTGAAAGTAACACAACTTCTGATTTAGCTAATCAGAAGTTGTTTTATTTTTAAATTTAGAAAAATCCTGAGAATAAGACTGAGAACGTTCAAGAAAGGTTGGCAAGTGTGAGCCCTGATGACTCTGATCTTGGATCTACAAACTGATAAGTTATGAACATTACTGTCCAAAACAGCAAAGGCAAAAGTCTGACTGAAAATGTCCCTTTCATAGACCAGATACTCAACAAAGGGTCAACGCAAAATATTACCAGAGGTACTACGTAACATTTAACCCTTTACCAGACAACAAAATTTAAGCCTTGTCCAAATTGAAAGCATTTGCAGACGACAATTTCAATGTGGCTCAAATGGTGGAATTTTTTCTTTGACAGTATAGAAATCATTGTGTGAAAAGGAGAAATTGCTGGTTACCAGCATTTTCTCCTTTTCCCGCTATGTTTTCAAAAGGCTTCTTTCCCAGGGTCACTAAAAGTCGGCATTGTACAGTAAAGGGTTAAATCTTTACTAGACCACAAAATTTTAGACTCATCCGTTTGAAAGCATTTGCAGACAACAAACTCAAATGTGGCTCATATGATAGGATTGGGTTGTGAAAGGGTAGAAGCCATTGTGTAAAAAAGAAGATGATGCTGGCTACCAGCATAATGTTGTCAAAAGCCTTCTTCTTCAGGGTCACAAAAACACAGTGTTGTTTGGTAACAGGTTACAATTAACCTTACCTACAATATATTTTCAAATTCCTCAAATGAATAGAAATGAACTAAAATGCAACATGCATTAATTTCTTAAACTTAGAAATGTAGCAGTGTGGACCACTGATAAAAATCACCCTCTGAACTTAAGTTTTATCAGTACATGTATCTTTAATGCCAAATGAATGTGTACAAAATGTTCTAGAAGTTTAAAGATGTAAGGTCAGTGAAAGACATGGTTTTTGCAATTGCAATTTTAAGGTTACTTTTGCCAGGAATGACTTTGCAAAGTGGACAGTGTAGATAAGACTGCACATTTTGTGTATTCTGATCCTGATCTACACTGCCTGCTGAGGCAAATGCAGTTATGAAAGGCGCACGAAGGGTTAAATGGCTGCAAATAAAGGTTATCTAAAATACTTACACTTCTTGATGTCAGATTCTTGAGCTTTGATGTCCAAGTGTGCGAAAGCTTTCACGGAAGATTCTGAAAAATGCACATGTTGGTAAATTTCATTCATGACTATGATGAAAAAGACAATGTTGGTGATAAATCATGAATAAAAAAGATATTTTATGAATAACTCTTTGTAACATAAACTGAAAGGTGAAATTAATCTCATTATAAAGCCAGGCAGTCTTTTCTTGCATAACATAATCATCATAAAAGGCAAAAGGGACCAAAGTGATTCAAAGGTGCTCATAGGAATAAATAATATAATATAAATTTGGCATATCGCATGCAAAGGCTTTACAAATGTAAACCCTTAGCAAAATTTAAATAAGCCGTACTCTGGCAAAAGTGTGTTTAACTCCTTACCAAGCAACAAAAATGTAGACTTGTCCAAATTGAAAGGATTTGCAGACGACAAATCAGATGTTGTTTAAATGGTGATTTCTGTATTTGAGAGGGTAGAAAACATTGTGGGAAAAGGTGAAAATGCTGGTTACCAGCATTTTCTCCTTTTCCCTCAATGTTTTCAAAAGGCTTCTTCCTCAGGGTCGTTAAAACTAGGGATTGTGTGGTAAAGAGTTAAGGCATCTCAGCGATGCATTATATAAAGCAAGTCGTCACATAATAATGGATCCATAAAGTTGATTTTGTGTGACAAGTGAATGAATCATGATAACCATTATCATAGAATGGTCCTTCTACATGCAGAAAACCGACCAATAGCAAAACTTTTCGACCCAGGACAGCCTTTGCAGACTGCGCATGACTGACCTTGGTTGATGCTTTGTGCCGATGCATTAACCCCTTTTCACAGAGCATCGTTCAAATAAATTGTCCAAGTCGGTGATGCTACAGAAAAAAAAACATCATAACATACGGCTCTTTTTGCTGTCATGTTTTCCATTCCATGTACTCTTTACCATACAATTCTGAGTTTTCACAACCCTAAGAAAGAGGACTTCTGCTGACATTCTGGGAAATGGAGAAAATGCTACTTAACGGCATTTTCTCCATTTCCCACAATATTTTCTGTCTTTCCAAAGACAAATTTCAATCTCTGAATCACATTAAATTTGTTGTTATCAAATGCTTTCATTTTGGACAAGTCTGCTTTCATTTTGGACAAGTCTGCAATGTACCCGGTAGTTTGGTAAAGAGTTAAAAATGATAATTTCCCTTTCCTTCAAAGGGCTGTCTTGATTGTTTGGTGTTAAATGCTATTTCTAACATTATTTCGGTTATGCATGTATTACAGATTTGTTTAAACAGGCCTGGAAAAGACACAGAGTCCTTCAATCCTAAGGACACCCAAAATTTTCAAATCAACAAAACCTAAGATTTAGCATTTTAAAGAGGGAGAACTTGAAGGTATTCTGAAAATCTATAGTATAGTGTACAGTAAAAGAGCCAAGTACCTTCAAATCCTTTCTTTACTTTGATCTGAACATTGTCTATCTCGCCAAACTTTGAAAACCTTTCCTTCAACTCTGTCTCTGTAATCCCTGGATACAGTCCACCAACATAGAGTCTTTGTACTTCCATTTTCTATCTGTAAGGAAATACAAACTTTTTAAAGTCCAGGGTTTTAAGGGACAAAGATTTCCGCATTTATACACCTATGAAAAAAAAAAAAAAAAAAAAAGACTGTACATACGTTTTTTAGCAGTAAATATCCCATGCATGCATGAAAATTAATTAAAAATCTGAAAAAAAAAAAGTCTTGAAATCAAACAATAGATCTCTCATTGATCACCGTTTCTATAAAGATTTCCACTACTGTACAGCAGTCAAAACAATGCAATTGCAGTTATTTTGACAAATGGGTCATACTTAATTTGTGATCTTTGGTATCTTCTGTATACTCAGAACAGCTGTCTTTACCACGCAGCAAAATGTAATGTGAATTTAAAGAATGTGACTAGAGTAAGTTCGCCTTGTATCTGACAGCATGCGATATCAGACACTCTCAGAAATACCTCAATAAATACCATTACTCATCACATCTTGATGTCATTGTCTTATTTCAAACACTTAAAAATACTCTGCTTGGTAATAAATATATACTTGTTAATCATGGTGGGATAATTATATACTTTTAAGCATCATTATGATGTCTGAAAGATCTAAGATCGTGACTTTTCTGATCTGGAGCAGTCGGCTGAAAAATTGATGTGTTTGACCCCCAACTTGAAAGTGGTTGGTGCAAAAACAGTGATAAAGATTTTTTTGCAAATATGATTTTCTGGTACCACAGGATGACTCTCGATGCTTTTATTATTTCATTTCTATGTCTTTCACGTGATTTTTACCCCTTTTTTAAAAAATTTGCATTGTCTGATCATACCCACAAAGGACTTCCTTTTTATATAAAATGCGAACAATATCGCACATTTGTTTTCAATAACCAGGCCTTAGGCAAAATATTTCTTTAGTGAAAAATAAGTGAGCATCGAGGCTGGAAAGTCAAGCTTAATATGTCTTCTTTAACTCTGGCCAGTGTTCCCACTCGCTCTTTATTTCAAGGGTACACACATACCCCCTGAGCTGTAAATCTGGGATAGATTTCATATTAGAGGGTATGACAATAATGGTTCTCAACCAGAGGTAAAGCAATCCATATTGATGATTTGCAGTGAAGAAGTCTGTCATATTAAGATATTTGTGAAAATTTACTGCTTAAAGTCATTAACAAGAGGGCCATGATGGCCCTAAAGTTGCTCACCTGAGTCTTTGACCAAACATGACCCATTTTCAATCTCTTTCGAGATATTATGACAAACATTCTACCAAGCTTTCATAACTATTGGACTGAAATTTCGCCTCTGGCTTGTACAAAAGCTTTTTCCAGAATTCCTCTCATTGACCTACTTTTTAGCCAAACACTGCCCATTTTCCCATCGTAGATATTATCAAAACAAAGATTCTAATGACCTTTTATAAGTATTGGACAGAAAATGAGGCCTCTAAGTACACACAAGGTTTTTCCAAGATTTGACATGGCGACCTAGTTTTTCAATCAATGTAACCCATTTTTAATTTCATAATATTCATCATGAACACAAACATTCTGACTGATTTTCGTTAAGTATTGGACAGAAATTGATGACTCGAGAGCTACACAGGCTATTTTAAAGATTTGACCTGGTGACCTAGTTTTTGACCTGATGTAACCCATTTTCAAACTCATTCAAGATATCATTATGACAAATATTCTGACAACTTTCATGAGTATTTGACTAAAAATGTGTCCTCTAGAGGGTACACAAGTTTTTGTAAGATTTCACCCAGTGACCTTGTTTTTGACCCAACATGACCCATTTGCATACTCTTCCGAGAAATCATCAGAACAAACATTCTGACCAAGATTCACGAGTATTGCACTGAAAATATGGAGTCCAGAGCAAAAAAGAAGGATTTTCTAAGGTTTGATCTTGTGACCTAGTTTTTGACCCAACATGACCCATCATCAAGACAAACATTCTGACCACCTTTCAAGAGTTTTGGACTGAAAATGTAGCCTCTAAAGCATACACAACGTTTTACTAAGATTTGACCTAGTGACCTAGTTTTTGAACCGACATGACCAATTTTCAAACTCGTCTGACATACCATCTAGACAAACATTCTGACCAACTTTCAAGAGTCTTGGACAATAAATGTGGACTTGAAAGCGTACACAAGGTTTTTTCTAAGATTTGACCTAGTGACCTAGTTTTTGCCCCGACATGACCCATTTTCAAACTTGTCTGAGATATCATCAAGATAAACATTCTGACCAACTTTCAAGAGTTTTGGACTGAAAATGTGGCTTCTAGAGCGTACACAAGATTTTTCTAAGATCTGACCTGGTGACCTAGTTTTTGACCCGGCATGACCCGTTTTCAAACTTGTCTGACATATCATCAAGTCAAACATTCTGACCAAATTTCAACAGTTTTTGACAGCAAATGTTGCATAATATAGAACATACACAAGGTTTTTCTAATATTTGACCAAGTGATCTAGTTTTTGACCCAACATGACCTATTTTCAAACTCATCAGAGATATTATCAAGACAAACATTCTGACCACTTTTCAAAAGTTTTGAAAATGTGGCCTCTAGAGTGTACATAAGGTTTTTCTAAGATTTGACCTGTGACCTAGTTTTTGACCCAACATGTCCCATTTTGGAACTTGTCCAAGATATCAGCAAGAAAAATATTCTGACTAAGTTTCATGAGTATCGGACTGAAAATGTGGCCTTGACAGCGTACACAAGGTAATTGTTGACGACTCACAACGCACAACGGACACCAAACAAAAAACACAATCACAAAAGCTCACCTTGAGCACTTTGTGCTCAGGTGAGCTAAAAAGCCGAAACGACGGTCTGAAGTGACTCTAATCAGACAATGTCAAAAGGAACATTTTGCTGTGTCATGGGTTTCCACGTTTTTTGCACCGATCAATTTTTTCATGTCTGTTAATTTATGGATAGGTATTTCCGCATGATTGACAAAAATTTGTCAATAAGGTTAACAAGTAACTTAACCTGTCATTTTACACAAGGTAAGTGGATAATGGCCTTTTTTTATGTTTTTTCTTGTGTGAGGTCTCACATGTAACCAAAATTTATTACGTGAATTTCAATTCTGTAACAGGATTTATACAATAATTTGCGTTGAGTGGGAACACTGCCTGTCTATTATCTGTTCTAATTTTATCACGCTAGTATAAAACATCTTCAGAAAATATTGGTCAAAAGGGTGGTATTGCTGGAAACGCATGATTTCATGTTTCCCCCTAAAAGAAATCTTTTACATGTGTCATGGAGAGAGGTTAGATATATAAGCACTTCAAACCTGCCTTGCTGTTGAGCTAGCTTTTACAGCGATGCACTTTGCTACAGTTCTCTCCATGCAAGTTAAGCAATGTGGTTATAGTTAGTGCTTGGATGGGTGACCAGATTGATGCATGTTACATTTGGTGGCAGAGGTGGGATTATGACAACTGCCGGACTGGAGTTGCCTTGCCCATATAAATTCCCCCGGGTTATTTGTATATATGTCTCGGGGTCGAGACTTCTAGAAGGGGGGGTGTAATGTCATGGAGAGAAGTTAGATATATAAGCACTTCAAACCTGCCTTGCTGTTGAGCTAGCTTTTTTACAGCGATGCAGTTTGTTGTAATTCTCTCCATGCAAATTAAGCAACATGGTTATAATTAGTGCCTGAATGGGTGACCAGGTCGAGGCACGTTACACAAGAATGCCTGTCTGTTAATAAAAACAAATGTCTGAATTTACCTGCTGCCTCACAAAAAGTGTATTCTGTTATTAATTTGATAGACGGTATCACACCAATGTCTGTGAAGCTTGTATACGGTAGAAGACACAGTGCTTTTTGATAAATCGATACAGAGTATTTGTTGCAAGTGTGAGACTCACGATTCAGGATAATAGCCAAAGTGTCCAATAATAGACGAACTTAATGTAAATCTTCGCATGCAAAATTTGATATGAAATTAAGATTAAAAAAATGTTGAAGGATAAGGGGGAAAGTAAAAGGCTAAAGCTTTAGAATTTAATATCATTAAGATAACAAGACTGACACTCAATACTCTTCCCGGTGGCATTCCCTCATTAGCAGTATCCTGGTGTTAGTCTGATTTCTCTACAGAACGATAACTCTTCCGGTCGGTTACTCTTCCCTGTTATAAACAAGTACCAGATAAAAAGTTTCATGGAACCTGATTAATTAACTGATGGTTGTCGCTTCCAGTTAGTTGCAGCATCTATTCTTTATTTAAGATATGGTGATGCAACAAAAAACTTCTATTTTTAACACTTACCCCATGTACTTGACGATTGCAATCACATGTGCTTAACTGCTGACGATTCCTACTGCTTACGTTTTGAAAGTAGTAGAAAACAGTTGTGAATCAGTAAAGTGCATTCTTTTCAATCGCTTGTCCATTAACAATGGATAAGACATGATCTACTTACACCATTTCCACTCGAAAGCGACCAACTTGTTGAAAAGTCCATATTTTTTTTTACCTTGCCTCAAGTGAGTCGAAATTCATTTTCAGACATATATCAGACGATAATCTATTGTGGTTTAATATCGGTGATATAACAGTCCATATATAATCCCTAAAATCTTATCAGGTTTAGAAATTTAGGCTTAATGCATTGTAATTTTAATTTTTTTATATAGAGACAAGCATTAGAGAAAGTACTTAAAACGCTATTCAAGTGGTGATATTTCAAGCACCCATAACTTTATCATACCAAAATGTCATTGCATGAAACTCTTTTTATCGCGGGAAAATTTTAAAAGTACATACACGTCAGAAAATCACCATTAGAGATCTGCTTTCTTATGCAACACTGTCAAAATTCACTGAAAAAGTGCGATCTTTTTTTAAATGTGCACATCACTCCAGCCACACTCCATTATCTCCCCCTAGATGGCATTCTACAAATACACATCTATCTAATTTGGGCATTCTGGGTACAGAACCGGACTACTTTTCAAAACGACAACCGTTACTTTGAATTTCAAAATCAAATAAACGTTTAGTCAATAAAACGCTACCTGGTGCGATTTATTCAGCTATGATAAGCTAGCATGTAACCTATGCACCACCCATTTATAAAAACAGCTCCTACAGGCCTGGGTAATAGCTTTGGTATAAGCCCTACTTTTCCCTAGTATATGGGATCGGTGATGCATTATGGCAGACAGGTCAAATCTTCGAAGAATATGACATGCGCAGACAACGGCCACACTCACATAATGGGGATGGGGTGAGGTTGCTAAGGCATGATATAAAAAAAGAATCAGATTAGACTAAATTATGGGGTAAACCCCTTATAACAACAGATGAAAGCAGGATTAAAAAGGGCCATTAGAAGCTTAAAGCTTATGTACATGGACATGTACATCAGCTGCCAGCTGGCCTCTATACCTACATGGACTATATGAACTATATGAAATTGCATTATCTGATGAAACAATACGGCAAACGATTTTCGGGGTACGGACAAAACCCCCCTGGGACAAAAGCCCCATGGACAAAACCCCCCTAGGACAAAACCCCAATACCCTTAACCGAAAAGTGGACAAAACCCCCATGGTTTTAAAAACATGCTTATTATGTGTATAAATGAAATAAATCTTTAAACTAATGATATTAATATGATATTATGAATATTCCTCTATTATTTTTGTATAATTGAACATTTTAAATTCATTTTAAAGTTGAATAAAATTTACTGCTTTAAACACTTGTGGGGGTTGTAAAAAATAATGTTTTGTATAACTTAAATTGATTTGATAAGTATTTTTTTTTCTTAAAATTGTGCTTTATGACCAAAAATGTGTTTATGTATATAATCAATAGTTTTTACTGTAAATTATATATTATTAAACATAATAAATTGTAAATGAAAAGGTAATATTTTGCTAATTATAGCATTAAGTTATAATGATAATTGATTGATTGAATTTGCATTTATTTATCGTCGCCACTGGTTGCCCATATGGGCGACGCCCCCTGAAGGCTGTTAGTATTGTTACGGGGGATAGTGCAGATACAGGACAAAACGCATCTTAAGTTACGCCTGGTTCTTTTACGTGCTCGGTGTATAGCACCATCACACAGGACCTCGGTTTAACGTCTCATCCGAAAGATTATTAGTAATTTTTGATGGCCAGCCGTGGGGATCGAATCCACAATGATAATTGAATTAAAGTTTTATATATACAAATACATTTTTTGCAAACTACAGTGATTGCTTTCACACTTTGAAAAACAAACCCAAATCAAACATAATTAAAGGCGAAAGATGTAACTGCCTTTCATGTTTGATTTTTCATCAAACAGGGAAGAAAATATTTAGGGAAATGGAGAAATTGCTTGTAACAAGCAAGTTCTCCTTTTCTCAGAATGTTTTCTTTGCTTTCTGGTATATATTTTCCAATTTACACATACTTTCAAACGTCATTTGCGACTTGTTTCAATTTGGACCAATCTAATTTTTGGTTGTCTGGTAACGGGTTAAATGTGTGTGAATTAAAAAGTAGGCATCAAATAGGGAAGATAATATTTAGGGAAAGTGAGAAATTGCCTGTCAAACCAATTTCTCCTTTGCTAATATTATATTCCTTCACATCAAGGACATGGAATCAAGTGATTGCATTATCCCCTCTTCTAATGATGTTTTCTATTCCTAAATATTCCTAAATATTCAAAGTTCACTTTTCCTATTGCAAGTACAATGAAATTTTGTTCTATTTTGTCTAAACCCGTTTAAGAAATAAAGGAAAAAGGAAAACAATATGGAAAATATGAAAAATATATGCTGTTTATATGCTGTTTATATATGATGGGGGTTTTGTCCTAGGGGGCTTTTATCCTATGGGGGTTTTGTCCTAGGGGGTTTTTGTCCATGGGGGTTTTGTCCTAGGGGGGTTTTGTCCTGGGGGGGTTATCCTACACTCCGATTTTCACTTGTTGGGGACAAAAAGTCACTTTAAATTATTTTGACCTTCGAAGATGTTGATTATTATTATTAATCATATAGTTTTTTAATGTTAAACCAATAAACCCCCGGCGCCTATAACTATCTCCATTGTGATTTCATATACATCTAGTCAGTTGTATTATTCCTATATGGCTTTCAGTTTTTAGGATAGCCTCAAGGGATTGAGCATAATTTTTAATTTTAAGTGTGACACGTTAGGCTTATCCCTTTATCACTAGATTTCGTGACTGTTTAATCCGACCCAACCCCCTCCTCCTATGTTGAAGCAGTACTTTTGTCCTTAATTCTTACAGCGAGATGATATAATTTATTGTTTCGAAAAATTATCATGTTATTGGATCTAAATAAAGGTCATTATAACAATATTTCATGGAAAATTACAATCGGTAGATATACATGTACATTATTTAGCCGCGACCAAACGATTTTTAAACGTGAACTACTCTAAAACTGATAACTACTATCTGTCAAAGGCAGGCGAACATAGACTTGCTAAAGCAAATATTTTGTGAAAAGACAGGTAAATCTTATAATTTCATTTTCAATCGGAACAAATTAATATTTCTACTGAAATTTGGACATGCACTTTTCACCTCGTGGTATATTCGCCACGGTAGATATAGATTCTGACCCTAAAAGCGGTCAAAGTATCCGACAGGACCTTACTTGGTTTTGGGTTTATACTACCTTCAGTCTGAAGGGTTGCTCCGATGTTATTTTTGTGATTGGGTCTATTGGAGCTAGTCCCCGAATCGGGGGTAGGTTTATACGTTTCCTCATACATTATCTTGTTAGCCTACCCAAAGAAATAAATATTCACTAGATACGTACTGAGCCAGTAGACATCTTGCAAAAAAAAATCTTTGTAAAATAAGGAAATACCAAAACCAATAAGATTTAGATGAAAGAGTAAGTATAGATCTAGTACTTAGCAAAAAGGGAATTGTGAGCTCAGTTTTTTTCCTATCACTACAATGTTTTAGAAGTGGTCTTATCAAAGACAAAGATTTGCTACAGATGGTTTGTACACATCTTAATTTCAGTGCTTTCAGTTTCAGACTTGAACCATGACGATACAGTGGACATTTATTGCTGGGTTTCTGTATGCTGAAATAGGCATTATCTCTATCCTTTTGTTGCCTTTCATATCCGCATCAAGGTAAATAGAAAAGAAAAAGGGGGCTAAATGCATCACTGATGCATTATACCATGCAAGTCATAGCATGATTATGGATCCATAAAATCCATTTTGTCCAACAACCGGCTGAATGGTAGAATGGTCCTTTGACATGCAGAAAATCTACCTATTAAAAATAGTTTTGGCCCAGATCAGCATGCGCAGTCCATGCAGGCTGATCTGGATCGATACTTTTTGCAGATGCATTTAGCCCTCTTTTCACAGAGCATGGCTCATGCATTTTTTTTTTCATGCAGAAGTAAACCCTTTTAACTCTTTACCACACAAAAAATTTTTAGACTTTCCCAGATTCAAAGCTTTTGAAGACAACATAATGAAATGTACTCTCAAACAGGGAGATTTGTAACTGAAAGGGTTGAATGTTATGAGAAAAGGAGACAATGCTGTACACCAGAACTGACCAAGTTTGAGGCATTTGCAGATGACAGCTAGATTAAATGTATCTCATAAAGATGATTTGAAATAGTAGGAAACAATTTGGGAAAAGGAGAAAATGATGGCAATCAGCATTTTCACCCTTTCCTTCGATGGTTTCAAAAGCCATCTCAGACATCGGAGTCCTTAGAATTCAGGATTGTGCAGTAAAGAGTGGAACAGGGTTAACCATATCAAAATAATGTCTGAGGCTACTTTCTTAGATTAGCCATATGATTGGCTGAGATACTGTTTTTCAGCCAATCAGACTGCTTATCTTGGATTTAAGAAATTGATCAATGGAATAAATCAGGGTTTGTAGGCTCCTCTACCTCTGGTGACTTAATTACATCATTTATGGTAATGATTTTCAGTAACTCTTTACCCAATCAAAAAATTTGGACTCATCCACTTAGCAGATGCAGAGGACAAATCTTGCTCAAACAATTCAGTTTGTATTTGATAGGGTAGAAAACATTGTGGAGAATGGAGAAAATGCTGGCTACCAGCATTTTCTCCTAATCTCAGAATAGTTTCAAAAGTCGTCTGTATCAGGGTTGTAAAAACATAGGATTGTTTAGTAAAGATTGATTTATAAGGCAGACCTGATGGTTATTGTCTCTTGCTTCCATTTTTGATGAAACACGCAATAGTAAATGTTGCCTTTTGTCAAAAAAGGAAAAGCATGATTATTTTTCGGAAAACCTTTGAAATCACACGTTAACAATATTTTGCGTGTCCTTTTTTTTTTTCCCTTTTTCAGATGGCAGAAGATATTTCGGTCCAGTATCATCAATAAAATAGCAAACTATTCAAATATTTACTTCAATGTATTTATTGTGATCCTTCTTGTGTTGTTCTTTGGTAAGTAAATAGTTCTTGACTCTGCATCTTTTTCCTTCACCAAACAATTCCTCTTTTAACTCTTTACCAAACAACAAATTTTTGGACTGGACCAAATTCAAAGCATCTGCAGACAACAAATTAAATCTTGGTAATATGATGATTTCTGACTTTGATTGGGTAGAAAATATTGTGGGAAAAGGAGAAAATGCTGGTTACCAGCATTTTCTCCTTTTCCCACAATGTTTTCTATAGGCTTCTTTCTCGTTAAAAGTCAGGATTGTGTGGTAAAGAGTTAAAAACCCGGAGCAAGAGGACCTTTGAAAATATTGTTGGAAAACAAGAAAATGTTTTTCTTCTTCTCTGGCACTGTTTTCTACCCTTGTATAGACAAATCCTATCATTCAAGTCACAGTAAATTTATTTTCTACAAATACTTTCAATAGTGCGGCAAACAAAAGAACCCTTCACCAATTGACAAGAATTTGGACATAACCATGTCAAAAGCATTTACACAGGACAAATGGAATGTGGCTCAAATGGAAGACATCATCCTTGAAAGGGTAGAAAACGTTGCATGAAAAGGAGAAAATGATGGTGAACAGTATTTTCATCTTTTCCCACAGCGCTTTCAAAAGCCTTTTACCTAAAGGTGTTGTTAAAACTTGGAATTGTGTTGTAAAGGGTTTAGCATTTTGTAATCTTTTAAAGAGTCAAAAAGTCCATGTGAAAGATACAGTTGGTTGTAGTTTCCCCTGTTCTATTTGTGAAACTTTGTGAAAATATCAAAAACAAAAAGTAAGCCCAATGAAAATGTTTGAATGAAGGATAGGATTAATCTTTACCCTTTACTAGATGATAAAATTTAGACAAGTCTGAATTGAAATACATGTTATTTGCAGATGACAAAATTAATGTGGATAAAATAATGGAATTTGTCTGCGAAAGGGTAGAAAACATTGTGGATAAAGGAGAAAATGCTGGTTAACAGCATTTTCTTCTTTGCCCACAATGTTTGTAAAAGCTACCTTCTGTAGCATATTGTATAGAAGGGGTTTAGCAGTAAAAGGTTTCTTCAACATGTTTCCATTAAAAAAAATGGTGCACAAAATTGGTTGAAGCAAAGATGCATTTCATACAATGTTTGAACAAACAAAACACAAGATGTGACTGGCATTTCATAAGTCATTCACCAAAGTAATCCTTTACCAAACAATCCCCAGTTTTAACAACCTTGAAGTAGACAGCATTTTAAAACATTTTTGGAGAAAGGAATAATACCATATCCAGTATTTTCTCTTTTTCCAAAAACATTTTCTACAGTTTCAAAGACAAATCATATCACTTGAGCCACATGGAATTTTTGGGGGCAAAAATGCTTTCATTGTCAAAAAGTATAAAATTGTAAAGGCTTGGAAAGTATATGTATTTCATTTGTAAATATGTTTTCCATTGTGGGTACCTGTAGTTACTTTTTTCTCAGATGATCTTAATTTGTCATGGTGAGTTCTTTCATATTTTTGTTATTTGGAAAGGATCAAAATTAATGACAATAGCAGGCTTTTTCTATGACTATTAAATTTTATTGAATACAGTAGCATTATGTTTCAGATGCAGTACGAGAGGTGAATAAATTTGCTGGCCCTACATCAGAAGTAGATCTTAAAAACAATCCAGACCAGCAGAACTTTGCACATATGAAGCTGTTCAGGGCCCAGAGAAATTTGTACATAGCTGGATTTGCCCTTTTTATGTGGTTGTAAGTATTCAACCTCAACTCTTAAGCAAAGGACAAAATCTTGGACTAGACGAAACTGAAAGCATTTGCAAACCACAGTTCCAGTGTGACTGAGAAAATGATTTTAGTTGTTGATAGAAAACTTGGGGAAAGCATGGATAGGTGTACTGACTGCAGGGATATAATTGAAATAATGTTGAGAATGGTATTAAATACCTTTACACAAACAAACAGACAAAAAATTAGTCATTTGTTTCATGTTTTATTTTCTTTCAGCATCATCCGTCGTCTAGTCACTCTAATATCACAACAAGCCCAGTTGGAAGCTAATTGTGAAGCAAGTCAAAAGCAAGCAAAAAGTGCCAGTGATGCAGCCAAGAAGATGATGGAAGAGAAAGAAAATATCTCCAACTTGGTATGTATACAATTTAACTCCTCACCAAAAAAGACAGAATTTTAGACTACTGTAGTCCAAATTAAAAACATTTGCAGACCACAAAACAGCTGTGACTAAAAAACTGAAATTTGTCATAAAAAGTGTGGAAAATATTGTGTGAAAAGGAGAAAATGTTGATTCCCAACATTTTCTCCTTTCCCACAATGTTTTCAAAAGCTTTCTTTCTCAGGTTTGTGTGGTAAAGGAATGGAACAGAGATACATGACGACGTTAGCACCCAAACTAGTTCCAAAACAGTTTTGAAAACAAAGACTATGTTACCCTTGGAGTAACAAGCACAAATTATGTTGCATTTCTTTACTTTGTAAAACAAGATCAGAATGTACTGGATGTGCAGTCTGATCTTGAATCTACACTGTCCTTTCTTTTAGTACATATTCTCACCAACACTATCTTGAAATTACAATATTTTAGGTTGGTTTTTTTTTTTTCAAATTTTTCCTAATGTTCTTAGTTATTTAATCTTTTCAGCACTCTAAAGGTTGTCAATTACTGAAAATTATATTATCTGACTTAACAAAAAGTTTAAATTGACTAACTATGAAATATAAGAAAGACGGGAAAATACACACATAAATTAATTGAACAAAGATGCATCCTACTGTTTTTTTTTACTCTATTAATATTCCTATGATTAATAACAATCCTAGTAGTCTAATGAATTTCTTCATTTCTTCATGTTGTAAAAAATTTTAATAGTCCTGTGACAGTTGAAGAAATATCTCAAACTGACAAATATGATGACACCTAAATAAGGCTGTGTCCATCTTGATATAATTCTGTGTATTTATATACAAGTGGTTCTTGCTGTATCAAACTATACAAGTGGTTCTTGCTGTATCAAACAGTTTTTCTCCAGAGTTCTCTAGAGGTTGAGTAGTTTAGCATACAAGGAGAATGTGGCATACAAGAGATCAAGATTGAAGCAATGTGTGACTTTGAATTTCAAAAGTTCATAGCACTTCAAAGACTGTATAAACATTGGAGGGGGGATGCCACAAAACGCTTCCTCCCCTTTCACAAAAGCAGACTTCAAGAGAAAGATGAAAAAAGAAAAAAACAGTTTGCATTTCCTTTGCAAGAAAGCATCATTGGGGCAAAAGTACTTACTGAGCATTGCATAACATCATTAATCAATATATCAATATCATACAGCACATGACATCCAACAGTATTTTTACTCTATTACTGTTTTTATGATGAAGGAAGAAAAAGAAAGATGGGTTGTATCTTCATTGATTCTTATAAGATTACTCTTCTTAAGCCTTGAAGTGCCAGATAAACCAACTGACATTTTTCGACTAGAAATATGATCCAATTAAGTGCAATTTCAAGGTTGCTTTCATCTATAGAGTGTCAGCAAAGTGAACAGTGTAGATCAAAGATCAGACTGAATGTTTTGTACAGTCTGATTTGATCTACATGGACTGCAAAGGCAACCATAGTTATGAATGGCGATTTTAGGGTTAAATCTAGTGCCTTTGTTTTCAAAAACGATGGTTGTGTCATAGATGCAAACATTATTTTTTCACATGATATGCAAGTTGGTTCTAAATTAATCTACAACACTTGGTTTATTTTATGTCCATGTATTTTAGGCTAGAGCTGATGACACTGATATTGATGCAGTGAAGAGAGAAAAAGATCTTGCTCAAGAACTGGATGAGGTGAAAGAGACATTAGGCAATACTAAACAAGGTAAGTAATTATGACTGAATGCCATCTCACCATAACTAGAGTCAAGATTCAACCTAAGGACTAAAACCTCATTGTATGAAAAATTAGGGGCTGTCATATTTGTGTGAATTCATTTTTTTAGTGGAGAATTAATATTTACCTAAAGCTTAGCCCTGGTAGTGCAGTCGGTACCATAAAGACGACTAGAGACCAGGGGCTTGCTGGTTCAGTTTTCCAGCTCATCCAATTCCTTTCCAAGGATTGATGATAGTCATTGAAATAATGTTGAAAACAGCTTTAAACATCATATAAACAAACAAACAAATACATTTACCTGCAATTAAATTCAAACCTAAATGTTAAGGTTTTTATCTTTTATGGATTTCACAATATCATCTTTATGCAGTATCAGTGCTGATATTCCAAGTATTAAGATAGTCTTTAGAACTGAATCCTTATGGTTTCCTCTCCCTCCCGTTGCAGAACTTTCGGCTAAGAAAAAAGACTTTGATGCTCTAAAGACTCAAGCAGAAGGAACTAACAAAGAGTATGATAGGCTTCTCAGAGAATTTTCTGAAGTACAGGTAACATTTTTTTTATTATTCGGTGTTATTACATTATGTTACAATTGATTGTAATATTTTCTTCTGAAAATGATGTAGTAATAGTGTGATTTGTGGATCCCTATGTCAGGAAAGGGCAGATATAGGGCTTTGGAGCAGGTGGGGAACAGGCTTATATCTAATCTTCTGCCCATTGACAAGATCTTTGTTCTAAATCTATAGCAAGAGAACTGTCGCTTCTTATCTTACAATCTCAAAACATCCTGTACGAAAAAAATGGTCGAATCAGTCCATCAGCCACTAGCAGGCTGATCCTCATAACTAGAGGCAATGATGCATCAACTGAATTGCAAAACCAACAAAGACATGATAAACAGAGAATACATTGTTTGTGTCTTGGCATGGTGTGGTGTATTGAGCAAGGCATAGGAATTTTATCAGGCGAGTCAAGAGAACTGAGCCAGGTAAACTTTCCCAATCAAAGACACTAACCATCTGTTCCATTTATGATGTTTCTCATTTATAATCCATATCATACTAAATTGAATATTTATACCCCCCACAACAAAGTGGAGGGGGGTATACTGGAATCACCATGGCTGTCTGTCCGTCCGTCTGTCTGTCCGTAGACACAAATTTGTCCGGCAAAATACTCTGACAGTTTTTCAGGTACTGAACTCAAATTTACACACAGTGTTCTTATGTATATGAAGTTGTGCATGTGCAATTTCCATGACTCTGCTGCGATTTGTTGCGGAATTATCTCCCCTTGAACTTTTTTCATCTCTTCCTTTTGTACTAAACCGTTCTGCATTCTGTGACAAAGACCTGTTTTGTGACAAGGAGCTGGTTGGGGGTATGATCACGTTTAATGATAGCCCTAGTTGGCTCAAAAAACAAATCACACATACCAACATCTTTTTAACTACCAGTACGTATAAAGATGAAGAACTGTTTATTTAAAAGATCCTTATACCATACATGCAGCAGCAATAATGACGTCATGAATGATGTATGATTGCGTGATGAATGGTACATTTACCAGCTAAAAAGATTGTGTTGAATGAAGACAAGAATTTCTATGTTTTTAGCTCACCTGAGCACATAATGCTCAGGGTGAGCTATTGTGATCGGTCAATGTCCGTCTGTCCGTCTGTCTGTCCGTCCGTAAACAATTACTAAAAAATCTTCTTCTCTGAAACCGCCAATCAGGTTTCAATGAAACTTCACAGAAATGATCCTTAGGTGATGCACTTTCAAAATACTTCAAAGATTTGAATTCCATGAAGAACTCTGGTTGCCATGGCAACCGAAAGAAAAAAATTTGAAAATCTTCTTTTCCCAAACTGTAAGGGCTAGAGCTTTCATATATGGCATGTAGCATCATCTAGTAGCCCTCTACCAAAATGCTTCAAATTATGGCCCTAGTGTGGAAATTGGCCCTATGTTGTGGGTTCTCGGATTTCACATAGAGATAAAGAAGGAAATCTTTAAAAATCTTCTTGTCCCAAACCGTAAGGGCTAGAGCTTTCATATATGGCATGTAGCATCATCTAGTGACCCTCTACCAAAAGACTTCAAATTATGGCCCTGGTGTTAAAAATTGGCCCTATGTTGTGGGGTCTCGGATTTCACATAGAGATAAAGAAGGAAATCTTTAAAAATCTTCTTGTCCCAAACCGTAAGGGCTAGAGCTTTCATATATGGCATGTAGCATCATCTAGTGGCCCTCTACCACAACACTTCAAATTATGGCCCTGGTGTTAAAAATTGGCCCTTTGTTGTGGGGTCTCGGATTTCACATAGAGATAAAGAAGGAAATCTTTAAAAATCTTCTTGTCCCAAACCGTAAGGGCTAGAGCTTTCATATTTGGCATGTAGCATCATCTAGTGGCCCTCTACCAAAACACTTCAAATTATGGCCCTAGTGTTGAAAATGGCCCTATGTTGTGGGTTCTCGGATTTCACAAGACAATTGTAATAAGTACTAACAACATAGGATTTAGCTCAGCATAAAGGCTTTAATCCATGGGGCATTCAATTCCAGCTAGTTTTATATATTTCAACAGAGACATTGGAATTCCTATCGCTTAATAAAAGTGTTGGCTTAATAAAGTAGTCGCTTAGCTAAGCAAGATCAACTGTATTGCCCTTTGACAAGTTAGAATTCATGAACAACTCTGGTTTCCATGTCGACTGCTGAAAAAAAAAATCAACCCAAACAAAAAGCCTACAACTTAATTGGCAACAGTAGCACTCAACCAAAGTACATCGAATTGTGACCTTGGGGAAAAAATATTAAGTGCTTTGTTGTTGGATCCCAGTTTCCACATCCAAATAAAAGATCTTTTAAAATCTTCTTTCATCCAAACATTAACCCAAGAGCTTTCATATTCAGCATGGACCGTAAGGGCGAGCATATAGTCGCCACTTCGTCTGTCTGTCTGTCCGTCCGAAGCGATTTCTCAGCAACCACTTGACGGCTCTTGTTTGCTAATAGCATTTACCAAATTTCTTCCTTGGAATCACAAAAAGTCCTTTGTAGTCACAATGTGGGATCAAATATGTAAAGAGTGTATTCTTGGAATCCTCCTGTTCCATATTGTATGGCCCACAACATACATTTGGCATGTGATTCTGTCTGAAAACCCATTATCAGCTCACCTGAGCATAACATACTCATGGTTAGCTTTTATGTATCCTTGAATATGCGTCACCAAAATTCCACTGTTTATTATATAGCTATCGGAATTCCAGCATAATCTTGATCCATCGCCCAGAATGTTTGTAAGGTTGTGAACATGAACATGAACACACTCAGCAACCACAATTCTGGCTCAGTCATACTCAAAATTTCCCTGGATGTTCATAATGACCTAAGGACAAATCTGATCAAAATGGGGACAAGCTAAAAGCATCAAAATAGGGGATCTTGATGACAATTCCATTGTTTACGCTCTAGGGCCTACAATTTCCACTCTATCATTTTTCTTACCTGCTCTGATTGTTGGTATTGCCATATGGATGAATCATTTTCAAAACTAAAACATTCCAGTAAAGAGGCAAGTGGCCATAACAATGACAGCTGAGTTGCATTTCAGGTGAGCGATTTAGGACCATCATGGTCCTCTTGTTTAGTGTTGTTACATGTAAGAAAATAAAAAAATTGAGCAAATAGTCAATGATTGAAATAAACAGATTATTGCTAGGCTGATGAGAGCTGGAGAGTGATATCACCATACCATCTCAAAATTTGCCTTTGGGCTAAAGCCCTTAAGATAGATATCTAGGTGGCAAGCCGATATCACTCTCTGGCCCTTATCGGTTGTTTAATAACCAGTATTTATCTAACCCATTTCCAAACAATTTTATGTTTTTACTATCTTGAGAAAGAGGGGTATTTGAAATTCTCATGAGAAAAGGAGAAAATGCTGGTTACCAGCTGAAAAACAGTTGAAAACAATGTGTCTGGGATAACCCTTAGCCACACAATCCAGACTTTTAATGACCCCAAGAAAAAAGGACTTTTGAAAACATTGCAGGAAATGGAGAAAATGCTGGTAACCAGCATTTTCTCCTTTTTCCACAATGTTTTCTACACTTTCAATGACAAATTTCATAATTTGTGCAACATTTGATTTGTGGTCTGCAAATGCTTTCCATTTGGACCAGCCTAAAATGTTGTCAAGTAAAGAGTTAAGCATCAAGCAAGCAATTTCATCATTACAGAAAAAGCTGCAACAGTTGGAAGGAGAAGGAGAGGACAAAAAGACAAACTAGAAGAATGGATGAAACACTTTTTGTGTTATTTTTGTTATTGCATTTTTCCTGTGTAATCTTCTAGTGTAGTAGTTACTGTTATTTATCCCTCCTGCCTTACTGGAATATTATCTGTAATGTTAAAACTTTTTTTTTTTTCATTTTTCTTTAATATTGTTATATTTTGTTGTACATTTTTGTTTTTTCTTTTTCTATTAGTTTGGCATTACTTTGTCAAGAACAATAATAATAACGGAAGCAAAACATTGTTTTCTGCAAATGTTTTGATAATGGAACAGTAAAACATTGTCATAAAAGGAGAAAAATGCTGGAAACCAGCTATGTCTTGTTTTCCCACAATGTTTCTAACATTTGAAAAGCAAACCTCAACATTTGAGCCACATTTGTTGTCTGCAAATGTTTCGATAATGGACTAGTAAAATGATGTCATCTGGTAAAGGGATAAAGCTTTATTCACAGTAATTAATCTATTTTATAGGGATGTTTTCATAGTCACATGCTTTGATTCTGTTTCAAAACACAATGAAAGGGCAAGTTATGGCAATTCCTCATAAAGCGCAAATTGATTTCATCATTACAAGTTCATGTCATAGATCTCATTTCTTTGATAACATTTTGCTTGTCATTTTTCACTGTATTTCATCTATAGATCAAAACTGATGAGAAAAAAATAAAGGATGTAATATTTTTAATTGTCTAATGTACGACATGTAGTATCAATTAACTCTTTAACAAATGACAAAATGTTAGACTTGTCAGAATTGAAAGTATTTACAGGCAACAAAATAGATGTGATGCAAATATTGAAATTATTTTGAGAAAAGGTAGAAAAACATTGTAAAAAACAAGAAAATGCTGCTTACCAGCATTTGTTCTCCGAACAATGTTTTCAAACGCCTTTCCTTTTGGGATCCTTTAAACTTGGGATTATGTGGTACACCATTCACTAAGTGATCACAAAATCATGGTTTGATGATTGGCAAAGCCAGTGGGGAATACACTGAATTTTGTTCCTCATGAATGAAATACATCGGGATTTTAACAAACACGTTCATGATTATATACATATGTTAACCCTTAGGCTGCTAAGTGCGACTCACTGACCTTTTGCGGACAATGTAGATCAAGATCAGACTACCATCTGATCTTTGATCTACTCTGTCCAATAAGGAGAAACATTACCTTTGAAATAGCAAAGTTTTGGTTTTTTACTATGGGCTTAAAAGTTTCATATCACTTAATTAGCAGGATAAGGGCTAAAATAAGTTATTAAAGTTTTAGCATCGGACTCAATGAATTTCCACTTGATGTTTTTGCATTCTGATGTAAATGTTCATACATAAGGCATTTTTATGACAATTGTAGTTGCAGTTTAGTTTAAACATATTTATTTTACATCGATTGAGAAACAAGTTCTTACAACTTACACTAATCTCTCTCGATTCTGCTTCCTGGGAAATACACCAGTACTCGTGCCGAATGTGTGGGCCAATGAAAAATCTCAAAGTTGACACCCGCTCCCAGGTATCGAACTCGGGACCTTAAGGTTACAAAGCCGACGCTCTACCTCACAACCACGGACACCACACGTAGTTGTTGTAGTAGGTGCTCCATTTCCAACTTTGTTTTCAGTATCATTTTAAACAAAAAAATCAACTTCTTTGTCTTCAGAACATGCTCTCTGATATACACTGTCTGCTTTGCTGAAACAATGTAGGCAAAAGCAACAATGAAGTTGCATTTGCATATATTTAGGTCTTACTTCTCAAGCGAAAATATTTGTTGGGTAAATCATGACCCCCGTCCCCTTTCAGAGATATTTAAACAAAAACAGATAAATGAACCTAGTTACTGTTGCAGATGGGTTCATTAATGGTTTTTCTTCTGTACCCTGACCTTCGAAAGTTCCAAACGGCTCTTGCCATCAAGCAATAGCTCTTACTTCAAAAGAATTAAAAATCTTCCATATTTTCCGGATCGCCATGCGCTGACGTCACATGATTTGTAATCCAGCAGCAAATAAGAATTAAATTCTTTATTTCTAACATAGATCGAAATTTTTTTTTATGGTGTATTGATGAAATTATTAAATTAACGTTTCGTCTGATATAATTTATCTTTTTATCTAATCCAGTTTCACGATTTTCATCTCCCATATTGCATAATTTCGAATGTATTTTTACTGTTCATTGGTCAAAAGTGTTGGTGCGTCTTTTGATAGCAAATTCACTTGAGTTATAATTTGCTGTGTCATAACAAATTGTGTGACGTCGGCGCATGGCGATCCGGAAAATGTGGAAGCTTTTTAATTTTTTTGAGATGAGAGCCATCGCTTGATGGCAAGAGCCGTTTGGAACTTTCGAGGGTTAGGGTACAGAAGAAAAATCATTTGTGAAACCATCTGCATCTCTGAAAGGGGAAGGGGGTCAAATTTTCTTCGATTTCGTTGCACACCTTGTCTTACTATATACGATATTGAGTGAGTCACCAATGTGCTATTTATAGAAACAGTGTTGATGAAAATTTGAATATATATTCCGTGATATACAGGCGATGCACCAATGTGCTATAAGTGTTCGATGATTGACCAAGGACAATTTTATTGTTCCGTGATAGACCAATAGAGCTTCAAAGGCCTGTGGGTAAATACAGTGCTCTAAGGCTGAACCTGTAAGATTGCAAATTAGCCCTTTAAAAGGTGAAAAATGATACCCCCTTTTATTTGTTTGGTAGGAATGACCGAAGCATAACTAAGTCTAGCCTATTTTAGCCAAAATCTTACAAATTTTCCAAAGTATAGATAAAAGATTAGCTGATAAGTTTTAGGGGGCCCAATCTTGATCTGTCAACATTTGACCTGCTGTCTACAGTCTGACTTTCTTTGCCTTCTACTGACACTGTTATATTTAGCAGGCTATTTACCAAACAACTCTATGTTTTTCATAATCCCAGAAAAAGGGCTTCTGAAAACATTGTGTGAAAAGGAGAAATAAAAGCATTTTCTCCTTTCCTCACAAAGTCTCCTACCCTATTAATCACAAATCCCATCATTTGAGCAACATTTTAGTTTTTGATCTGTGATTTCAGTTGGGACATGTCTTAAATTTTCCCATCTGGTAAAAAGTTAAATTAACTTGGAAGGAAAAGCCAATGAAAAAGAAGTGCAATTTCAAGATTGATTTTTGCCATTACTCTTTACCAAACAGTCAAGTGATTTTACAACCTTTTACAAAGCTTTTGAAAACATTGTGGGAAAAGTAGAAAATGCAGTTAAGCCTTTACCAGATAACAAAAGTTTATACCTGTTCCAATCCAAATCATTTGCAGACAACAAAATAAATTGAAGAAATTGAAATGTTATTTCAAAAGAATAAAAATCATTCTATGAAAAGGAGAAAATGCAGGTTACCAGCATTTTCACCTTTTTCCACAATGCTTCAAAAACTTTTTGTCTGCAGAGTGGTTATAACTTGAGATTGCTTGATAAAGACCTAACCAGCAGGTCTGCCTTTTTAGCTCACCTGAGCACGAAGTGCTCAGGATGAGCTATTGTGATCACTCACCGACTGTCGTCCGTCCATCCGTCCGTTCACATTTCTTTGTTTACACTCTAGCATCTACAAATATTAACCAATCAGCACCAAACTTGGTCAAAATATATATGACCATAAGATCTCAAATGAGTTCGATTATGGGTCTAATCGGACCAGAACAACTGGAGTTATTTGCCCTTGAATTAGAAAAATTGCTATATTTGACTTTGTTTACACTCTAGCATCTACAAACATCAACCAATCAGCACCAAACTTGGTCAAAATATATATGACCATAAGATCTCGGATGAGTTCGATTATGGGTGTAATCAGACCGGAACAACTGGAGTTATTTGCCCTTGAATTAGAAAAATTGCTGTATTTGACTTTGTTTACACTCTAGCATCTACAAATATCAACCAATCAGCACCAAACTTGGTCAAAATATATATGACCATAAGATCTCAAATGAGTTCGATTATGGGTCTAATTGGACCAGAACAACTGGAGTTATTTGCCCTTAAATTAGAAAAATTGCTATATATGACTTTGTTTACACTCTAGCATCTACAAATATCAACCAATCAGCACCAAACTTGGTCAAAATATATATGACCATAAGATCTTGGATGAGTTCAATTATTGGTCTAATCGGACCAGAACAACTGGAGTTATTTGCCCTTGAATTAGAAAAATTGCTATATTTGACTTTGTTTACACTCTAGCATGTACAATTATTAACCAATCAGCACCAAACTTGGTCAAAATATATATGACCATAAGATCTCGGATGAGTTCGATTATTGGTGTAATCGGACCAGAACAACTGGAGTTATTTGCCCTTGAATTAGAAAAATTGCTATATTTGACTTTGTTTACTCTCCAGCATCTACAATTTTTAACCTATCAGCATCAAACTTGGTCAAAATACTTATGACCATAAGATCTCGGATGAGTTTGATTATGGGTCTAATCAGACCAGAATGACTGGAGTTATTTGCCCTTGAATTAGAAAGTTCTTTAGAATAGTTCTTTGTCTGGAGCATAACTTTGTCATCTCCAGTCCGATTGACTTGAAACTTGGCATTTGTGTTTGTTACAATTATACGGAGTGCAGTGTGAAAGAACCATAATTTTACCTCGTACTGTCTATGAATTATTTCCCTTTGATCATTTTTACAGCATTTTCTGTTTGTCTGGAATATAATTTTGTCATCTCTAGCCTGAACATCTTCAAATTTGGTATGCATGATTGTTGAAAAGTTACGGAGTGCAGTGCACAAGAACCATAACTCTTCTTAGCACGAATTTTGAGTTATTCCCCCTTTGACCTTCATTTTTATAGCATTTCTTGCTTGTCCGGAGCTTTGTCATCTTAAATAGGAATGACTTGAAATTTGGTATGCTTATTTGTTGCAATATTTGGAAGTGCAGTACACAAGAATTGTAACTCTACCTTGTGCTGTCTTTGAGTTATTTCCCTTTGATCGTCATTTTTACAGCATTTAGTGCTTGTCGAGAATATAATTTTGTCATCTCAAGTCAGAACGACTTCAAACTTGGTATGCATGTTTGTTGCAGTATTACATAGTACAGTGCGCAAGAACAATAACTCTACCTAGCTCGGATTTTGAGTAATTCCACTTTGATCTTCATTTTTACAGTATTTCTTGCTTGTCCGGAACGGAACTTTGAAGTCTCATGTCAAATTGACTTGAGACTTGGTAAACATGTTTGTTGCATTACCTGCCCTTTGCGATTATTATACCTCCTTGACAACTGGCGGTGGGACAGGCATATCTTGTGACAATTTGCCGTTCTTATTTCATTATCATTTGGCCTTGAACCTCGATATTTGGTATTTATTTTCATTGTAGACCTTTACTGCTTAGTACTCAGATGAGCGATATAGGACCATCATGGTCCTCTTGTTACATTGTTTCAGACATGCCAGAGAGAAATTTGCAGACAGGTTTTGATTCACATTTTATTTGTTATTTGCAAATACTTTCAATGTGGGCTTTCAATGTGGGCGAGTTGACATTTTGTTGTCTGGTAAAGAGATAATGCTTGTTTTGCACAAAATATTCATAATGAACAGATAAGGCTGCACATCCTGTGCAGTCTGATCTTCATCTACACTGCCCACTACAGCAGCCTTAGTACACTGTATAGTCTTATATGTGAATGTCAAATCTTTGTGTGTATGTTATTTTTTTCATGAGGATCATTGTATCTAAGGGTATAATAAATGTGATTAAAGGTGGGTTAAAGGTGGTCAAATATATGTAGAGTATTCATATATGATTGTTTGGTATTTTGATTGGTTTGTTTGGTCTGAAACAATTACAATTTTATATCCTTCCCATTTTTGGCTTATGTTTTGTAGACAAACTACCATTATGTCTTTTTGCTACTGTGAAGTCATTTTTCTACTTTTATCTACTGTGATTGGATAAGTAGCCTTGAGTTTAGCTAATAGACCTTTACCAAACCGTCCATAGTTATGACCACCCACTTGATAAAGGCTTTTGAAAACATTGTGGGAAAAGGCAAAAATACTGGTAACCAGTGTTTTCTCCTTTTCCTGTAGTATTTTGTGTTCTTTCAGGAAAAAAAAAACATCATTTGAGCCACATTTATAGCCCTTAACACAAAACTCCCTAACAACTTGTACATGCAGTAGAACTTTGTTAGTAGGAAGTATTTGGAGACTTCAAAGGTAAAAGTTAAAATTTGATATACAACTTCAGCTGTGATAACTCACTACAAAGTCTCAGCAAGGCAATTCAAACGAGCATCCACAACATAGGTTTCACTTTACCCATTACTACATAAACAGTTTTAAAATGCCCATACTTTCATGCTTTGCCACAAAGTGGCAGACAGGCTTATTGATTGAATTTGCATTTATTTATTGTCGCCACCAGTTTCCCATATGGGCCACGCCTCCTGAAGGCTGTTAGTATTGTTACGGGGGATAGTGCGGATACAGGACGAAACCCATCCTAAGTTACGCCTGGTTCTTTAACGTGCTCAGTATAAAGCACCAGCACACGGGACCTCGGTTTAATGTCTCATCCGAAAGACTATTAGTACATGTAATTTTAGATGTCCAGCCGTGGGAATTGAACCCACACCCTCATGATCACGAGTCTTACGCTCTACCAACTGAGCTATGCGGGCTGGTCATCAGACAGGCTTACAGTTTTACAGCAGATAATGTATGTGTGCTTGTGAGAAAAGGGGGGCCTTATATCATGCCCAGAACATTGACAAGCATCAAAATTATGTTGCCACGTTAAAGGCCAAGATCACTGTTGCCAGTTGTTCTTTGTCTATACTTGTTACTATAGAGATGACTAACTGCACTTTGTGTACCATGAAAATTCCCTATTTTACAACAAGCAATTTCGTTGAAATGATATCCCCCACCAAAAAAGACCTTTTTTAATACAAACATATTAGAGGTATTGTGTGTTGCATGAACACGTGGCCTTTTTGTTAATGGTCCATGATAAAATTACACATTAACCCCCCTTTTTCCATGGCACAGCATTTCATTAAATGAAAAATATATAAGTGGTCCATAATGAGATTATACTTTAAGTCCCCTTTTACCATAACATGGCATTTCATTAAATGAAAAATGATGAAAATATACATCAAGCCCACTTTTTCCATGACACGTCATTATATATAAAAGAAAATTGTATCAACGGACTATCCTAAGGAAGACATGCATGAAGTTTCATAAATGTTGGTCAAGGACTGTAGAAGATATCTGTCCAGGCGGACGAATGGGCGAACGAACTGTTATTGGTCCATAATGAAATTATACATTTAGCCCCCTTTTTTCATGTCATGGCATTTCATGAAATAAAATCAAATAACTATTGTCTGTGGCTTAATAAAGATGAAGTTTAATTACATTTTGTCCTGTAGTGAAAGAGATATTGTTCCATAATTAAAATATTTGTCAAGCCCCCTTTTTCCATGACATGACATTTAATGAACAAGAGCGGCAAATTGTCGCAAGATACGCCCGTCCCACCGTCAGTTGTCGAGGGAGGATGATAATCATAAAGGGCAGGTAGAGGAAAATAGGTAAGGTTACGGCTCCAGTGCATTGCACTTTTTGTAACTGCAACAAACATGTTTACCAAGTCTCAAGTCAATTTGACTTTAGGTGACAAAGTTCCGTTCCAGACAAGCAAGAAATACTGTAAAAATGAAGATCAAAGTGGAATTACTCAAAATCCGCGCTAGGTAGAGTTATTGTTCTTGCGCACTGTATTCCGTAATATTGCAACAAACATGCATGCCAGGTTTGAAGTCAATCTGACTTCAGATGACAAAGTTATATTCCGGACAAGCACTAAATGCTGTAAAAATGATGATCAAAGGGAAATAACTCAGACAGATGACAAAGTTATGCTCCGGACAAGCAAGAAATGCTATAAAAATGAAGATCAAAGGGGGAATAACTCAAAATTCATGCTAGGAAGAGTTATGGTTCTTGTGCACGGCACTCTGTAATTTTTCAACAATCATGCATACCAAATTTGAAGATGTTCAGACTAAAAATGACAAAGTTGTATTCTGGACAAGCAGAAAATGCTGTAAAAATGAAGATCAAAGGGAAATAACTCAAAAACAGCACGAGGTAGAGTTATGGTTCTTTCGCACTGCACTCCATATTATTGCAACAAACACAAATGCCAAGTTTCAAGTCAATCGGACTGGAGATTACAAAGTTAAGCCCCAGACAAAGAACTGGACTGTAAAAATGAAGATCAAAGTGGAATTACTCAAAATCCGCGTTAGGTAGAGTTATTGTTCTTGTGCATTGTACTCCGTAATATTGCAACAAACATGCATACAAAGTTTGAAGTCGTTTTGACTTCAGATGACAAAGTTATATTCCTGACAAGCACTAAATGCTGTAAAAATGATGATCAAAGGGAAATAACTCAAAGACAGCACGAGGTACAGTTACAATTCTTGTGCACTGCAATTCCAAATATTGCAACAAATAAGCATACCATATTTCAAGTCATTCCTACTTAAGATGACAAAGCTTTGCCCCGGACAAGCAAGAAATGCTATAAAAATGAATATCAAAGGGGGAATAACTCAAAATTCATGCTAGGAAGAGTTATGGTTCTTGTGCACTGCATTCCGTAATTTTTCAACAATCATGCATACCAAATTTGAAGATGTTCAGACTAGAGATGGCAAAGTTATATTCCGGACAAGCAGAAAATGCTGTAAAAATGACGATCAAAGGGAAATAACTCAAAGACAGCACGAGGTAGAGTTATGGTTCTTTCGCACTGTACTCCGTATTATTGCAACAAGCACAAATGCCAAGTTTCAAGTCAGTTGGACTGGAGATGACAGTTATATTCCGGACAAGCAGAAAATGCTGTAAAAATGACGATCAAAGGGAAATAACTCAAAGACAGCACGAGGTAGAGTTATGGTTCTTTCGCACTGCACTCCGTATTATTGCAACAAACACAAATACAAAGTTTCAAGTCAATCGGACTGGAGATGACAAAGTTATGCTCCGGACAAGCAGAAAATGCTGTAAAAATGAAGACTGAAAACAACAAAAATTCATTAAACCGCGTAACTTAAAATCGCTCCCAGTCGGCCATTTTGCATCGAATCAAAAAAAACAAAAAAAAGAGTCTCTGCGGAATGGGTTATTGTACACACATATAAAGTTTCACAAAATTCTGTCTCATGGTATTAGAGATATTCTCCCGAACGGACACACGGACGGACGGACAACGCTAAAACTATATCCCCCAGCCTTTGGCGGGGGATAATAACCAAAATAGGTTTGTTAATTACTGCGATCTTATTCATTATTTAGGAGCATTTGTGTTTGAAGGACTGCTGGTCTGTACCCTACTTTCACCTGTATTGGGAGTTGTATTTTTGCAGCGGCTCCCCTTTTCATATACAAATGCTTAGCTTTATCCCTGCAGCCAACTGATAGCAGAAACCTGGAATCAAGAATTTTCTCCCTTTCCAATATTCATTATCTTTTCAAAAACATCATATCTATTTGAACCACACTCGACTTGTCTGCAAATGCTTTGAATTTGGACCAGACTTAAAATTTTGGAAAGTGATAGGGTACACAGTTATAGAATCTTCACAAAAACAAATCCATAACTCTTTTTTCAAATTCTTTATTTACATTTTATACTTATCATTTTATATAAACTATTCTGTATGGCATCATCAAAATTGACATGGTTATCAAAGTACACAAAGTACATGTAAACTCTAACGGAATTGTTCAACCTTTCCTCACAAAGCTTTATATTAACCCTTTCCCAAACAATCCCTGGTTTTCACAACCCTGAAAAAGAAGCCTCTTGAAAACATTGTGGGAAAAGGAGAAAATGCTGGTAACCAGCATTTTCTCCTTTTCCCACAATGTTTTCTACCCTCCCAGAACAAATTTCAATTTTTGAGTCACATTAATTTTGTCATCTGGTAAAGAATTAAACACCAGTCTGACATGTGGAGAACCTGCTGCCATGCAATGTCAGGTACTCTCAAAAAACAAAATTTTGGTATCTCCATTTGCTCTATAAATCTTCCCTCATTACCATATAATGACAACTTCGAAGTGACATTTTTTGAAAACATTGCAGAAAAATGGAACAACTGCTTGTTACCAGTACATGTATTGTTTTGTTACACTTATCCCACAATATTTTGAAAATATTTACTATTCCCCTCCAATAATTGTTTTCCTTTTCCCTTTTATGTCACTTGTGCTAGTTAGTGGTGTGTCTGAAAAGTATCTGAATGATAAAGGGTTGAACAAAGTGTGGTATGAAATTTGTTCGTGAGATGATGGCATATAACACAGCACCTTTAAAACCAGAATTTAAGAATAATTGAAAAGAAAATGAAACTAAACTGTGATAAAATGTTCTTTAACTCTTTACCAATACCAAATGACATATTTTTCAACTCGTCCAAATTGAAAGGGTTTTGAAATCATCATGGGAAAAGGATAAAATGCTGGTACCCAGCATTTTCTCCTTTTCCCACAATGTTTTCTACCCTTTCTATTAAATACAAATCCCACAATTACAACCACATTTATAAATAATTGTCAGCAAATGCTTTGGATTTTGACATGTAAAACTTTTGCAGTGCAGAAAAGAGTTCTATGGTGATATCTGGAAACTATGCACTTCACACCTTCAATTCCCAGTCAACAATTATACTAAGATGCAAAGCAATGACAGCAAAACTCCAGAGAGAGTTTTCAAAACATATACCAGTATGTCTGTCAACACAGATGAACAGAGAGAAAGACTGACAGGCTGATTCCAGTCACATGATGCCTCGGACAACACCTTTTTGTGTTGGGTATAAAATGAAGATTATGACAACAGATTTGATCAGCTACAAAACAAGCAGAACTTCACCCTTAATGTGCCTTAATCAGCAACATTAAAAATTTATTTATCCATACATTTTCGTTGATATTGTTGAATGCTTTGTAATTAGACAAAAATTTCAGTATGAAAATGAACAAAATAGCAATAACTATGTTAATACAGTAACTTCTCAAAATTTACCATATGTATAACAAGTAGGACCAGACAACCATTTTGAATTATCAGTGCATTTGAATCATTTAAAAACTTCAATTTGCCACAACACTTTACCAAACAATTGCATGTTTTAGTTATTTTGAGGAAGGTCTTCAAAATAAATGCTGGTGATCATTATTTCCTCCTCCTTCCACAATGTTTTTTTCTACCTTTTTGCAGACAAGTTTCATCATTTAATCAGTATTCTATTTGTTGTCTGCAAAAGCCTTCAATTTGGACAAGTCTGAAAGTTTTGTTAGGTGGTAAAGAGTTAAGTCTTAACACATGACTACATTTTTAGACTTTTTGATGTTTAACTCTTTACCAAACGACAAAATTTTACACTGGTTCAAATTGAAAGCATAAGAGGACAACAATTTATAAGTGGCACAAGTAACAAAATTTGTCGAAGATGGGTTAGAAAACTTGGAGGGGAAAGGAAAAAAAATGTTGGTTACCAGCATTTTCTCCTTTTTCCACTTGTTTTTCAAAAGCCTTCTGTATTGGGGTCGTCAAAACTCAGGATTGTGTGTTAAAGTCTTTGAAAATGAATAAGAAATGTGGTTCAAATGAATTGTCTTTGAAAGAGCAAAAGGTTTTGTGGGTATGAGAGTTACAAGCATCTTCTTCTTTCACATCATTTTCAAAAGCCTTCAGACTCCAGAGTTGTAAAAATCTTAGACTATTCTGTATAGAGCTGACTTATTACAAACCAAGATAACTTTAAAACTCCATACCAAATAACAAAATACTGCAGCAGTCCCAATTGAAAACATTTGCAGACAACAAAATACACTGGACTTAAACAAAAAATGAATGTTGTGCTTGGAAGGGTAGAAAACTTTGTGGGAAATGGAGAAAATGCTGGTTACCTGCATTTTCTTCTTTTCCAATATTGTTTTTAATAGGCTTTTACCTCAGGATTGTAAACACTCAGGATTGTGTGTAACAGGTTAAAAGTCATTCAGCAGACCATTTTGAAAGCAATGTTGCAAACTGGATTCAATCACCAATAGCAAGTACATGTAATTTCTTCTTTTACAATGATGTTTTCACATACTATTCATGTTCATTACATACATTTTGAAAGAATGTCATCAGATTCATCTGCTATAAGTTTACTGAAGTAAATAATATAAATAAAAAATTTGGTTTAACCCTTTTTGAACAATTCCATGATTAAGACTCTGAATAGAAAAATATTTAACCCCCTTCGCCACACAATCCCGACTCTTAACCACCCTGAAAAAGAAGGCTTTTGAAAACATTGAGCAAACAGTGTGAGAAAAGGAGAAAATGCTGGTTACCAGCATTTTTTCCTTTTCCCATAATGTTTTCTAACCTATCAAAGACAGAAATCATCCTTTTAGCAACATTTGATGTGTCATCAGTAAACACTCTCAGTTTAATCAAGTCCAGAATTTTGTCTTTTGGTAAAGGGTTAAATACATTGTGGTCAAAGGAAAAATGCTGGTACCCAGCATTTTTTCTCTTTTTCCGAGACTTTTTTTATATTTTCAGACAAATTGTAGCATTTAGAAAACATTTTATTTGTAGCATACAAAATTAATGCTTTTAATGTAGACAAGTCTACTTGTTTCGTACCTCGTACAATAAATATCCTCTTCTCTAGGTAATTTTCTTTCTACCAAAAAACATTTTTCTTAAACAAGGAAAAATTTTATAAACAATTTGTTAGGGCATAAAGTTCATGTCTCCTCATCAGAATCAATACAAATCACTTCAAAATCCATATATTCTGCATCTGACGAGGCTTGGTTGCTTTCCTGTTTCACTGAGGAACCAGGCTGTTGTACAGCTGAGCCAACCTGGGAACCAGGCAAAGTAGAATTTCCTGTCACCTGATTAACAATTTTACCATTAACCATTCTAATATGTGTAAAGCCTGATTCCTGAGCTGCACTAGAACAAACACCGGAGCTAGGGTTAGGGTCTAACCCCTGAATCTCGTAAGTGTCTTTTGAACAAACTGTGGTTTCAACAGGTTTTTTTGTGACTTGATTGAAAGTTGCATTGGGCTGAGATCCTTGATTTGCACTAACATTTGGGTCCATACCACCCTTGCCAGAGTTCTTTCCAAATAACCGGGCTGAAACACTGTCTGCTTTACCAGTGTTTACTACAGGAGGTGAATTTCTATTTGGATTTGTTGATTTACGTAACATCTGAGCTCTCTGCTGCAATGACTGTTGATGTTTCATAAAGCTTGCAGGACCAATCTTGGGTCTGTTTTTGCCACTGCACACAGACGCTGTTTTTGGTAACTGGCATTTACCACAGGATGGAGAAGTTTCCACATCGTCCTCTTCATCAGAAGACAAACAAATGACTGGACTAGAATTTACAGAAGGTTTATGGAATGCTTGTTTCTGCTTTTCTGTTTTCATCACTAAAGAAGTACTGGAGACAGGTAGAAAGGTTCTCTGAACTACAGGCATTATCTCCATTCTGACCTTATTATCTCCTGCTGGAACATTTCGAACAAGAAACTGTGGAATGGGAACACCTTCCAGCTTTTGTGCTTGAGCAAACAGAGGAACTGCTACGGGAAACCTTGCCCTAGACTGACTTGTCTGTAAGTTGAGCAACTGTAGAGGTCTGGTGTCTCTAGGTGCTGGCTGACGCAAACGCATCCTTAAATGTTCATACATGTTCTGCCTCATTGGTTGTGAACTTGATGGTTGCTGTAACAGTTTTGGACGTGGTGCTGTCCAGTATTTAATTTCTTTCTTACTAATTCTTTCTACAGATACTTTACACTTTTTCATCTTTCTAAGAAGTCTTCTGCTCTCACATTCTAAACCTGTAGCTAAATTATGCTTAAACTCTTTTTTATCAGCCTTATTAAATTTATATTTATGAAACCACTTATTGATGTACTTTTTTGTAAATCGGAAGGTAACTTGTGGTGGGGGCCTATGTCTTAACTTCTCAGTGAACTTACTTTTCCTTTCAAGTTCCAAAGACCCATTGTCATATTGCACATTTGAGGTCTGGCAAAAAGATTCAATGTCTGAGATAACTGGAATCTTATTATCACTCTGCCAGTGCTTTTTCAACCTCTGCCCTAGGAGAGATGTCAAAGGAATGGCAAGTATCACGGACTTACATGGAACGTTCCTTTTTCTTGTTGGTTCCTCTATACTACTGTCACTGGATTCTGAATCAGACTCAACTTTTTTAGGTAACTTTGGGGGTGAACTTTGTGAAAAACTCAATTGTCTTCGACGGCCACCACAACTGTCCTCCCGGCTTAATTGTGCCATAATCAGATGAGTTCTAGGGGTCATTGGTTGTGACTGGGGGGACTTGTCTTCATCCAGGGTAAGATCTATGATCTGACAGTCCTTGTTCTGAGTCTTCTGTGGCGTTCTAATCAATTCAACTTTGGGTGTTGGTACAAGTCCAAGACTTTCAAAATAAGTTTCTCTGGGTGGGGGAATGTAGACCTCCATATTCCTTTTTCTTTTCCTACTAGGACATTTTCTAGATATCGTGGACAAAGCCTGCGGTAATGCTTTCATTTCAGACTCAAACTTTGTCAAAAGTGTAGGTTCAGAATGCTTGCACTGAGTCTCACTGGTACTATGATTTGGCTTAGATTTTTCAGTCTTCATGTTCATGTTTTTTTCCTTACACTGGCCACTATCAGACTTTACAGTTGACTCAGTTGAACCAGTGGCACTGTCATCAACATCTCTACTGTCTTCACATACTTCCTGATGAGCCATTAAATCTGTCTGGTTACTAAATCCTTTTGCACACAGAAAGCAAATCCAAACTACATCATCTGAAAAACACAAGAGAAAAAGTCAAGTCTTACATATTTAACACATGAAGATGTGCAAATGTCAAAAATCAGTCTGCCTTGTAAACAAGAGAGTAAAAATGGCCTATAAAGGCCCAGCAGCAGCCAAAAGTAAACAATGCAGGTAATAAAATGCATTTGAGTTAAAATCATACCATTTACAATTATGGAAATTATTGTAAAGATGACAATCTGTTATTGTACCGTCTGTCCAAACGCAAGCTGCTGGCTGAAAAATGAATTTTTAAACTAGGTAAAAGTCGCCAGGTTGCTCTTTTGTTTACTTTTTACCTGGTTTTAAAATTTATTTTTCTACCAACGACTAACACATGGGCTAACCTTATAATGACACATTGTCGTCTTTACAATAATTTCTTTTGAATGGTATAATTGAAACGCATTTCAACATGCCCAGCAGGGTAGCTTAAAGTTTAGCGAATCACCGTATCTGACTTGTGACCTGGCGGTTGTGAAATCTATACCTAGCTGAGGCAAACTTTCTTCCTGGCCATGTTTTGTCTCTCACCTCTGATACATGTGAGAAAAGTAGTAAGTGACTTGGAAAGAAAGTTGTGTCAGTACTGGTGTGAAAAAGCCAGGAAACACAATCATGTGTAGGTGCGCTGACTGCCATGATATGACCTAAGGTGTTAAAACGGAGTTAAACTCCAATACAGACAAACAAATAAAGTATTTTAACATCTGCAACATTTTCTTGGGGCTGCTATTGGGCCTTTAATAATGTGGCTGAAAACATAGTTTGTACGGGATAGAAAAACATTTTTCCTGGCTAGAAGCATTTCGAAAAAACCTCACTATACAGATATATGTAAAACAATTCCAGAATTTAGCACCACAAAAGATATATAGGATCTGACACGAGTTGGAGTTTGAGATTAAATTTTATTAAACAAGTCTTGGAAAAACAGTAGCCTTTGGCGAACTTCGTAACATTTTTTCTTGACATGCTTAATAAAATTTTATCTCAAATGCCAAGAAATGTCAGGTCCTTTTTATCACACAATGTTATTTCTCAAATTATAGATCAGAAGATGCAAAACCATCTACAGATGCACCTGCCATAATATCCCGTTCACTTGTATGAAATATGAACAAAATGACGTCAAAAATGAAGTCATACAAATATGAAATCAAATGTGTAAAAGAAAAGAAAGTTCATAATGGGTATATTACACTAAAAACAATGGAGGTTATGTGATAAAATTCCTTTCCTAGTATTTTTAGGTTTTTTTCTCTATGTCATAAGAATGAGATCGACCTTTGCAGTTGCCATAAAATTAATGCAAGTCCAATTTACACAAAAGGAGAAAATGCTGATTATCAGCACTTATGCCTTTTTCTCACCATGTTTTCTACCACTCAAATCTAACCATTTGCGCCACATTTGTCATCTGCTAATGCTTTCAATATGGAGATGTCTAACTTTCTGCCATTTAGTAATAAGTAAAGACATTACTAATGTTTCAATGACCCTGAGCAAGAAAGCTTTGAAAATACAAGACAAACATTCTAACCAGGTTTCATGAGTATCGTACTGAAAATGAGGCCTCTAGAGTGCACAAAAGGTTTTTCTAAGATTTACCCCAGTGACCTACTTTTTGATTCAAAGTGACTCAATTTAGAACTTGTCCGAGACATAATCAAGACAAACATTCTGACCAGGTTTAATGAGTATCTGACTGAAAAATGTGGCCTCTAGAGTGCACACCAAGCTTTTCAAAGATTTGACCTGGTGGCCTACATTTTTGCCCATAATGACCCAATATTGAACTTGTCAGAGATATTATCAACACAAACATTCTGACCAAGTTTCATGAGTATTGTACTGAAAATGTGGCTTCTAGAGTGCACACAAGGTAATTGTAGACACCTGGACAACTGACACCACACAAAAGACACTGGACTATCACATTAGCTCACCTTCAGCACTTAGTGCTCAGGTGAGGTAAAATTGTGGGAATGGGAGAAAATGGTGGCCTCTAGCATTTTCTCTTTATCTCACAATGTTTTATAATCTCTTAAAAACAAATTTCATCATTACAGCAACACCTAATATGTGGCATCAAACACTGTCACTATTGACAAGTCTAAAACTTCAAACTCTATTACAGAGTTAACCCTTTACAAGATGACAAAGTTTCAGCCTAGTTCAAATTGAAAGCATTTACAGAAAACATATTAAATGTTGCATCAAGTAATGGGATTTGCCCATGAAAGGGCAGAAATTATTGTGGAAAAAGGAGAAAATGCAGATGGCAAGCATTTTCTCCTTTTCTCACAATGTTTTAACTCTTTACCACATAATCCCGTGTTTTAACGACCCTGATAAAGAAACCTTTAAAAAACATTGTGGGAAAAGAAGAAAATGCTGGTAACCAACATTTTCTCCTTTTTCCACAATGCTTTCTACCCTTCTAAAGACAGAAATCATCATTTGAGTCATGTATAATTTATCGTCTGCAAATGGTTTCAATTTGGTTGAGTCTAAATTTTGGTCGTTTGGTAAAGGGTTAACCCTTTACCACACAATGACGCCTTTTAACACCCCTAAAAGAGAGGCCTTTTGAAAACATTGTGGGAAAAGGAGAAAATGCTGGTAACCAGCATTTTCTCCTTTTCTCACAAAGTTTTCTACCCTATCAAAGAAAAGTTGCGTCATTTGAGCCACAATGAAATTATTGTCTGCAAATGCTTTCAATTTGGATAGGTCTTAAATTTTGCCGTGTGGTAAAGGGTTACAAAGTCTTCTCAGTCAGGTTCATTAAAACTTGGGATTGTGCCGTAAAGGGTTAAGCTCATTCTTACAAACAGCAAAGAAGTGTAAATTTTACCATCTTCTGATACAGATGGAAGTGGTTCTGGTTTTTGTGCAGCTTCTGCTGTGAATGCTTCCCCTGTATGTGGCTGTTGATCTTTTTCTATATCTTCTGATCTGACATCCCTGTCTTTATCTTTTGATTCAACCTCCATTTCCCTGAGTTCAGATATCGAGACTTTTTGGGATTGTTCTGGTGATGAACCGTTTAAATTAATTCCAAGAAATTTTGACTTTTCTGGCACTGTATTCTCAAATAAACTCATATCATTTACTTTTATACCCTTTTTTTTGCCACTAGGTTTTAAGTTTGTGAAGTTCAGAAATTTGGAACCAATGGATTCCATTATGTGTTTATCAATTTCAGATATAATACTCGGTGATATGGATTCAATCGATACACCACTGGCTTGGTTTTTTTCTTGGTTTTGTTTTGGTGTTGTGTCTGACTGCTCATCATCACTCCCAACAATTTCAATGGGTTGACTATTAGATTCTAAATGTGTTTCTTTTTTCTGGATTGTTTTATTTGTGACATGATGCTTGTTTCTCTGATCTTGCTCATGGTTTTGGTCATTGTTTTCTGCTTTCTGTTTGTTTGTTTCACTGAGCTTTTTCCAGTCTTCAACATCAGCATGATCTTTCTCCTCTCCATTCTGTTCCTGCATATAAAATATTGGTACTTAGCTCGGAAGAAAAACTGAACCCTATACAGTACCTAAAGGCAATCACTCCCTTATTACCTGCATTTCAAAAAGCTACTAACTGCAGAGGTGAAAAACTTCATTAACTCTTTAGCACATGACAAATATCAACTATTTACCAAAGGACAGAATGTTAGACTGGTTCAACTTCAAAGCATTCACAGATAACATATTAAATTTTGCTGAAATGATGGTAACTGTCTGTGAAAGTCTAGAAAACCTTCTGGGAAAAGGAGAAAATGCTTTTCCCAAGGTTTCAAAGGCTGTTTTCTCAGGGTCGTTAAAACTCGGAATTGTGTGGTAAAGAGTTAAGACTTCTTTAAACTGACAGCATTTGCAGATGACAAATTGTGGCTAAAATGATGAAATTTGGCCTTTATAGGGTAGGAAACATTATGGGAAGAGGAGAAAATACTGGGTACAGCACTTTTTCTGTGTCTCATAATATTTTCAAATGCCTCTTCCTCAGAGTGGTCAAAAGTCCAGACTGTCTGGCAAGGGGTTAACACTTTTTTGTAGACATGTAAGTAACCAGTACAAAATTAGTACAAGTGACACAGAAATCAGTCTTTTAGATCTTTCCATTTTTTGATGAGGCAAGGTATTGCTCCTTTTTCCAGTATGTTAAAAGAAACTTAAAATAAAACATCAAACCAGTAACTTGACAATGGTGTTTTCCACATCCTTTCCCTTTGAGCAGCAGACCACTTTTATCAAATTGTATCAAAAGGAGATATAGCTTGTAACTTGTCAGGAGAAATTTTTCTTTTTGCCACCATGTTTCTACATGCACTAATGAATTTGTCTTTCAACTCTTCAATTTTTACAAAGATGTTTTCCAAATTATCAGCTTCAAATTTGTTTCAGGAGACAAGGAGATACATTAATGATTCAAGCCATCTACCCTTTGTACATGAATTACAGAGAATTGATCAGATGGCAAAATTTCAGTCATGTACACATTGAAAGCATCTGCAGATGACAATGTCAGTGTGTCTACAATGCTGGGATCTGCCTTTGAAAGGGTTTAACTCTTTACCAAATGACAAAATTTTAGACATGACCAACTTAAAAGTATTTGCAGGCGACAAATCAAATGTGGCTGAAATGATAAAAAAGTGTCTGTAAAAGGTTAGAAAACACTGTGGGAAAAGGAAATAATATTAGTTAATAGCATTTTCTCCTGTTACCTGAATATTTTCAAGACTTCATTTTCAGGGTCTTCAAACCTCGGAATTGTGCCGTAAAGACTTTAAACAATGAGAAAAAGAAAAAATATCTGGCTTCCAGCATTTTTTTTCTATTTCTTTTTCAGAGTATTTTTAAAAGCCTTCTTCCGCACAGTTGCGAAAACATAAAATAGTTTAGGAAAGCTAAAAATGTGTACCTTTCTCTCCATTTGAGCTCTTCCTGACCCATTGCAAGGTTTAGCAGTAGTTGCTTCCTCTGCTACACACATCTCCGACTCTGCAGACTGTTGATAAACAATATTCTGATTGAGTCAACCCTTTACCACACAACAAAATTTTAAACTCGTCCAATTTAACAGCATTTGCAGACAATCAACTGAAGGGTTCTCAAATGATGCAGCTTGCCTTTAATAGAAAAGAAAACATTTGTGGGAAAAGGAGAAAATGCTGGTCACCAGCATTTTCTCTTTGTCCCACAATATTCTAGAAAGGTATATCCCACAAGGTTGTTAAAACATGGGATTGTGTGGTAAAGGGTCAAATTTCTGAAAATGAACTAACAATCGACAAAATGTAAAGACATATCCAAATTAAAAGCATTTGCAGAGGCAAAATCAAATCTTACTCAATTAATGGGATTTGTCATAGAAAAGGCTGAAATATTGTGGAAAAGGGACAAAAATGCTTGTTTCAAGCAATTTCTCCTCTTCCAACAATGTTTTCAAATGCCTTTTTCCACAGGGTCTTGAAAACAAAGGGGATCAAATGGTAAAGAGTTAGTGTCGATATGAAGATTTTCACTAGAGGCGCTTGAGCGCCTGTATCGCTCCACAGGCCTGATATTTCTATAATGGCGAAAGGAAGTTTTTAACAATTATCATTCAATCCTGCATTTTAGCTCACTGAAGAAACAATTTGGTAGACAACCACCATAGGAACTTACCTGCAAAACAACAATGAAATCCAATGAATAGTTTTAGAGAAGAAATTTTTCAAAGATTTTTACTTTATACCATAAAAGGAAAATGAGTCTCCCATAAAAGCCATGTTTTTTGACAGATCTCTTTTTTTTTTAAGGAATTCTGTAAACCTGTATCTAAGGAACATTCCTGCAAAATAATAATGCTATCCAAATAGCGGTTTGGGAGGAGAAAATTTTTAAAGGTTTTTTACTTTGGTTGCCATGGCAACCAGAATTCTTCATGGAACACAATTATTTGAAGGAATTTGAAAGAGGACCACCAAAGGAACATTCCTGTGAAATTTGGTAAAAATCCAGTCAATAGTTTCTGAGGAGAAGTTTTTTAAAGAAAAAGTTTACGGACGCACGCACGGACCAACGGATGAACGAACGAACGGACGGACGGACGCACGACGGACACTACGCCATGACAATAGCTCGCTGGCCTTTGGCCAGTGGAGCTAAAAATCAGAGGAAAATACTGTTCTAAACAGAGACAATCAATAGGTAATTATTAGTAAAACCTGCCTTAGTGACCAGCTCTATAAAGCAATCAAACTGTATTTAAAAATAAGCATATATTTACTTCTGTGGAGAAGGCAAATATTGTTGAAAGATACCTGGATTCAGCAAGTGCTTGCTTACTACAGGTTTGACTGTACCTCGTATTTGCAAGAAAAAAGGATGGGGTGGGCAAGGGTGGGCAGAGGCAAGCAGGGGCAGGGGCAGGAACAGGAGTGGACTGGACTGGACTGGACTGTATTCGATTTATTGATTGATGTTTAATCCACTTTTAACATTAATTTCACCTATAAAAAGCTAACAGCTCATCTTTTCATGTATTTCTTTACGTTTACCAGAACTAGGCTGGGGTTCTGAAATGTCTTTTTTATGGACATTTTGAAGAAAACACCTGCATTCCTGGTGAGGACTGAATCCAAAACCTGTTGAATTATAATTGGATGACTATTGAAATATGAACATGGGTATTACTTACAGATGGGGATGAAGGCATAGATCTTGTGAATGAATTGTCTGCATGCAACAAGTTTTCTTTCTCACAATGCTGGTAACAGGAACGAACAATCTCTCTCAATGTCTCGCATGGATCCTGAAATGTGAAATTAAGAAATTAAAAGGCTCTTTTTAACCCTTTACCAAACAATTTTGTTATCAAGACCCTGAGAAAAAAGGCTATGATGAAAAACTTAACTGGAAAATGACATTATCCAGCATTTCTCTTTTTCCAGTCCACTATGTTTTCTACCTTTTCTAAGTCAAGCCCATCATTTGAGCTTTATGTAATTTATTGTCTGCAAATGCTTTTAACCCTTTATCACACAATCCAAAGTTTCAACAACCTCTAAGGCCCAAAAGCCACCAAAAATAAGCAATATGGGTGTTAAAATGCATTTAAATTGGACCATTTAAAAGTACATATATAGAAGTTATTGTAAAGATGACAATCTGTCATTGTACAGTTGTTCCATGTCTTAGTTGATGGTAGAAAAAATGAATTATAATGCAAGGTAAAGCATTAACAAAAGATAGTGTGACCTGGCAACTTTGACTTAGTTTTAAAAATCATATGTATATTTCTGCCAGTGACTAACATATGGCTTTTAAAGAAGGCTTGTGAAACCATTGTAGGAGAGAAAGAAAATGCTGGTTACCAGCATTTTCTCTTTTTCCTACAATGTTTTCAAAACTTTCAAAAACATATTTCAATTTCGAGTCACATTTAATTTTTGGTCTGCAAGATGCTTTTAATATAGACAAACCTGAAATTTTGCTGTTTGGTGAAAAGCTAATCCCTACAAAAGCGCTTTTTACACACTTTGTCAGACACTACATTTTGACTTCATCCAATTTGAAAGCATTTGCAGACAAGAAATAATATGTGGCTCAAATAATGGAATTCATGTTTGATATGATAAAAAATAGTATGGAAAAATGAAAAAATGTTGGTTTCAAGCATTTTCCCCTTTTCAAATTATGTTTTCCAAGCTTTCTTCTTGAAGGTCATAAAACACCAGACTTTTTGGTCAAGACCTTATAATAAATCTTTTGATATACAGACTTTTAACCCTTTACCAAACGATCCAGAGCTTTAATGACCCTGCAGAAGAAACCATTAGAAAACTTCGTGGGAAAAGGAGAAAATGTATTTAACCAGCATTTTCTCCTTTTCCAACCATGTTTTCTATCCTTTCTCAGACAAAATCCATCATTTGAGAAGCATTTTATGTATATCGTCTGCAAATGCTTTTCATTTGGACTGGTCTAAGACTTTGTCATTTCGAAGTGAGTTCAGTCATGCCCGCTTTATAACAAGGAACACAATGGATTAGGGTTCATAAGAAAGCAAAAAGTGTTTTGAATAATAAGGAAAATGTTTTAAGAAAAAGTGCTTTTCTCTTCAACGTTTTCAAAAAACCTCCACGTCAAAGTGTGTGTGTGTGTGTGGGGGGGGGGGGGTTGTAAAAAAATTGTATTATAGTGGTATGAGTTTGAAAAACACCTTGTATCTTAGGCAGAATAACTGTTTATCTGATGATGAAATCTTAGAGTTACCATGTTAAAAGCAATCGCAGATGACAAATTAAATGTACCTCCATTGACAGAATTTGTCTTTAAAGGGTAAAACACATGGTCAGAAAAGGAGATATTGCTCGTTACCAGTATTTTCTCCTTTTCCACAAATGTTTTCAAAACCCTTCTTCCACAGGTTTGTTTGGTTAAAAAGTTAATCATAGACGTACCTCATATCTTAAACAAAGTTGGTCTGGGTCGATCCAGTCAATATACTTGGGCCACCAGTCTGGTTTCTGGCTAACAGTACCAAAAATGGATGATGTTCTACCTGTAGCCTGGGAAACCAGCTTGGGGACTAAGTTTTCCAGTTGCACCTGTTTAAAATGAAAAGGACTGCTACAAATTCTGCCCATTTCAAAGCCTATTTCATATATACTACATCACAGTTTACATACCACAGTAAAAAGTACCAGTTAAAAAATAACTATTCATGTGATCTCTCCTGTCTCCTATGTTCGGTCAAATGATTTTCAATTTTGTAATTGCTTCTGAACTCCTTACTAAATTCAAATTATATGCAGAAGACATATCAAATAGTGTATGGTTCAAATTTTGAAATTTGCCTCAGAGTCTGAAAGAGTAGAAAACACTGTGGGAAAAGGAAAAAATGCTGGTTTCCAGCATTTTCTCCTTTTCCCAAAATGTTTTCAAAAGGTTCTTTCTTTCCTTTATTAAAGTCGAGTCAGTAGTGTACAAGACTCAAGAACACAGGGTCGCTAGTTCGATCCCCGGCCCGGCCAATTTCTTTCCAAGGATTGGTGATAGTCATTGCGACAGGATTCATTACTCTCTCACCACTGATCATTGTTTCAACGATGGTTATGTGGGAAAGCAGCCAGTGGCTTGGAAAGAATATTGCACAAAAAATAGACCATATGGGATATAGCCCAAGAAGGGTAATTAAATGACCTGTTATGTGTTTTCCTTAGTTGTTTTTTTAATGTAATTATCACTGAACATCAATTAACTGACCACGCAATGTAGCTATTCAGTATCCCAAACCAAGACTCAAACAAGAGCTTCATGGTGCATATTCTAAAATGTAATTCTAATCATCACAGACTTAATTTGACAAGCTCCTGCAGTTCATAAAATTAGGCTACCTGTTGTTTTATGTAATTTAAGAATGGCATAATGACCATAGACTGACATTTCCATTATGTGAACGATCAATGCCATCGCATTAGTTAACAAGAGCACAACATGCAAGTGCGGCTGCACTTCCTTGATTTTCAGTGAAAATTTTAAGTCAAAAAAGGGCTTAACTGTGTCAAAAAATACTTGGATGGTTATCTGCCCTCATTGTATTGGTAATGGTTCCCCTGTAAATATCTTCTGTAATAACAGAGATATTACAAAATGTCAAAGTTTTTTGCAAGATGACAATGTGGATGACAACGCAAGCGACAGCGCCAGAGCTATGACAATACCTCAATGTTTTCTTTGAAAACAGCCAAGCTGAAAATTTGGATGAACTGTAAACTAGTTGTAGAAAAATGAAAATCACAAAACTTAACTCCACGTCTGCTGCTTTTGTAAGACTTTATAAACCATAGTAAATGAAAGATAATACTGGTACTCATAACTTTTTTCACTGAGAGTGGTTTGAATTATAGCGCTTAATGATGTATATGACAAATTTTTCTAACAGACAGATTTTTTTTTAAACTTTGCACATACAAAGCTCATCATGTCTCTGGGAGATTACAGTAAAAAAAGATGTGGGTCACTATGCTCGTTTCTGAGAAATTTGCCTTTGAAAAAGGTATATACAGTTCAAAAATTCAGCTTATATTGGATTTAAAGCGTCTTTCTTTAATAGTCAGTTAAACAGGAAAATAACAGAAAAAATATACAAATATACATCATTTTAATGAAAATTCATATATTTTTGCACAAAAAATGTATCAAAGCCTGGTTTTGAGAATGGAAAATGTACAAATATGCATGTTATATATAGACAATTGACTTAAAAAGGGAGATAATTTGACCCAATTAAAGGTTAATCTTAAATAAATACCAAGGGCGTATTCCTTTCGCTACTCCGAACACTCACACTCCGAACATGTTCTAAATCAATGGAGTATTTTGGAACACTGTGCCGTGTTCTTGAGAACATGTTCTGACTGTTCTAATTCAATCAAGGTGCAGCGCACCTGCTGAACGGTTGCTAGGTGATTCAAGATGGCTGAAAGATGGACAGTTCTTCATGGCGAAACTTGCAATTGTCTTTTTTACGATATAAACGCCATAAATAGGAGCATTGTAGACTCAGCAGTGTCAGTCTCTACTCCCTCTCCGCAGCTAATCATATCCTCCACTAGCACAGCTAAGACAGTAGCTCTTGCAACAGCCATCATGGCAATGTACATTAATTTCGGTATCGATTAGAACAATGTTCCGAAAATGCTCCATTCAGAACATAATTCCAGAACAGTGTATGTGTTCTGGAATATTCCATTCACACATTTTAGAAGAGCATTCCAGAACACTGGACATTGTGCCAGAACAGGTGAATGGAATACGCCCATACTTTCTAATAGACAGATTTTTCTAAAAATTTCCACACTTATAGTATTTATAATTCCAAACAACAAGAAAAAATAAAAATGGCACCTATTTGTGCTTATTTCGTCAGAAAACAAGGTTGAAGGTCACTGTGGAAGTTATTTTTTCAAGGAAAAAAATAGGATAAAAGCTCAGCAGACATAGTGGGAAAATGAGAAATTGCTCAATAGGAGCAATTTCTCCTTTTCCAATAATAATTTTCAAAGTGGAAACAGCTATACTTCCACAGCTTTAAATTTCCAGCCTTTGTTCCCTTGTTTGGTGTGTAATGCTGTGTCAGCAGCATTTTACTTATTTCACGGTGACAGTTCAAAGATCCATTTTTTTCTCCTCACCAATACTACCCCAAGAAAGTGCTACTTGTTTCAGTGCACCAATAGTATTACCATTATGTGCAAAAAATACATTGGTGCACTTTTGATTCAATATCCACGACAAAAATACATGCGTTGTTAAAAACCCCTAATTGTAGAGCTGGCTTTTACAGTGATGCCATTTGGTGCATGTCTCTCCATGATAGCTAGGCAACATGCTTTATGGTTAGTGCTTGGAAGGGTGACTAAGCAATCGCACATTGCCTTTGGCTGCAGAGGTTGGATTATTACAACTACAGGACTGGAGTTGTCTTACCCTCTTATCTTTCCAAGGTTTATTTGTATATAAGTCTAGAGAAAGAGAGCTAACTTTTACAGTAATATGGTTGTTTCATGTCTCTCCATGATAGTTACAGGCCTAGTAGCAGCCACATGGATACATTAGGTAAATTCCATTCATACCAGCTGAAAGTATGGAAATATTACAATTGACAATCTATTACAGGACAGGTGGTCAGTGATTCCTGTATGTGGCTGAACAATAAATATTAAAAGAATAATAAATATTGTCACTTTTGAGCCTTTAAGCAATAGGCCACTTGGTTAAGCTCGGATGGATGACTAAACCATTGCATCTTTGAATACCAGAAATCCCTGTCTACCTTATTCTTAACCCTTTACTACAAAATCCCGAGCTTTAACAATCCGGTAAAAGAAGGCTTTGAAAAGCATTGTTGGAAAAGGGGAAAATAGTGGTCACCAGTATATTCTCTTTTTCCCACAATGATTTCTACCATTTTAAAGACAGAACTATTTTTTTTTAAAACAAACCATATTCAATCTATTGCCAGGAAATGCTTTCAAATTGGATAAGTCTGAAATATTTTTTTTGGTTTAAAGATTTAACATAAGTAGCTCAATACTTACTTGAGTCATAGACTGTAAACACAGTGGAGGCAAGTCTATCCCTGTTGGATTACAGGTTGAGTTTTCTTGAACCATCTCAACATGATGTCATTAATAACTCCGTAAATGGCTTGGCAGAAGTTTTCTAAAAATATATTAAGTGAAAATGATATTCTGTATTAACTGGACACCAAGATACTGCCTGCTTACAAATGCTGTGAAGCCTGCCTTTGCAAGCACTTGCTTTCAGCAAACTACACTTTAAGCGACCCTTAGGTGGTTACATGACACCATGACATCATCTGTGTTGTTCAAAATATCTATAGCCAAACATTTGCATATACTTGTGTATTTACATGTCAATGTACTTTTATATTATGAAACATCTTAAGCTGGCCAAGCCCCTAAAACTGTTATCATTTGAGAAAACAACAAAACCACTGCAGTTGCTTTTTATAGCTAAAAAAGAAGCATATCTCTACAAAGTAATATGCGGGTTACATGCAATTCTGCTATGGAATCCCCTTTTGACAGCTAATAATGAGCAAGTTTGAAGTAAATGTCTTCTGTAAAGACAGACATATCAGAAAATGTCAAAGTTTTTTAACAAAGACTCAGATGCTGACAGTCATAACACTACCTTGCTGTTTTCTTCAAAAATAGCCAAGCTGAAAATTAGTTATAACACAAAATTTTACCATCGGATGCAAATAAGCTCCATTTGAAAAACAAATCAGTCAAAGCATGTACATAAAATTTAATTACAGATTAATATTCTACAACTGAGTCACCGTTTTAGAACACATTGACACAGAATTAAAAAAGTATGTGTAATTAAATGAAGAGTATTTGTCTTGACTGCTCACCACATTATAAATGACTGAAAGGCCAGGGTTAACAAGCAAAACACAGGCCTTAATCCAGGAGTGGAACAACATTCCACAGGCAGAAATCAACACACTTGTCGGTTCTATGCATCAATGATGCCAGGCAGTACTCGATGCTCAAGGTGGCCATACCTGGTATTGATGTGTGATTTTGGTCTACGACCCCTACCACATTTAATCAACCATTTCATCATTTTTCCGTGAACGTAGAGGGATAAAATTTTACACACAAATTCACATTGAAATACTCTTGGGATACAAGTAAAAATAATTCAACCCTTCATTCCATATTTACGTATATCTGCACTTAAACACAGCGGAAATTTCTTTTTTGGTTCAGTATATACAGTCAAACTTCCGAAGCTCAAACACCCCTGGGACTCGGCAATTTGTTCGAAATATCGGTAGTTCGATGTATCCATATTTCAAGGTATGAAGTGGTCAGTGAACGGGTCACGCATACTCTTATAGCATCTTTATAGCTTGTTTTTGAAAATATCACACAGAACACACCACATACCCTTGTCATTTTACAGGAATCTGCCGTCTAATTGGTGAAAATAGCTTGTTTTCAGCTGAAATTAATACACTCTATTAATGCTTTTTTTTAAAGAGTATCCATTTCGACCGAAAACGAGCCATTTTCACTAGTTAAACAGCCAATTCTTGAGGTTATTTTCTTTGCACATTATCTAAAATGACTTTTATCAGAAAAAAAGGACATTTACAGCTAATGAGCATGAACCGTCACCTTGTTTATATTCTAATTATAATTTCTATCAATGCTACATGTGCGGATTAAGATCACAGTTGCGGTTGATAAAACCTAATGTGTTGAAAAGCAATACTCTTCATGCAACCATAGGCATAACAAAAATGGCTTGACCACTAATTCAGGTCAACAACCTCGAAAAACAAAAAAATAAAAACAAAGTGATTATTCATTCACGGCGAGACAGTGTGTAACTGACACCTTGAGCAAATGTGTGTATATTTTACAGTAAGTGTTAAAAACATGCACCTTATCCAATATTTGACAGGACGATTACCGGCGTATCCAATTGAACAATGTAGGTGTGTAACCCAACGTCTGATTGTTGACTAACCCTTTGTTCGACCTCTGAGAGGTAATATACACAGGAAAATGAAGGACGGGACCGTGATATGTGTTCGAAAGTTCCAATTATGTGTTGTGCGAGCTTTCTGAGGTAGAACAATATGAATTATATAGAGATTTTGTCGGGACCGATATCATTGTTCGAGCTTTCTTTGGTATTCGAAATTACCCATATTCGAGCCACCGAAGTTTGACTGTATAATCAAAGAGACCCTTTTATGAATGCCTGTTTATACCATAGTTTCCAAAACTTAACCTCAGCAGCATGATGTTTATGTCATAACTGGACACAACACTCAATGAAATCAAAAGGATTTTAACCACCGAAAAAGAATCGAAGGTAAATAATGTTAAATGCAAAATTTATATCAAGGGCTTGTTTATTACAACTCGTTTATAATTACTGTTTACAAATATGGACCAGCATTTTCCTTACATTTTGAAAAAGTCCAGTGTACTAGCCAAGAGAGTCACTTTGCACATACCCTGCATGTCATTTCCAATGCTTTCATTCAGGGCTTATTTCAGGAATTTTGAAATTCTAAGTCTGAAGTTTATGAGTTTTTTTTTTTTAAAAGAAATCAAGTGTTTTAGATATCTACAAAAACATAAAGGTATTTCTTTCCCCCCCCCCCCTTGCCCCCCCCCCTTTCTATCTTAGCTGTAGTCCAGGTGATATGAGTATTTTAATTGGCTTCAGCATTGCATTGAGAACCATTCTATAATTCTACTTAAAACCCTGTGTTGTGGGTACTCATGAGAAATATCAAAATAGGGCATTTTAATCTAGTACTAATGAAAATGAGTAAACGAAAAGCCTTTTCTTACAGTCTTTGGTCTATGTATGCATGTCCTACTCATTTGTCCTACACGCTATTTCAGTGCTCTTAGCTGCAAGATGACAAACCCCTCCCTCTTTCTAAGTTGTGTAGGTATCTTTTTCTTTTTCACAAAGATCATCTAAACTTTTTTTCTGATGACTGAGTGGAGACTTTAGTTCCTGCATCATTTTCTACGTGGTGTGTATGCAAGTCAGCTGTCTAAAGTCACTATAAAGGCTAAATAAGACAGTTTGAAGGTTTGGTCAATTTGACATTTGCAATGGGTTTTTGTGGATTTTTCCATTACGAAAAATATTTTCTGTGTGTTTCAAAGATGTGTTATGTACAGATAACAAATGAGGAAGATGACTGCCACATTGTGGAGAGAAGCATAGAAATTTCCCCAAAAATGGTGATAGAAGACCATCTCTCTTGATTAGCAAGATCAACATTATGATTATCAATAACTAAATTGAAAATAACTGTGTGATGAAATGTCCAAGTTTAATAATTTCTAAGGTATTACAAGAAGAAGAGTTTCGCCGTTTTTACTCAAATCCATTTAAACCCACAGGTGAACAGCGTGCGACAGTGTTTCAAATCATATATTACACACTAATATACTGAAAGGTAAACAACCTGCAATGTATTTTCAATATACTAGTCGTGGATTTCATGCTGTTTACAAGTCATTTTACTAAAAATATTAACATCCATAGTACCAAGAGATAGCAGAAACATTATTGTACAAGAAAATCATGTCACAATTTCAGACATTTCAAGTTGCTAAGACATCTAGGTTAAAACTGTCAAACAAACCAACTCTGAAGACATCTGATTGCAGTTTTTGTGCAACATACACTGCCAAGTCCACAAACTTAAAACTATATGCACTAAGTTATATCATAAAAGTGTTTTTTCAATTGTACCAACCCATTTTCCACCTGCGAATGTCAAGCCATCCAGTGTTCAATCTAGAGCACGCCATTGCTCCATAGGCCTTTTGAAGTCCCAAATAGCACAATTCTAAACCAACTTTGGGCCCGTCAGGCACACTCGATCGTAAAAGTGCCATTCCAAGAATTGGGGTCCTTTCGTCTGTTTCTACTTTTTTCCACTCAATAAACATAAAGCCGATCTTTCCAGTAAGAATTTATCGATAAGCCGACCAACAGACTTATCGATCTTCATAACCGACAGTTTCGGCAAAATAACGGGTACCAGAGGTTGCGATTCTTTGAGCAACCGTTGATCATTCAATATTGCAATGTAGCAATGTTCTGAGTATTTTGGGAGCCTTAATGGGGCGAAAAAAGGCAAAGGCTGTTTAAAATATTACTTCAGAAAGCACAATCGGGCCATTTCCCAGTGTTCATTTCACTCAAGTTATTGCGTAAATCACGTTATAGAATTGAAATTCACGTAACAAATATAGGTTACACACGAGACCTCACGTAAGAAAATACATGGACAAAAAGGCCATTATCCATTTATCTTGGGTAAAATGACAGGTTTTGACGTTACTTCTTATCCTTATTGACAAATTTGTGTCAAATCATACGGAAATACCTATCCAAAAATGAACAGACATGAAAAATCGATCAGTGCAAAAAATGCGGAAACCCATGACACAACAAAATGTCTCCTTGACATTGTCCAATCAGTCATTTCAGACTGCCTTTTCAGCTTTTAAATGACTTAAAGCAGTAAATTTACATAGATATCTTAGTATAACAGGCTTTTTTGCTGCAAATCATCAGCATGGATTGCTTTACCTCTAGTTGGGGACCATTATTGTCATACCCTGCAGATTTTCAGGCCAGGTGGTAAGTGTACCATTCAAATATAAAACTAGTGGGAACACTGCAATACCTACCCCTTCAAGTGACGATAATAATACCCCACAGACACGTGAGTTTCAACTAAAATGGCATCCGGACAATCACTCAAAAAGTTGGTTAGGTTATGATGAGAAGTGAACTCTACTTTGAGTGATCGACAAGAAAGTTAAATTGTTCTGTGACGGAATATCAGAATTTTCAAAAGTTGACCACTGACAGACATACTTCGTCATTTTTCTTTTCTATTAGGATTAAATTAATGGTGGAAACATGGTTGCGTCAGCAACAATGATGATTTCTACAAAGTTGCAGTTTCATTAGCATAGTATTCATAGATTAATGAATCAGGATATACTTGCTAAATAAAAAGGCAACACTTGTTAAACAAAAAGGTTGACATCATGGAAATAAAGTACAATTTTTCATGTGTGGCCCCCGGTTTTCCAAATTGGCCCCCTATTTCAAAGTCTGTGGGCCTGATGGGCCCCCTTACAAGCAAAGCTAGATTGAACACTGAGTCATCTGAACTTTATTCAATAATGGTCTACTATGCGGATTTTGTAACGCATTTTCTTATTGGTCGAGGTCTGACACACCTCCGCGGATAACTAATGAAAGTCAATCAAAGTAACCGAGGTATGTCAAAATGGTGGAAGCTGAACACTGAACAGTTTTTCCTCGTCAGAAAAAAGGTTCTACAGCCTATTTATAGCAAATTAATTAAGGTTTGAGGCTGATATAGTTTAAGATTGATGGGCCTGAAGTGTCATTTATCACATATTGAACAGCTTTCATGTTTAAATGGGGTTTGTCTCTTATAAATTTAAGCGAATCGATGCAGTCAGATCTCTTTCGAGTTGGTTTGTTTGACAGTTTTAAGCTGGATATTTCTTAGCAACTCGAAGTGTCTGTAATTGTGATTTGAATTTCTTGTAGAATAATATTTCCGCTATCCATTGTTACTATGGATGTAAATATTGGTAGTAAATTGACTTGTAATCAGTGTAAAATCCATGACTAGTGCATTGAAAATACATTACTAGTTGTTTACCTTTCAGTATATTAGTGTGTAATACATACATGATTTGAGACACTGTCCTTTGTCGTTCACCCACGTTTAGATTCCCCACCCCCCCCCCCTTCCCCCGCACACATTCGTGCAATGCTCATAACCGCAGCCAGGTTTAAATGCAAAAGCCCAATATTGAATCCCAACTTTTAAATACAGACATCTTTTGGACACATATAATCCTTCTCGACATGGATTATGCATCATAACCTCAAAATCGTGAAAATGAAATTAGGGCCGACAATTCTGTAGGGGCAGTTCCCTTCCCTTGATCATCTCGTAATTCAATTAAAAAGGTCTACAGCAAATACGGATGCGTTTGAACCGTTAGTACTCTTATGGTACTAACAAAGTATTTCCTAACGCAAAGTTTCAGTAATTCGTGAAGGAGGGTAAAGCGCTGTTCAAAGTTATGCTAGTGTGTAGGTCGGGGTATCGTAATATTCGATAAATAACTGACATCGAAATAATATATAAGGTTTAACGGTTTGATAAAAATGAATACTCACAACGTTGAAGTAAATACTATATCTTCAGATAATCTCTAGACTAAAAATCGTGCAAAATATGTTTCATTCCACTTAATTCATAATTTTCTTCACACGATCACTGCTCACGGCGGAAATAATGGCGTCGGTTATGGCGATACAAATTTCTCTAACGATGACGTCACCAAGCTTGCACTCAACTCGAAGATTCGTGTTTTTTTATCATTAGTTTTGAGTTTTTCACATTTAATTTTACACAAAAATAACAGAATTCCCATTATTAGTATGAAAATATGTATCAAACCCTCTTGGGGAATTGATAGTTGGAAAATTAAGTGGACAGAATACAAATATATCGACACCCCTTCCATAAAGCCTACAAAATTCAATGTATCATTGTCGATATTTGAAAATATACTGTGAGAACAAGCCAAAACAATATTACATGGTAATTTTCACAAGTTTTCGTACTATTTTCTTTCGAAATTGACTTAGTCCCCTCTTTGGTCTGTGATACGTGCTTCATAAATCTAAAGTAGGTCAAGGCATGCTTTATGTCTAGGTTAATCCCCGAAATCTGATAACATGTTCAGTGAAAGGCAATTTAGCGCTTTTAGAAACTAAGAAGGGTGATGTAAATTTCAATTTCGAATTAGTTGGTGTGATCTTTACAAGTTTCATGTAGAAAGCTCGTGGCTTTGAGAAATAAAGTAATCAAATTATGTGACCCCCCTTTTGAACATTTATATCAAATATAGGTTATTACCTTTTCATAGATCTGTGCATAGCGTTTTGATTAATTCATGCGTTGAAATAGCCCTAAACAGGAAGTATCGAATGCACGTGTTTAATTGTGATGAGGTCCAGTTTCCCGAATCAGCATCATTTCCAAAATCGTAAATGTTGCTTTCTTCTTTCAGTTCTGGAAACATGGCGCCATATGTATCAATAATTGAAAGTATAAATATTTTTTTTTTTTATGTTTACGATGAGAAATAGTAAGAAGGAAAGGTTTAGCCTGTTTGACTTTTTCAACAATAACAAGAACTCATCTCATTCATTAACGACCAATCAGAGTCCAAGGACTTGCAACCTTAATTATATACGAAAGCAATACTTCAACCATTGGCTTACAATATAAATAACATTAAACACCAGAATTTCTCGGGTACTTCCTGTTGTAAATCACTGAATTTGCATTTATTGCTACAAGGAAAATAATCTGAAATTTAGTAACAATTTTCCAAAACTGCTGCATGTGTGATCGATTTTGTGATGTTTTAAAAGCAAAATTATGGGAATAGCTAGATCTATATTTTAACATACATGGTAAATCAACAACAAAGGCTATTTTGCAGCTCCCATTTTGAACTGTTTTTCAGTTTTGTTTTTGAAAGCAAATCTTCAAAAGAGCACGTTGTACCTCCCCTTAATTGCAAGGCCTTAGGTCTACGCAGGCAGGCCTACAGATGACAAGATTAATTGGCTATTTGTATCTATAATAACCATAAGGTAATTTCAGATGTTCAAATGTGACTGTCATCAATAGCAGAAATAAAGTCCTGCGTTGTCAAATTACTTACTACGGCAGATCGAAATGCATTATGTATCTCTACAAATCAATGAAAGAAATCAGTGCTATTGCAATGAAAATCGGGACAGTATCTTAAGCTTTCGCGATTTACGAATCTTTTAAGCTGGCCCAGTAGTTCTAAGTGTCGTTACTTAAGACACCCAAAATTATGTAGGCCTATACACGTATAATTCATATTCCAGGGAATGACTTGTAAACACAGATTGGTAAACTATTTGGATGAGGGTGATTAAGTTTCAAGCTGTTGTTGAAACAGTTCTTTTCTCTGTAAGTGCATAATATGGATCCGTGGTTCCTAAGAACGGGTTAAATCATGAGATAACGTTCGGTCCTTTGGCCTATAGATCGAAAATTCATCTATAATGCAAACACGGAGGTGGCATTCTTGGATCGATACTTTTTGCAGATGTATTAAACCACCTTTCAACAGCATGATCCATATCATGTATGTATATTGTTGCGGCATTTTGTCATTGATGGGCGCCAATGCGGGATATACATGATTCGTTCATTCCGTCCCCACCGGCGCACACGTGTGATGTTACGGTTCAAGTTCCGTACTTACGTCCCTTTAAGAGAGGTACTCTGTGGCTCAGCCATGAAGACGGCGGCTTTGTAAACCAAGGCCTCTAGGTTCGTTTGTCACTTTCGGCACTAGTTGTGTGGTGGGCATAGATCTACGAGTTAGCATCCAAGGTTAAGCTAGACAATCATGAATGTGTCTACAGGCATACAGAACTCCAGTCTTATATCTCAAATCCAAGAAAACAAATACATGGAAAGTTTATATGTAATATGACTGAAGTACAGTATGTACACAAGCAACTCAAAACACACTGAGATAAACAAACATACAATCCTCTTTTTATCCAAATTATATTTTCGAGTTCAAGTTAGATTGATTAGCTGAATGGTGTTTTACGCTGCTTTCAACATAAGTTCACTCATATCACGGCGACAGCGCCGCGAAACACATGAATTCATGAATTTCCTGAGTATCACCGGTAGTAGACTGATGCTCTGATGTATCTTGATTAATGACACACCTGCCAAAAGCCATTTGCTTCTAGTGAGGCTCGAACCCGTGGCCTGCAGGAAAGAGTCATACAACTTAGCCCCGCAGGAGCTTTAAGAGTTGAAGTTAGACGAATTTAGGTTGTGACTGCATGTAACGTTGGTAAAAGTTGCTCAAGGTTTTGGATGTCGGATGTCTTTAACCATATAGATCTACCGACAACAAAATATTCTAGGCTTGTCAAAAATCAAAGCCGATGAATTCCAAATTTTACAAATTAAAGTGGCCAGAACGTTTGGATTTGTCTCTCGGAAAGTGTAGTCCTGAAGCATTGTGGGAAATAGAGAAATGAGGCCTTCTGGTAACCGGCATTTTCTCCTTTTCCCACTTTTTCCTCAGCTGCGTTTGGTAAAGGGTAAAGACGGGTGTAAGTGTCTGAATGCTGGAAAATGTTGAGGTTTTAGATTGTCGAATGCTGAAAATAGCGTTGTCTGCGCATGTCATATTCTTCGAAGATTCGACCTGTCTGCTATGACGCATCACCCATCCCCGTATACCTGGGAAAAGTAGGGCTTATACCGAAGCTATTAGCCTATTACCCAAGCATGTAGGGACTGTTTTAATAAATGGCCGATGCATAGGTTACATGCTAGCCGAATAAATCGCATCAGGTAGCGTTTTATTGAGTAAACGTTTATTTCATTATGAAATTCAAAGTAACGATTGATCTTTTGAAAAGTAGTCCGGTTCTGTACCCAGAATGCCCAACTTAAATATGTGTATTTGTAGAATGTCATCTAGGGGGAGATAATGTTGAAAATGCAGAAAACAATGTCGGAAACTGGAAAGGGAGAATAGGCTGGTACAGAATCTTCTCCTTTTCCCTTTCTTAAGGTCGTTAACCCTTTGGCTGCTAAGCGCGACTTAATGACCTTTTGCGGACAGTGTAGATCAAGATCAGACTGCACAGAACGTGCAGTCTGATCATTGATCTACACTGTCCGATGAGGAGATTTTTCCCCTAAAAATAAATTTTAGATAACATTATTCCGGTTTTTACTGTTGGCTTGAAAGTTTTATTTAACTTATTTCTAGAGGATAAAGGTTAAAACATGGGATTGTGCGAACCGCAATGTCACGTCATCTATAGGCCTACAGATATGCCTGGTTAGTTTGTTGAGCTTATTTTATACAAGTGATGCTATGTACAGTTGGTCGTAAAAGGAGAATGAAGATAGTCTTCGATAAAGACAAAGAACAGTGACTAGCTCATAATTACAAGGGCACAATTAATTATCAAATACTGTATAGATCTGGCTATAAGTTGTTATATAGGCCTATACTTCTTGAGACCAAGTTTCTCTGCCTTAGCCCGCCCGGGTTGCTTAGTGGTTAGCGCAACGAACTATTGACCAGGTGATTGTGAGTTCGAGACAAACTTTCTTTGCGGCGATTTTTCGCCTCTCACCTCTGATTCATGTTAGAAAGTAGTCAGTGACTTGGAAAGAAAGATGTGTCAGTACTGGTGTGAGAAAGTCAGGAAACACATGCGAAGGTGCACCGACCGCCGTGACATGACCTAGGCTGTTAAAACGGCGTTAAACTCCAATTCAATCAATCAGTCAATCAATCAATCAATCAGTCAATCAATTCTCTGTCTTACAAGTGTGGCCTGGCCAATCGTGATTCTCGTGTATGGAAGAATGCTTAGAGCTGTCCAAGAACAAATGCCAGAGGATGTACGTGTCTCTAACCACTTTGACATCATAATTCTGATATAAATAAATATACTAGTAGATATATCCAGTGAGAGGAGCATTAAATCAAGGATTAACCTTTTACCACAAAAACACCAGTTTTAAAGAGCCTGAGACAGACAGCTTTTGCAAACATTGTGGAAAGAGGAGAAAATGCCGGTTAACATTTTTTTTTTTTTCTTTTCTCACGATGTTTTTAAAAGAGTTCTTCCCCAGTGTAATCAAACTGGGATTGTTTGGAAAAGGATTAAAGTGCTGATTCCGACTTTTTTTTTGCGAAAGATGTAAATCAAGTTCAGACTGTAAAGAAGGCGCAGTCTGATCGTGGATCTACTGTGTCCACAATTTTGTTGCGTATTCTTACCAAAGCAACAAATAACAAGAAATATTATATTTCATGTGTCTATTTTTAGAAATGTTATGGGTAAAGAAATGTCGTAATTTAAGCTGGGGGGAATTATTTCCCCGTCACAGTGAATATTTTCCTCCTGCCGAAAATCTGGAACTACTTTTTTAAGTTTTTTAAGTTTTTAAGTTTTAAAAGTGGCATTCGTTGACAAAATAATCAGAGGAAATATAATATGTAATTTATTTCATCAGCTTGTTGTTAATATGGGGAAATATTTGCCTTAAAAGGGAAAGGTCCGCGAAAATAACTCGTGCCTTACGGCACTCGTTATTTTCGCATACCTTTCCCTTTTTCGGCAAATATTTCCCCATATTAACCACAAGCTGATGAAATAAATTCTATATATTTTGGCTGTTTTTCCAACTGAAAAGGCCCATTTGGCCTGCAACACGCGAAAAGGGGCATTCGGACATTTGCGTAAAGTGTCGTCTCGGATCAGCCTGCGCAGTCCACGCAGGCTAATCCGAGACGGCACTTTCCGTTTTTATTTACATTTCTGTTTTGCGCAAGTCTACAGTAGCACAAAATCTAATGCAGTCGTAAAGTGTAGTCTCGGATTAGCCTGCGCGGACTGCGCAGGCTGATCCGAGTCGACACTTTACGCTAATGTCCGAATGCCCTTTTTCGCGTGTTGCAGGCCATTTCATAAACAACGCCCTCTGAATGTATACATGAAATTTTGTAATATTCAACCCGTTCTAGAGCGCCGAATAAACCCATATGCACACTTTCAGTCCAGTCATGAGACCCAAATAATAGCAAAATCGAGGCTGCTGTTGACAAGCATGGGTAAGCAAAGTGGACAATGTATATCAAAGATTAGACTGCACGTTTTGTGCAGTCCGATCTTGATCTACACTTGCTGCAAAACCAACTATAGTAGTGAAATGTGTTGTAAGGGTTAATGCACGAATTCTCCAACTTTCAATGACCTTGGTATAAGGGAGGTAAGTCGTATTCTGATTGACAAACGCTTTGATGCATGATTTGTCTCCCTTGGAATATGGAAATAAAAAGATTGAAGAACTTGTTGCCTTGAACAAAACAAGTACATTATTCTTGTATATTTCATATCCAGAATTTAATATAGGATGTGTACGGGGAAACAAAGCAAGGAAAAACACTAAATTTAGACTATTTTGACCATTACTCTTTCTCTATTTGTCACAGTCCTAAGTCATGGTGAATCACTATGATAACACATGTATTAACTGAATCAGTGCCTCAGATGCCTGTTCACCATCATAAGAACTTGATATCTCATGTGTTTGATGTCCCTCCCAACGTTACGTAGCAAGTCTGAGTACTGTCGACGCCAGATTGGTATCAGCAATCGATTGATATCATCGTCATCATGAGAGGGAAGCTCGGCATTAGGATTAACAGCGTCGTTGTACAGTATGGATTCCGTGTCAGACTCTTGGTGACGTCTTATCTGTCTAGTTACACAGACGTACAAGTGTTTGACAGAATTTTGAACTTGTAGGCGTATTCTACGCTGATTTCGTATCATAGTCCTTGCAAGCTGTTTGAAAAACATTCGATCGTAGATGGTAAACCTTTTATCTGTAAATAGATCAGAGTACTCAATGAAAGAAACAACTAGATTTTATGATACTACAAGGCTACAATATTTGCACGCATCACCTTCCTACTAAATTTAATCATCAGTTTTGCCTACAAAGATTGGTGGTCTCACGGTTATGTACCATTTTTAAAAAATATGTTAAAATCATTTTGTTGTGTTTGGCCAAGTGTTGTAGGCCTTTGTGACATGATTTGTCTTTAAATCTGTCAAAACAAAGTTGGCAACTCCATGAAGATTGTAACCTTTTTTGTTTATTTAATTGTTTCATGTACATGTAGAAATTGGAATATAGTGTAATTTAATGGGTACTGTATATAATATCAATTTTACTACCAGAATAGGTCACCGTCTTTTCAAGCCGTCTACAAATTTGGCTGCAGTCCCTGACAGGTGTATTTGGCACTCTTTCTGGAAACCGTGTTGGCTCGGTTTGTGAGACACTTTTGGTTTTTTCGTTTTGTGCGCATGGTGGTGCACGCGTTGTACTCTCTGTCGCCTGTATTGTTGTGTTCAAAGGTGTAATCGTTGTGCGTCGTTCTGATGTCGTAGTAGCCTTTGAAGCTGGAGTTGGCAATGCTTTGGATGTGATTGTTTCAGTTTCAGTTGTCTTTGCACCGATGATTGGAGAGCTTACCCTTCTAGAAATTTGATTTGACGTCGAATATTTTGGTGATGATGAAGTAGAAATAAATTCATTTGTAAAAGGCAATAAGCTTGGCCTTGTTGTCATTTGAAATCTCGAAAAAGTAAACTGTGAGATAGGATTGGACATTGTAGTTGATACATAGGTCGTTCCCTGTTCGCGAGGTGTTGATAATGATGCAGATTTTGCTGTAGTGATTTTTGGATGTGGAGAAAGAGATACTGATTTTGTTGATGACATTGTAAGAATTTTAGAGGATGACAATGGCGACGAAGACGAGGGTCCCATTGTCTCGTCCTGAGTCGATAGAACTTGCCTATCTGACGTTTGAATTACTGGAGCTGTGGACGTAGAATAGTCGACAAATGTTTCAAGTGGGATATCATTTAAAGTTGACGTTCGCAGCCTTTTCTGTGACGTAGTTTCGCTTGATGATACAGGAAGGGTGGGAGAACTGGTAATTGTGCTTTGCGATGTATCTTCATTTACGAGAGCGTCAGTTGTTCGCTGTATGGATGTGGTAGCTCCTTCTACTGATGTTATAGTTGATTGGTTGTCTAAATAGGTGGATGATAGAAACCATTCGTCAGTCGGTGGCATAGATGGCACTGGTCCGTCAGCACAGGTTAGACAACAAACGGTGTAAGTATCAGAATTCGTATCGTTTACACAGTCTTTTGGTCGACAATTTTTCTTCCTGTCACCATATTCACAACCAGGGAGGCCGATGTCCACTTTTGCACACGATGCACAACATGAATACCGCTCAGTATCTATGTAGCACAAAAATGGCTTATTACGGATTCTCTTTTTGCACTTGCCAGCTGGATCATCACCGAAGACACAATTATCTAGACCTGTCTCAGCATCATCAAATTCTAAACATTGGCCCTCAAAACAGTATTTCATATTGCCGCAAGGCGTTCCATCTGCAGGAAGTATGTATCCACATTCATCCGTGCCAGGTTTAGTGCATAACATGCCAGAACATAACTTTTCATAGTCTGAGGGCTGTAGGCGGGCCCGGCAAATATCCGACCGTTTGCCATAAACGTTTTGACACTGCGTTTTAGCAGAATAAATTGTTCCCGGTAATTCTTGAATCATTGTTACAACCTCAGTAGGATAGCGATCGACGAGAGAGGTTTCTTTGAGACAGTTAAGCCCATCTTCATTTATCTTAGATAGATAGTCTTTAAAATATTGAATGGAACAAGTTGAAAATTTCCAGCGGTTTGTTGGAAAAGATTTCACAGGAAGTTTGAACTTAGGAGCCATGATGAAGTTAAAGAACTCCAGACAGTCGTTATTATCCATATCATCACGAGCACCGAGACTTCTTGCTATCTGCTGAGTTGCATACGTAACTGTTCGAAAGTCGAATGCTTCTTCGACAATGGAAGAGTTCGAGATATTACGACACATCGATTCTGCAAATGCCAGACCGGTGTTGCCTGTGTTCCCTGCATAAGTAAGGTCTCCGCCCGTAAACAAAATGGCATGGTCATATTGTGGTAATACGCCAGCTTCGTCATCAAGCCAGTCCTGGAATTTCTCAAGAGCTTCCGACGCGTTTATCATCAGTCTTTTGTTCGGCAAAATTTGATCTTCAATAGTACTTGTGGACGTCCAGAAAGACTCCTCTTCGGTTTGAGCGATAACGATACCTGAAAATCCAACATTTATCTCGAAAGATTGTTTCTCAACTGTCCCAAATCGCAAATCTATACCATTAAAAACATAACTGTAATATTGCTTTATGTTCTCAATGGGAGTTTGGTTAGTATCTTGACTAAATAGCCTTTTCCATCGCGTGAATGCTTCAAAGTCTATAACTATCAGCAACTCTACAGTGTAAAGATCAATGGGTGAACGTTTTATATGTCTGTTTTTTGGATGCCGCCTAGCGTATCTTCTGTATCTTTGATTGACGCTTACACGTTTACTTTGTGGGAAACTGTAAGACGGGGTGTTCGTAAACTTCGGCGATGATATCTCATGACAGCTGGACAGTTTGAAAGGAGAAAAAATACTTCGTTGAAAGTGTCGAAGATCAAAACCTAGCTCTGCGTCTTTGATTGTTACTTTTATGTAGCCCTTGCAAAATTGACCCCTTGCCATATACTGCGATTTAGACGTTTTCCAAACACGAATAATACCTCCGCCATTTTCAGCTTTATAAAAAACTCCACTCTCCAACTCTGGTCTGTATAAAGCAGTGTTGTTATAAAATTTTATTGTGTCAAGTCCAGGCGAATTTGCTTTTATCAAGCTGATGGTGAGAGAAACTGGCTTATGCACATTTTCATCAGCCTCTTTAGGCATCTGTACACGAAGCTGAAGAGATTTGGGATATTCATCGTAGTTTGATTCCTGCTGATATCGGCTGATTGTAACTCTGACTTCATCTGCAAGATTTAATTGTAAAATAATTTAGTCGTAAGTCATGAAGATATATCATGTATTTTGTGGCATTTAAAATCAATCAAAAAGTTATATCACAGCCACCAATAGACACCCTATCATCAATTCAACCCTGTACCAAACAATCCCAAGTTTTAACGACCCTGAGGGAACAACAACTACAAAAATAAAAACAGAAAACAAAAACATTTGAAAACATTGTGGAAAAGAAGAAAATAACCAGCCCTTTTCTTTTTTTTCTGCAATGTTTTCTACCCAATCATACATAAATTGAATTTTTTGAGTCACAATCATTTGTCGTCTGCAAATGCGTTGTCTGCGCATGTTATATTCTTCGAAGATTCGACCTGTCTGCTATGACGCATCACCCATCCCATAAATATGGGAAAAGTAGGGCTTATACCGAAGCTATTACTCGAGCCTGTAGGGGCTGTTCTAATAAATGGCCGGTGCATAGGTTACATGCAAACTGATCATAGCTGAATGAATCGCACCGGGTAGACTTTTATTAAGTAAAAGTTTAGTTTATTTTGAAATTCAAAGTGCCGTCTAGCGGAAGATAATGTCTTCAAATGCTTTCATTTTGGACAAGTCTAAATTTTGACGTTTGGTAAAGCTATTTGCGTCCTTTTTTGTTGTAGAAACACGGAACAGTGTTTGTAACCATTCAACAAACGACCTCAAAGTTTCAAGACGCTAAAGGAGGAGAATTTTGAAAACGTTCTGGAAAAAGGAAACAATGCTGCTAAACAGCATTTTCTCCATTTACCATAACATTTGCTACCCCTTAAAAAAAAAACATATTTTTTGATACACATATTAAAATTGTCTGCAATTTCATTCAGTATGGACGAGTCCAGGATGTTGATTGGTAGAGAGTTAATCATCATAGTAGATGTAGTGACGTTGGTAGAACTCGTTACTCCTTACACACGCAGACGACTTTTAGACATGCTTGTTAACTCGTTACCATTCTACAAAATTTTAGTCTCATTCAAATTTAAAGCATTTTCCAGACGACATATCAAACATGTTTTTAATAATGATAATATTAAGCTTTGGATGAGAGGAAAACGTCGTGGGAATAGAAGAAAATGCTGGTCAATAGCTTTTTTCGACAATGTTTTTAAAAAGTCTCTTTCTCGAGGTCTGTAGAAGCCGATATTGTGTAATAAGGGTTTAACGTGAAAAAGAACATTTCGACTCCTGCTATGATCGTGCAAGTATCAAACTTCTTTCTGATGGCAAGTAATTAAGATGGATCTAGATCTTTATTTTTGTATTTAGTCATATCTGCAATAGAATACTTTCTTTTTAGTGGCCAAGCGAAAACACCTACTTTTTCAGTATTTATAAACTGCAAAACTCTCACCATGTAAATTACAAAATGCAACATTCTACTTACCTTGACTTATGTTTCCTGCAAAAACATTTCCAAACACAAGAAAAAATACAAGGAACACCAGATTCACAACCATTTTAGAATCGATATCTCATTGTATTTCGCGAAAATTAGAGATAGAAATACCCAATTCCAAAATCATTAAGTAATGAAAATTAAAACAAAGTTTTTCAGGCCATTGCTATACACTATGTTTGGTTAAAGGTATCAAGTTTTATTTGCAATGACCTGTATTGCCAAAAACCAATATCACACTAAAGTAAACTCTTGGAAACATTTATTTTTAAACAAAATATGATTTTGAGAGTCCATTGAAATATAAAGTCCAGATTAATTTCAGATCGAAATGAGTAGGTCTGATAACCCTTTACTGCTATCTGTAATAATGTAAAGGCTAAATTAAGTGTTCTTCTTTTTTTTTTTAACCCTTAGAGCACCAAATAAACCTGATGGACACTTTCAGTCTAGAAACAAGACCTAAATAATTGCAGTTTCAGGGTTGCTCTTGTCCAGGATATCTCAGCATAGCGGACAGTGTAGATCAAAGATCAGGCTGCACGTTTTGTGCAGTCTGATCTTGATCTACACTGACTGCAAAGGCAACCATAGTTATGAAAGGCACTTTAAGGGTTAATTTGTCATATACTTCACAGGAAAGGACTATAAATAAATAAATAGATAAATATTTCAACAGCAAACAAGCACAAATTATCTTTTGAGTTTAAATGTGCATTGCTTTGAATATCAAGGTCAGTACACTAAGTGGGAATTTATCACTATTTGTTCTGTATTATGCCTGTTACTGTTAGATGTGACTTGATAGAGCTTTATGGATTTGCATAAAGAATCCATAGAAGCACAGGCCATCAGATGAAATTCCTTTTTGGAACTTTCATTACTGTTATGCTAGACCATGTGCTGAGGACTTTTTTCCTCCACATCTGTATTTTAAATTTAAAATTCATTGGATAATAACATTTTTTATAATACTATGACAAGGATTTTTATAGAAATGATTTTTAAAATGTCTAAAAACATATTAATCTAAATGGGCAACCATTAAGTTAGGATTTAGATTGCTTATCCTTCTTCTAGATTATGGCAGAATAATGAAATTAGCTTGGCCTTACTGGGTATCACTCTGAATGATTGACATGGAACAAGGACATTCAATTGTAAAAGGCAGTTACTTGTATAGGATTTCAGAAATCTGTTCAAACTAGATCCTAAGTTTGGTATAAAAATATCCTTGGTCTCCACTGAACTAACCTTTCTCTTCATGTTGCAAATAAGTGACCAGGATAAGGTTAACTGATGGAGATTAAGATGACCAGTGGGTTTAGCCAGTCTGATTTTTTCAATAAAATTTTTCTGATCTCTTTCAAGGTCCAGCACTTATATTTATAATGGGAAATTTGTCCGTTTCGGTATGTTAAACAACATTCATCCTGTTCCATTTCTCATTATTAATTTCCTTGCTTCTTCAACCTTCATTGATATTGATGCCAAACACCGGGGAATATTCTTGGGCAGAAATGACAAGCAAGTAAGTTATGACTAAGATAAAACTGACACATAGGTAAAACATAAGGAACTTAAAAACACTGTGAAAAAGGGATACTTGCTAGTAATTTCTCCTTTGGTCACAATAATTTTACATTTCGAAATTTCCAAGCAATTTCTTTATTAGCAAAAGCAACCTTTTAGAAATGAAAATGAGTGTCAGTGAAGTTCACCCTTTACAATATTACTGAATCTCATGTTTTAAAGACCCTAGGAAATAAAGCTTCTGGAAGCATTGTTGAAAAAGGAAAAATTATGCCAGTAACCAGCATTTTCTTTTATTCCCACAATGTTTTCTTCCTTTCAAAAGACAAATCCCATCAATTGAGCCATGCTGAATTTGTCGTCTGCAAGTGAGTTCAACAAGGACAAGTCCAAAGTTTTGTTGTCTGTTGAAGAGTTAACTCTTTACCAAACGACAAAAATTCAGACTAGTCTAAATTGAAAGCATTTACAGACGACAAAATAAATGTTACTGAAAAATCAAAATTTGTTTTGAGAAGGGTAGAAAACATTGTGGGAAAAGGAGAAAATGCTGGTTACCAGCATTTTCTCCTTTTCCCACAATGTTTTCAATAGGCTTCTTTCTTAGGGTCGTTTAAAAGTCGGTAAAGGGTTAAGAGTTAAGAGTCATAAAACCTTGAAAGACTTATTCTATTGTCACATCTGACATGGTGCAGATTTTGCTGTACAGCAGGTAAAAATAGACAAACAGCATGTTAAGTTAACAATTATTTATTAGAAATAATGCATAGAATAATCAAGAAACCGACCAGCAGTTCAAGAACAATGAGACTACATTACAAGAAAATAACATGTTAAAAGGCAATACAAATAAGCCATGCTCTGGTAGAAGGGGGCTTAATGAATCTCTGTGATGCATTAATCCAAGTTAGTCATTGCACAATTATGTATCCATAAAATCCATTTTGTCTAACAATAGGCTGAATCCCAGGGTAGAATGGTACTTAGGCATTCAGAAAATTGACCAATATCAAAAAGTTTTGACCCATGTCAGCCTGCGCAGACTGCACAGGCTGACATGTGTTGATACTTTTTGCATATGCATTAACCCTTTACCACACAATCCCGAGTTTTAACGACCCTGGGAAGTAAGACTTGTGAAAACATTGTGGGAAAAGAAGAAAATGCTGGTAACCAGCATTTTCTTCTTTTCCCACAATGTTTTCTAACCTTTCAAGAACAAACCCAATCATTTGGGGCACATATAAATTGTCATCTGTAAATACTTTCAGTTTGGACTAGCCTAAATTTTGTTGTGTGGTAAAGAGTTAAGCCCCCTTCTCACAGGACATGGCTCAAATGTCATTCAAAATCTCATACATTTACATCATATCCCAGTAATTGTACCAAATCATGGTCACTTGCACAATGAAGTTTATGTTACGGAACAGTGTATTTTGTATTTAATTTCAGTCATACAGCCGTGACAGCTCACATATTCATGCATGTCCTGGGTTTCACCAGAACTAGGTTAGAGCCCTGTAGTGACTTGTTCAAGGACCTTCCGATGAGAATCCCAGAACCTCAAATGAGGATTGAACCCCTTGCTTTCAGGTTACAAATACTAAACTTTACCACAAACACTAATTGTTCCCTTTTCAACACGGTTTTCTTTTCTGTTAAAAGCACCATATTTTCCTTCCTTTGAAAGTCTCTGCAGTGCATATGTTAGTTATAACTTTGAGTTTCTCTTACAAAAACCTTTCTGTAAATTGCTAACTCTTTACCAGGTGATGAAATGTAAGACTTGTCAAAATTGAATGCATTTGCAGAAGTCAAATGTGGGTCAAAAGATTTGTCTTTGAAAGGGTAGAAAACATTATGGGAAAGGGGGAAAAATGCTGGTTACCAGCATTTCCTCCTTTTCCAACAAAGTTATGAAAACCCGTCTAAGGGTCACTAAAACTTGGTACTGTCTGGTATAGAATTAACGTTCCCTTTTATGTGGTATATTTGGTAATGTTATGTCTGATATGGTTGGTTAACCCTGTACTTTGTTTCATGGAATGTTTAACATTATATTTTGAGGTAATCCATCCATCCATCATAAAATTATGATCACGATCCTTTAGGTGTACATAAAAATTTCAGTGCAGACGAAAGCATTCAATGACCTAGACATATGTAGTTGGTCATTAAATGCTCGCATCTGCACTGAAACCTTAATGATCATCTTAAGGATCATGATTACGAATGAATGATGGACATTTTACCGTAAAGCCATATTACCAGTATTCTTTTGTACATAAATATAGAAATAAATTTATTAGATACAATAAAAAAGCATGTGTATAATGTATGGCAAACAAAGAACTACTAAGTACTTTGATGCAAGTTTTGATATAGTAGCTTTATGCTTTACATCATAAAACAATTTTACAGCAGACAACTTAGAACATCCTGGTTCAATACAGCCCAACCTGTATTAACCCTTAGGCTGCTAAGCACAACTCACTGATCTTTTGTAGACAATGTAAATCAAGATCAGACTACATTTTCAGAAAATGAGCTATATTACCTCTAAAACTTCCTTTCAAACGGCAGTATTTGGGTTTTTGCTATCGGCTTGAAAATTTCATTTTTTTTCCTTATTAGCAGGATAAGAGTTAAGCAAGCAGCTACAAGACATGCAAATGTGTTTGCTTAGGGCAGGTGCTTGCTAAGTAGAGTATTTGCCTCATCTGCCTGCTTTGTACTTTTTACTTACTTAACCCTTTCACAGCTGTAGTTGCCTTTGCTGTCAGGGTAGATCAAGATCAGACTGCACAAAATATGCAGTCTTATCTTTGATATACACTTTTTCCTTAGCTACACACTACAGAATAAAAACCACCATGATTTAGAACACATTATTTGGGTCTTATTTTCAAACTAAAAATAATGGTTGGGTTTATTCCACACTTTTAATTAAGGGAGTGGGCAGAAAGACAGGTTTTACTGCAAAAATGACATAAATCAGGGTTTTTATACTTGTGAAAATTTTGGGCAAAGGAAAAATTGTCAAAAAAGGGAGAAATTGCTCTTATGTATGATTTCTATTTTGGCCATGATCTTCAAAAATTTGGTCTGCTGCAGGATATACCCGGTATATTACATAAAGTTGTCTGTATAAGCTACCGATTTGGTGTCTTATATTTCTCTCTAAAAAAAAAAACTAACTAAGGCACATCATTTTGCAAAATTTTATGTGTCAAAATAAAACAAGAGGGCCATGATGGCCCTGTATCGCTCCACTGGCTATTAAGTAAAAACACTACAAGCCAAACATTACAATATTCAGCAAATTGATTTCAAACACGAGGACATGCAAACATTTTTCTATCTAATCCTACGAGAAAGTTGTGATCCATGGGCAAAGCCAATTTTGATCGCAAAGCTATAATTATTTGAATCCTGGTGGAGGTCCACAATATAAAGCTGCATACCAAATAATTCAGTTCTTGAATGTTATAAACAAGAAGATTTTCAAATTTTTCTCAATGAAAAGCCCTGTAAAACATGAAACCCATGAGAGGAAAAGATTTTTAAAGAATTCCTTCATTTCTGTATAGTGCAAGAAGCCCCCATTCACCAGAGCCATGTTTTTTGACGGATCAAAATTTTACGAACAGTTTTTGAAAAGGGTCACCCAAGGAACAATCCTGTGAAATTATTTCGAAATCTGACCAGCGGTTTCAGAGAAGAAGAATTTTGAAGAATTCCTTCATTTCTATATGGTGCAAGAAGCCCCCATTCACCAGAGCCACATTTTTTGACGGATCAAAATTTTACGAACAATTTTTAAAAAGGGTCACCCAAGGAGCATATCTGTGAAATTATTTCAAAATCTGACCCGTGGTTTCAGAGGAGAAGATTTTTAAAGAATTCCCTAAAAAATTCCATTTGGTTGCAATGGCAACCAGAGTTTTTGATGGAATCAAATTCTGTGAACAGTTTTTAAAGAGGACCTTCCAAGGAACATTCCAGCCAAGTTTGGTCCAAATCCGCCCAGTGGTTTAGGAGGAGTTGATGTTTAAAGAATTGTTGACGACGCACGACGGACACCAGGTGATCCTAAAAACTCCCCTTGAGCACGTTGTGCTCAAGTGAGCTAAAAAGTTAACATACGAATGGACGGACAACGGGCCATAACATAAGCCTGCTGGCCTTCAGCCAGTGGAGCTAAAAAATTTGTCTAGCACCAATCATGTATCACTGCAGCTTGATAATCAAGGGAGGTAAATAGTAACGAACTTTATCTTTCATAAAAAGAGTTATTTCCCTTGATTAATGTTTAAATTGAAGTGACAATATTTTGAAGCCCATGTTAAACTTGCGATCCCTGGAATGAAGGCAATTTTGACCCCAGACCTACAATATGAAACTAGAATGTGTGGTTATAAACAAAAAGATTTTTTAATCTTGCCCAATAAAAAGTCATGTAAAACAAGTTTGCTGAATAAAAGGCCCTGTAAAATATGTGATCCATGACACAGGTTTATCAAGTTTTCACTATAAAAGCCAATGTAAAACTTGTGACCCCTGGTGTGGAGTCAAACTTGACCCCCAAAGTTAAAATTTGGGCCCTCTTGGTAGAGGCCCATTATATAAAGTTACATGCAAAATTTGGTAGCCCTAGGCCTAAATATGGCTATGTACAAGTAGATTATTAAAGTTTCCTTATATAAGACCATGTAGAACTTGTGACCCCCTGGGGTGGGGCTACATTTGACCCCCTGGGCTATAATTTGGGCACCCTTGATAGAGACCCCCTAGATAAAGCTAAATGCAAAATTTGATAGCCCTAGCCCTTATAGCTAGATGCGAAAGATTTTCCTATATAAGCCCGCCCATGTAAAACATGTTACCCCCCGGGGCGAAGTCAAATTTGACCCTCGGCTATAATTTGGACACCCTTGGTACAGGTCCACTAGATAAAGCTACATGCCAAATTTGGTCGCCCTAGGCCCCATGGCTAGGTAGAAGAGGAATTTTTAAAGTTCTCCCTAAATAAGCCCATGTAAAACTTGTGACCCCCGGGGCGGGGCCAATTTTTACCCCAGGGCTATAAATTGAAGAAACTTGGTAGAGGTCCACTAGATAAAGCTACATGCCAAATTTGGTAGCCCTTGGCCTTACGGTTTCAGACAAGAAGATTTTCAAAGATTTTCAAAATTTTTCAGTTTTGTTGCCATGGCAACCAGAGTTTTTGAAGGAATTAAATTCTTTCAAGAAATCTGAAGAGGACCATGGCAGGATCATTTCTGTGAAGTTTCATCAAAATTGGATGGGTAGTTTCAGAGAAGAAGACGTTTTAAAAAAAAGTTAACGCACGGACGGACGGACGCACGACGGACAACAGGCCATGACATTAGCCCGCTGGCCTTCGGCCAGTGGAGCTAAAAAGATCTGAAAAAAAATTGAGTATTTCAGATACAAATTTAAAATCATAGGAACCCCACTCAGTAAATAAGCAATATAAATTTCACAGACCATGCTGACGCATCAGAAAGAGCATTTTTAACCAATTAATGCTTTTTGTCTACAAAAAAGCACATTTTAGTGCAAACACTAAAAGTCCAGACCTACAGCGTTCACAATAGCATGAACTAGATGAATTCTCTGGAAATAAAAGCTGATGCCTCCGCTATGGTATACAGACTCATAGAATTACAAGAAAATTTTATTATGGGGCTGCAATGGGTTAAACAATTATAAAACCTTCCAAAACAGTTTCTAAAGGTTATATCAGTAAACAGTTCTAAGAGTATTATACTATATTATAGGAGACCTTATGGTTAATTTTCTTGTTCAAACTGAGTAACTCATAAGAATGCAATGTAAAGTAACCATACTGATAACAGGACCAAAAAGCACAAATAGATTATACACAGGTTTTATACATATAAAACTCTTTACCAAACTACAAAAATTTGGAGTCGTCCAAATTCTAAGAATTTGCAGATGACTAATCAAATGTTGCACAAATTAAAAAAGCTTTCTTTGAAAAGCAGAAAACTTTGTGGAAAAAGGAGAAAATGCTGATTAGCAGCATTTTCTCCTTTTCCCACAATCTTTTCAAAAAACCTTTTCCCTAGGGTTGTTAAAATCCAGGATCGTGTGGTAAAAGGGTTAAACAGCACTGAAAAATATTGAGTTATTTTTTCCAGATCAGGACTAAAAAAGATATCTTGCAAGCATCTCCTTTCAATAGTCTATCAGATACAGCTATGTACAACATTTTATAACATCTTATTAAAACGAAACAATACTGAGTATTTCAGCTTTTCGCTTTACATAACTACATTTTTATTTCAAACATTGCTCCAATATACAATTTTTGGCATGTAAAAAAAAAACATCAATATTATACAAGTAAATAAATTAATGACTAGCGTTTTAGAATTTTTATGAATCTAAAACTGAAATAAACTGAATAAGAGAACAAAAAAAACCTTGCAAATGGCACTGAAAGCTATGTCATTCACTGCATGACCAAAATCAGGTAATAGCTTGTTTACAAATGTGTCTTCGTTCATAAATTTGCAGCAGAAAACTTTTAAAACTTCCTTGTAAAAGATAAATTATCAACATGAGGGTTTAATTCATAAAAACATCTGAAACACTGTGGTAAAGGAAGAAATTGCTTTTAGCAAATTTGAAGGAAGCAATTTTGAAAATATTGCTAGAATTACTAGTAATTCTTCATTTTATCAAAAGGCTTTCAAAAGAGTTCTGCTGCAAGAGACAAAGTGTTGTCTGAATGTGATGCCATGTTAACTCTTTACCAAATAACAAAATTACAACTTTGACCAAATCAAAAGCTTTTGCAGATGACAAATTAATTTTAATTCAAAACATAAAATTTCTGTTTGAAAGGTTAGAAAACATTGTGGGAAAAGGAGAAAATGCTGGTTACCAGCATTTTCTCCTTTTCCCACAACGGTTTCAAAAGCCTTCAATCTCAGGGTTGTTAAAAGTCGGGATTGTGTGGTAAAGAGTTAAAAATGCCGAATAAACCCAACAGTCATTTTCAGTCTAGAAAAACAACCAAAACAATAGCAGGACTGCTTTTGCTCAGAATGTCTCAGCAAAGCAGACAGTGTAGATCAAAGGTCAGTCTTCACATTTTGAAGAGTCTGATCTTGATCTACACTGGCCAGAAAGGCAACTTTTGTTGTGAAAGGCGCTTTAAGGGTTAAAAAAAAAATAAAAACAGAAAAACATATATTGAATGGAACGTGTTACAGGCAAGAGTAATGCTGATACAAAATAGGCAAGAGTAATGCTGATATAAAAACAAAATACTGTTGCTCACAAATTAAAGCATTTACATTTGAGCTATTCTCTGGCAAAAGGTGTTTTAATGCATCTCTGTGATGCATGATACCATGTGGATGATCACATATTTGGCCTGCAACATGTGAAAAGGGACATTCGGACATTGGCGTAAAGTGTCGTCTTGGATCAGCCTGCGCAGTCCGCACAGGCTGATCCGAAACGACACTTTCCGTTTTTATGTAATTTTCTGTTTTGCGCGAGTCTACTGTAGCACAAAATCTAATGTAGTCGTAAAGTGCCGTCTCGGATTAGCCTGCGCGGACTGCGCAGGCTGATCAGTGACGACACTTTACGCAAATGTCCGAATGCCCCTTTTTGCGTGTTGCAAGCCATTTATGGATCCATACAATCCATTTTGCATAACAACCAGCTTAATCATGAGGCACATTGATCCTTTGACATCCAGAAAATTGAACAAAAAATCTGATTTAAGATAGCGTGGACTGTGCAGGCTGACCGGGGTCTATACTATAAGCAAATGCATTAAGCACCCTTTTCACAGAGCATAGCTCATTTAAAGCTTTACAAAACAACATAATTTAAGACTCCACTAAACTGTTAACATGTGCAGACAAGAATCTAAATATAGCTCAAAAAATAATATCTGTCTTGAAATGGGAAAAAACACAGTAGGAAAGAGAAAACACTTCATTACCAACATTTTCTGCTTTTCCCACAATGTTTTCAAATGCCTTCTTCCATAGAATTGTTAAAGCAAGGGAGTGTTTAGAGAGGGTTGAATCATTTCAAAGTTTAATTTTATCTAAACTAAAATATTTTTGACTTGGAGAAGTTGAAAGCAAATTCAGTGTAGCTTAATAGATGATTTTTGTTTTTAAAAAAGGTAGAAAACATTTAAACATTTTTGAGAAAAGGAGAAAATGCTGGTTACCAGCATTTTCTCTTTTTCCAACAATGTTTTCAAATGTTTATTTCTTCAGGGTCCTTAAAGCACCAGATTGTTTGGAAAAAGGTTAAACTTGTGTTTTAAAATTATCCGGCAATTTTGATGCATTCGATTTAAGCTGCTGCCATTTGGAAGGGTTCCTGCGGAAGTAGTACACAGTTCCTGCAACAATCAAAGCCACTACTACCATGGCAACCACTAGAGACACGATGAGTACTGTGTAACTGTGCGTCTTGGCTACATAAAGACCTCCTGAGGAAGCTTCAAAAGTTGCCATGTTTCCATTCACCTCTGTGTCCATTTTTGTCCACAGTGCAAAATTACTTGTGGACGAGGTGCGGTACACATCAATATTGCTGGCATCTGGATCACTCAGTTTGAGAGATATGGACATTTTTTTGCCTGGTATTGACATGACTGTCTCTGGATGGATAACAAGAAAGTCACTCACATAGTCTTCTCCTTGCTGTAAACAACAAAAATGTCAGATTCTTAATTCACTCTTTACCAGACGATAAAAAGTCTGATATGAATGCATTTGTAGACGACAAATTAAGTGCGACTCGAATGATAAAATTTGTCTTTGAAAGGGGAGAAGACATTGTGTGAAAAAGAAAAAACGATTGGTTCTCCTTTTGCAACAATGTCTCAAAAGCCTTCCCACTCAGGGTCGAGAATGTGTGGTAATGGTTGATTTACTCTTTACCAGATAATAAAAATTTTGACTTGTCCAAACTGAAAGCATTTGCTGTATGACAAATATTACTAAAAACAGGAAATTTGTACATAGAAGGGTAGAAAACATAATGCGAACAGGAGAAAATGCTGGTTATCAGCATTTTTACCTTTTACCACAATGTTTTCCTAAGCTTTCCTCACTACGGTCTTTGAAACTCTGGATCATTGTTTGAAAAGGTTACTTACTTTGGTATCATATATATCAATTAAACTCTATCAAAAATACTGTTTTACAATAAGCTATGTTTACTTTATCGTCTGCAAATGTGTTCCATATGGCCTTGTGTATAACAAGTTTTTTTTGTAAAGAAACGAACTGTCTCAAAGTGGACAAATACCTCCTCCCCCACCTTGTCATCGAAGTAGCACAATCAGAGTACAGAAATTATTTTCAAAACAAAGTTCACCTGTGACCTTGACCTTTAACCTGTGTGCCCCAAGAAGATTACGGCACCTCCTTGGGTCATGAGCAACAATTGTATAAAGTTTCAGGACCCTAGGTCAATGGGCTTGAGTAGGAGCAAGAAAACGAAAAAATATACAGATGGACGGTTTGACAGATGGACAGACAGACAGACATGGTGAAACCAGTATACCCCCTGTATTTCTAAAGGTGGGGGGGGGAGGGTATAATAAGATGGCACATTTACCTCTTTACCAGACAACAAAACTTTCCACTGGACCAAATTTAAAGCATTTGCACATGATGATGTGATAGGATAGAAAACATCCTGCACTTTCTCTATTTCCTACAATGTTTTCTAAAGCCTTTATCCTCCAGGTCGTTTAAAGTTGGATTTATTGGTAGACGGTTAAAAAAACACTCACAGTCAGTTTGGATCCTGCAGCAGCTAGTTTTTGTAAACCAGCATCTTTAGCCCATACTTCCATTCTGATCCTCTGTAGCGAGTCAAAGGTACCAGGTGAGGCATGCACTGTACCAGCCCTGCAAGGTAAGAAATGAATGAGGTCCATGAATTATTAATTCATGTATTGGTACAGTAACCAAGTTTTCTTTAAGTTCCAGGGTGTAAAAAAAGGAGTGTTTGTTGACAATACCCAATTCTGTTCACACATAAGCAAGATAGGTCTTTGAAAAACAAATATAAATCCTTCAGCAAACAATCCTGAGATTTAACATCCCAAGGGAATAAGACTTTTGAAAACACTGTGGGAAAAAGAGAAAATGCTGGTAACCAGCATTTTCTCCAGTACCCGCAATCTTTTCTACCCTTTCAAAGATGCGTTTTATTACTTGAGAACCATTATTTGGTCTCTGAATGCTTTGAATTTGGAAAGGTCTACAATTGTGCGCTCTGGGAAGGAGCTAAGTGTTCTGTTCACATTGCAGAACTTGTTTCGTTAGATTCAGAGATAATAGTTTTTAGATATGGCATGCTGAAAGTAACTGCAGGCGAAGTCTGTGGCTTGAACTTACCACTATTTCTAACTCCAGAATGTCTAAGCCAATCACATTGTTGTCCTTGGAATTTCACATGAGAATTAAACCTAGTGCACATTGTGAATATTGCACTTGATCCTAGATCCTCTAATGCTAGTTCTTCATTGTTTGTTTGTTTGTATACATGTACGTGGTGTTGTATGCAGTTTTTAAACATTATTTCAGTTAAATCATGGTGGCCAGTGCACCAATCCATACTTTCCTCGACTTTCTTCTACCAGAATTCGAAGCAATACTCTTCCCAAGCCAGTGGCTACTTTTCCAAATAACCATTGCCAAAACAATGATCAGCAGTGAGAAAGGATGAATCCTGTTCCAATGACTATCATCAATCTTAGATCATAGTTTGTAATACAGTATCAAACTACTTTTACCCCTACCACACAATCCCAAGTTTAATACTCTGAGCAAGACAGCTTTTGAAAACATTGTAGAAAAGGAGAAAATAATGGTTACCAGCATTATCTCCTTTTCCAACAATGCTTTCTACCCTTTGAACTACATCCTAGTCTGAAATTTTGTTGTTTGATATGAGATAACAGTTTTTTATACAAACTTTTTTACGTGAATCATGATTTACTTACCCATTGGGAAGAGTAACATCACCTCCCCAGTAGTCCAATACAGAGTCAGTAAATGGCATGTTTGTTACAATGACTCGTCCCTTCTGATCTCTGTTTGAGAAATCATTATTTCTTGTCGAAACATAATGATAGGTCCCTAGCTGACGCACCTGTCTAAGTCCAAGGTTGAAATAGGCCGAGACTTCATTGAGATTTGGATCAGCCTTGTCTGTGGAGATGTAATCATAATTACATATTTTACAATACTTTCTTACCAATCAATTCCAATTACTCTGAGATTCATAAGCAATGGGTATAGACAGCAGAGGTTTTCCAATTTTTTTTTTTTGGTTAACATATTTTCTGATTATAAGACAAATCATTAAGGTGACTACAAATTGTAAGTTCATTATTTATCTTTATTATAAATATGACATGACTATTTATACATGAATGCATCTTAAAAAATCTATTGTGAAATGAGTTTTGCATCATCCATCAAGTAATCTTTGTGACTAATTCCTGGAAACCAATGTGGTATTTGAAAAGAAAGCCTGCTTGGTTGGTACATCCCAAAAACTATTGGAAAAAGTAGATTCAAGATCAAATTGCAGTCTGATCTTGATCTGCACTAACTGTTAGAAAAATTAAGATATGTTAAGTACACCCAGGTCCATCTCAAAACATGCTGACTGGTGTAAATTACTTTCAATCTGCCATATATTTCATATGATCAAATCCTAATAAGACTTTTAAAAACAAAACCGTGTACTAACCTGGATCACAAAAGGCAAGCTTTTCAAGATCAGCAAAAGGCAAACCAAGAAAACTGGAATTTTGTAGATGCATAGGGTAATTGTTGCCATATTGACCATATGTTGGGCTTTGAGCATATTGAATTCCATTGCCTTCTGGGTAATTTTTGTTCCTCAGCAACAGAATATTGTTTCTATCTGTTCCAGCCTTTCCCTGACCATCATTGTTGTTAGGATTATTATCTGACCCAGTCCATCTGTGGATGAAGGAAAAGAATTGCAATATGTTCAGACTGTCCTCAGTGTCCTGCCAATATATCATTAACTTAATTTATTTGCTCTAGTGATTTGATTTAATCCTTTTCCTAAAAATGCCCATTCTTTAACGTCCATATAGAAGGAGACTTTTGAAAATATTCAGGGAAAAGAAAAAATGCTAGTAAGCAACAATTTCTACCTCTAACATAACAATGTTTGTATGGCATTCACATAACACTATCTGTATGCCACTTAAAAAAAAAAAATCACTTGTTTGACACAATTATTTGGGTTATCAAGATTTTCTCCTTTTTCAACAATGTTTTCTACCTTTTAAAAGACATATCTCTTTATTTGAACCATATTTTACCTTTCTGTCTGCACTTTGGAGAACTCTAAAATTTTGTTGTCTGCTGAAAGAATCCTGAGTTTTAAACATTCTGAGAAAGAAGTCTTTTGAAAACATTGTGAGAAATGCAGAAAATGCTGGTAACCAGCATTTTCTCCTTTTACCACAATGTTTTCCACCCTATCAAAGACAAATCCCATCATTTGAGAGAAATTTGAATTGTCCTCTGCAAATGCCTTCAATTTGGACAAGTCTTCATTTTTGTCGTTTTATGAAAGAGTTAAATAGATATACATCTACTCACTGAATATGAACATAATCCCCTGCTTGTATTTCAAGAACATTGGGCACAAAGTCATACTCTACAGCTGGGTACACCTGTACTATATTTCCTCTTTTCCCTCGTACATTTAGATTGTGGATTGTTCCCTGTATGTTTGCTGTTCTTTTCATAATACTGAACTTGTGGGACCTACAGGAAAAAAGAGCACAGAACTTGTTTTACAAAATATGGAGAACTTACATTATGGCAGAGAGAAAAACAGAATTATGACAAGTAAATGTAGATAGGGTACCTTACTTGCATAGTAAAATGAATAAACATAATTATGAAAAGTTGCAGTCAGAATTGAACTGTACACAAAAATATTCTGCTGAGTGGATACTTTACTCATCATCTTTGCCTATGACAGATGTCAAATGACAAACTTTAACTAACAACATCTGATTATTACAGATATACATACATGTACATGTATAATAAAGAGATCTTAAATCTTTACCTAATTAATTATGAAATCTTAGATGTGTTCATATTGAAAAACATGCAGACAACAATTCAGATGTGGCATATTTCATGGGACTCTCTTTGGAAAGGAAGAAAATATTGAGACAAAAGGTATCAAGAGCACTGCACTGCTGTGTTTGCTTGATTTTCAGTGAAAACTCAAGCCATAAAAGGGACATAACTGTGTCAAAAACACTTTGATGGTTACCTGCCCATGTTGTATAGGTTCACCTTTAAATAGTTAACAAATTGTCAAAGTTTGTCGCAAACATCCTTTTTTAATAACAGAAATAATAAAAGGTCAAAGTTTTTACACCACAAAGACGACAACACACACAGCGTGGATGCTAGGGTTATGGCTTTTCTTTGAAAAACAGCAGAGCTAAAAGTGCTGGTTATCAGCATTTCCCCATTTCTTGTAATGTTTCCAAAGAAAAATCCCTTCAAACATATCGCATTTAATATGTAATCCACAAATTAATTAGGACAAGCTAACATTTCATTGTTAGGTAAAGTGCTAACCCTTAACCAAGCAATCCTGTATTTTAACAACCCTTAGAAAGAAGCTTTTTGAAAACATTGCTGGAAAAAGAGAAAATGCTGGTAATCAGATTTTCTCCTCTTCACACAATGATTTCTACCCTTTTACAGACAAATTTCAGTTCAGCCTCATTTGATTTGTCGTCTGCAAATGCTTCCAATTGGGACCAGTCTAATATTTTCTTTTTGGTTAGGAGTTAACAAAATAATAAAACATGTTACTTTTTTGGAGATAGAATTTCTGAATTGCTCCTTGTCCACCAATGTTTTCCACAGTTGTCAACTTTAGGGTGCATTAGTTCAGTTCTGGGCTAACCCTATACCAAACAATCCTGGATTTTAACGACCCTGGTGAAAAAAGCCTTCTGAAAACATTGTGGGAAAAGAAGAAAATGCTAGTAACAAGCATTTTCTCCTTTTCCCACAATGTTTTCTACCCTTACTAAAACTGATTTCATTTTTTGAGTCACATTTTATATGTCGTCTGCAAGAGCTTTCAATTTGGAACGGTCTAAAATTTTGTCATTTGGGAAAGAGTAAAAGAAGAGATAATAAACAGTCAATAATAGCTCTTTGTCCTGCATTACCTATCTTGGAAAGTTCTTGCAAACTGAGATGTGTCCACAGCAAGTCTAAAATTAAAAGGTCCCTCTTCAAAAATCTTCACTTCTGGATCGTTTTCAAACACATAACCCCTTTCTTTTGCCTTTTCGTAGTTATCAAATCCAAATCTAGATGACAAATCCAGTTTGGTTGGTTGATTGGCATTAATAGCATTGGCAGATGCATTTGTATTCCAGCCATCAAAATCATTAGTAGAGATGTTGTACCTATGTGAAAAAAAGCAAATGAATTTGTTTTTAAAAACAATCATTAGCTATACCCTAATACTGTGGATTCAAGGATGACTTGGCAAAAATGATACAAAATACCAAACAAGATCAAAATTTAATGTCAAATGATACAGAACATGGCTTGCAACAACTTAGAATGTGTCTTTTGGCATTCAAAGAGTTCACCCTATACAAAACAATCCCATGTTTTAATGACCCTGGGAAGAAACATTCTGTATCAACCAAAAAAATGAATAGTTTTGAAATTTTGAATTAGTTATATTACAGATATCAGTTTATTTCCCTTTTATTCATGCAAATGAGACAGGTCTAGGCAAAATGTTGGGGTGCTTGACTAGGTATTTCAGCTAGGGCTGTAATGTCACTTTTGCAATGATGGATGCCTTAGTCTGTTTGTATACATTAATCCTTTTACTACACATTCCTGAGTTTTAACGATTCTATGAAAGAAAGCTTTTGAAAACATTGTGGGAAAAAGAGAAAATGCTGGAGTTTACCATTTTCTCCTTTTCCCACAATGCTTTTCATCTTATCAAAGGCAAATTTCATCATTTGAACAATAGGTAATTTGTTGCTTGAAACTGCTTTCAATTTGGCCAAGCCTAAAATTTTGTTGTGTTGTAAAGGGTTAACTCTTTACCAAATGACAAGACTTTAGACTGGTCCAAATTGGAAGCATTTGCAGATGAAAAATTCAGTGTTTCACAGATAATGAAATTTGTCTTTGAAAGGGTAGAAAACATTGTCGGAAAAGGAGAAAATGCTGGTTACCAGCATTTTCTCCTTTTCCCACAATGTTTTCAAAAGGCTTCTTCCTCAAGGTCGTTAAAACTCGGGAATGTGTGGTAAAGGGTTAACAGCCCAAGCTTGGTGCTTTCAAAGTATTCTCAGTTGCTCTTTGTTGCAACTTGCTGTTTGTAACAGAAATAAATATGAAACATGACCTGGATGCATGTGACCAAGAAAGTCATCACCATGATCAAGAAATTTTTAAATTTGAGCTGAGCTCTGGAAAAAGGGGAATTAATGTATCTTTGTGATGCATAATACCAATCAAGTCATCACATAATTATGGATCCATCGAAATCGTTTTGCCTAACAACAAACTAAATCAAGAGGTAGAATGGTCCTTTGAGATGCAGAAAACTGACCAAAAGCAAAACGTTTTGACCATGATCAGCCTCCACAGGACGAGGATTCCCTCAGTAACGATGAGTAAAGTGGGAAATACCCCAGCGCCAAATCCCCTCTGCCTTGAACTGTGGGGAGGGACATGTGGCGTAGGGGAGGCAAGCTGCGTGCTTGGTCTTGGTGCCCAGGTTTAACCCGTCGCGGGTGTAAGGCACTTGGTGGCATCGGACCAGAGTCGTGTGCGAGCCTCCCAGGAGTCAGGTTGCTTGAAATCGCAGCCCAAAGTGGGTGGTAAACTCCATCTAAGGCTAAATACTGGACACAAGGCCCATAGTAGACAAGTACCGTGAGGGAAAGTTCGGACCTCAGATCAGATGGGAGTACCCGCTGAACTTAAGCATATCAGTAAGCAGAGGAAAGGAAACTAACGAGGCTGACCTGCATCAATCCTTTTTGCAGATGCATTACAACTCTTTTTCACGGAGCATGGCTCATTCAGATTTTTTTGCTTGGGGCACATTCCATTCACCTGTTCTGGCACAATGTTCTGTGTTGTGGAATGCTCTTTTGGAATGTGTGAATGGAATATTTCAGAACACATACACTGTTCTAGAGTTATGTTCTGAAAGGAGCATTTTTGGAACATTGTTCTAATCAATACTGAAACGAATGCACATTGCCATGATGGCTATTGTAAGAGCTACTGTTTTAGCTGTGTAAGTGGAGGATATGATTAGCTGTGGAGAGGGAGTAGAGACGAGTCTACAATGCTCCAATTTATGGCATTCATATCATAAAAAGACAATTGCAAAGTTCCCATGAAGAACTGTCCGTCTTCCAGCCATCTTGTATCACCTAGCAACCGTTCAGCAGGTGCGCTGCATCTCGATTGAATTAATACAGTCAGAACATGTTTTGAAGAATATGGCACATTGTTCCGAAATACTCCATTGACCTAGAACATGTTTGGAGTGTTCGGAGTAGCGAAAGGAATACACCCTTGGTCTCTTTTTTTTTTCATGACCAGGTTCTATCTCATTAATACCTTATTCTAAGGGCACAATTATCTTCATTCAAGTCTGGAAGAGTCCAGTTGTATCTATTCGGCCTACCATCCACACCATTACCCAGATGGTTATCTCGTGTAAACTGGGTCTGTCTACATTCTGGGGCGGGAATCCCATGGGCCGGAAATTCCTTCCAAACACCCTTGACTCCATTGTCATCATTTTCAGGATACTTAAAATTCTGAAAGAGACAAGAAAGTACTTTGGAGTTTTCTTTTAACATTGAAACAAAAGATGGAAGAGGTTAGCAAGAAAATGTTAATCTATGGGTATAAATCTCCCTAAAATGTTATGAAAGCTATCTAGATTAATTGATTGAATGTATGGTGTTTATCGTCGTTTTCAACATTATTTCAGTTATATTGTGGCAGCCAGTGCACCTATCCATGCTTTCCTGGAGTTTCTTTTACCAGTACTCCGCACAATATTCTCTGTTGAAACTAAGGTCAGCAGTGAGAGAAGAATGAATCCTGTTGCAATGACTATCATCAATCCTCAGAAAGAAATTGGCCAAGCCAGGGATCGAACCCACAACGCCTGTTCTCAAGTCCTTCACGCTGAGCTATCGGGGCTTATCGAAAGCTATCTAGAATCTATTATAATGATAGCAGTTGTGATTTTTTTAACCTTTAATCTTTTACCAAACGAAAAAAATTTTAGCCATATTCAAAACGACAAATCTAATGCGTTCTCATTGATAAGATTTGTCTCTGAAACAATAGAAAACATTGCGGCAAAAGGAAAAAATGCTGGTTACCAGCATTTTTCCTTTCCCTACAGAGTTTTCAAAAGTCTCCCTCCTTTGGATTTAAACACAGGATAATCTGGTACACCTTTTAGGAGCCTTTCACAACTTTATTTACCTTTTCGCAAGACTGATTGATTGTAACTGTGGTTTTTAATGCCGTTTCCAACATTTTTCAGTTATATCATGGTGGCCAGTGCACCTACCCATGCTTTCCTGGAGTTTCTTTTACCAGTACTCCGCACAATATTCTTTCCAAGCCACTGGCTGCTTTCCCACATGACTATGGTTGAAACAATGGTCAGCGGTAAGAGAGAAATGCATCCTGTTGCAATGACTATCATCAATCCTCAGAAAGAAATTGGCCAAGCCAGGGATCAAACCCCTGACCCCTTTGTGGCCAGAGTAGATTAAGATCAAACTGCACAAAATGTGCAGTCTGATCTTAAGTCTACACTGTGTGCTTTGCTAAGACTTTCTGGACAAGAGCAACCAAGATATTGTAATTATCTTGCTTTATTTCTAGACTTAAAGTGTCTGTTTTGTTTATTTAGCACTTAACCCTTTACCACACAATGACGACTTTTAACGACCATGAGAAAGAAGCCTTTTGAAATTATAGAGGGCAAAGGAGAAAATGCTGGTAACCAGCATTTTCTCCTTTTCCCACAATGTTTTCTACTCTATGAAAGACAATTTTAATGTTTTGAGTTTTATTTAATTTGTCGTCTGCAAATCCTTTCAATTTTGACAATTCCAAATCTTTGTCCTTTGGTAAAGAGTTAAGGGTTAGGGAGGGGCAAAAAAAATGTTATAAAGAAAGCTTTACACAATCCAAATAACATTGTTTAGACATATTTAACGAAGTTTTATATCAATACCCATGAATATCTTTTAAAAATATCTCAAGGAATTTAGGTCACAATATGGAAAACCATAAATGTTCATTTGGGAATTTCCATAAAATGGGGTCCTGACTTACAACTCCGACAGTACTGTTAAGCCATTTCACATAATTTATTACGATACATATTGCTAAGTTAATCTAAAACCTGTGTAAGATAGAAAAACTTGTATAATGTTTGTTTCAATGCCATTTTCAACATTATCACAGTTAACAGTATATCATGGGAGCCAGTGCACAAATCTATGCATTTCAAGAGTTTCTTTAACCAGCACTTCACACAATATTCTTCACAAGCCACTAGCTGCTTTTCCAAATAAACATCGTCAAAAGAGAAAATTTGTTATAGCTATATTACACTAAAAAAGGGAAGTTATGTGATAAAATGACAAAAGCAGAAGAAGCCATTTTTGTTTTCTTCCAAAGTTTGTCTCAAAGAAATGAAGCCACAATATCTTCATATTTTTAACCCTCTATCAAACTGTTTTAGAGACTGAGAAGAATGACTTTAATATAAAAACATAGTAGAAAATGGGTAAATGCTGATACCAACACTTTCTCCTTTTCCCACAATGATTCAATGATACCCTTTTAAAGACTAAATCCATCAGCTGAGACACATTTAACTTGTTGTCTGCAAATGCTTTGAACTTGAACAAGTCTCAGGAAATGGAGAAGCAGACAAAAATGTACCCCAAAAATGGACTTAACCCTTTACCACACAATCCCAACTTTTAATGATCCCAGGAGAGAAGGCTTTTGAAAACATTGAGGGAAAAGGGCAAAATGCTGGAAACCACCGTTTTCTCCTTTTTCCACAATGTGTTCTATCCTGTCAGATACAAGTTCCAAAATTTTGGCTAAATTCAGTATGTAGTTTGCATATGCTTTTAACTAGGTCATATCTAAATACATGTTGCTTGGTTAACTCTTTACCACACAATCCCGACTTTTAACGACCCTGAGAAAGAAGCCTTTTGAAAACATTGTAGGAAAAGGAGAAAATGCTGGTAACCAGCATTTTCTCCTTTTCCCACAATGTTTTCTACCCTTCTCAAAACTATTTTCAATTTTTGAGCCATATTTATTTTGTCGTCTGCTTTGAATTTGGACTGGTCTACAATTTTGTCATTTGGTAAAGAGTTAAGAATTACTTCAGGACATGTTTTCAAATGCATTCAAAATGCTGACCCAAAAGACATCTGTGAACAGTTAGGTTCACCATCAAGCTTTAAAAAACACCTACCTCACAGTCTTCTTTGTTGTTTGGAATGCTTTTCACTTTATCTATCATATTCTCGATGACATCTGGTGGAAAGTAGCATTCCCAACGTGATTTCACATTCGCACTCTCAGCACGATAATATGGACATCTCTCTGGATTGTTTGTCACTACAGCTATATCCTATGTATAATAAAGGTCATATGTTTTTGTAATTTGTACAGAAATCATTATTTCATACCTGCAATAAAATGACCAATAAAAATGCTTTGACACCACCACATAAGTACAAAATATCTGAATCCATATTGGGTTGTGTAGAGTGCAGAATATGCGTTTTCAAGAATGAATCTAGAGTCCCAAGTAATGACACATGTATATGCAAAAAGGTAGTCTACAAAATTGGGAGATTAAATGAGACTTACCTTGTTTGATTGAAATTCTGTGAGTCATATGGCTCACTAGAGGGCTTAAATGAGATTGTGCCGTGCATGCGCAAGTTAATAAGTATCCGACAGATTTGGCTTGTGACAACTCCTGCTAGGAGTGGTTTTCAATAAGAACTAACGAAATGACTATCAGAAATAGCCTGATTATCCTTGTAGATAACATAAGTACAAAAAAAAATTCACGATTAGCCCCTGATGTCTTCCATGCACACACTGCACCCACGAGTAGCCCCTGATGTCTTCCATGCACACACTGCAAGCACTAACTGACATGCACGGCACAATCTCATTTAAGAGCGATAGCGATATGACGAAATACAATTTGTTATTATATATATATATATATCTACATAGATCAAGTGACGCCATTACATGAGTTCAAATTTAATGTCTAAATGAATACTGGACTATGTAGAATCTGGAATATGGCTATTTCAAACTTACTCTAGCATCCCAAGTGTCGATAAATGCATAGAACAGTAGTCTGTCAATTTCTGAAGCTATATATCAGTCTCAATATTGGGACAACAACAGTTAAAACATTAATAATTCAATATCAGTTGTTTTCATGAATATTGGCGAAATCTGATTGGCTGAAAAAAATTTTTCATAGCTCCATGAGAAAAAAAATCACATTGTGCCGGAACTACTTTCGCTGAAAATTACACAGTGCGGGTCCTACACACTGTCGTGTTCATTTACTTTCGTTTTATTGGTTAATTTTCAGTATTGGGAGTTTTGAACTTCTCTACTGTATTCTTGCGCCATACAAATATGAGTGGAAGGGGCTTTAAAAAGCTTTACGAAGCGGTTTCATACAAAAGTGTGATTAGGGTTTTTTTTTCGTACCTCCATGAAAAAAAAAAAAGATTCTCTTCATTCCTTAAATGAAATTGGAATTATCTGTCCCCGACTTCACACTAAAAATATTAATTCCATACATTTAGTTCTTTAACTCTTTACCAAATGGCAAAATATTAGACTCGTTTTAATTGAATGCCTTTGCAGATGACAAACTAAATGTGTTCAAAGTAATTTGGCACTCATAGGCTAAAAAACATTGTGGGATAAGAAGAAAATGCTGGTAAGCAGCATTTTCTCCTTCCATAATGTTTTCAAAAGACTTCTCCTACAGGGTCATTAAACCTCCAGGTTATGTGGTAAAGGGTTGAGCCTTTACCAAGCAATAAAGAATTTGAACAACCTTTGGGAAGAGGACCTTTGAAAACATTGTGGGAACACGAAAAAGTATGGATGATCAGTGGTTTCTCCTTTTCCCAACATGTTTTCCGACCCCTTCACAAACCAATCCTATCATTTAAGTCATCTATTATCTGCACATGCTTTCAATTTTAGGCATCTTTACAATTTCGTCATCTCGGAAAGAGAAAGAGTTATCCCTTTACCACACAATCCAAAGTTTTACTGACCCTGAGAAAGAAACCTTTTGAAAACATCATGGGAAAAGGAGAAAATGCTGGTAACCAGCATTTTCTCCTTTTCCCACATTTTTTCTAACCTATCAAAGACAAAGTTCATCATTCGAGCCATATTTAAACTGTCGTCTGCAAGTGCTCTCAATTTGGACAAGTCTAAAAGATTTTGTCATCTGGGGAAGAATTAAAGGTGGATATCATTGGAAGGTTTTTATTTTTTTATTTCTTTATTTACCTTCCATGGAGAATAGTGCCAGTATGGATAATAATCTCTTTCTTCTGGACATTCGTAACCATAGCGATTATTTTTACCATTGTTGTCCTGTCTGGTTGATACAGCTGTGTCACGATTTTTCATATTCTGAAAAAGTACATTAGTCAAGAGGTGTATTGAGTCCACATTTAACTTTTTACCACATGACAAAATTTTAGCCTTGTCCAAATTGACAGCATTTGCAGACAACATAGAAAATGTTACCGGTACTCAAAACGGGAAATTTGTCTGTCAAAGGGTAGAAAACATTGTGGAAAAAGGAGAAAATGCTGGTTACCAGCATTTTCTCCTTTTTCTATAATGTTTTCAAAAGGCTTCTTCCTTAGGGTCATTAAAGGTCAGCATTGTGTGGTAAAGGGTTAAGACAATATAAGCAAGCTAACTCCTGCAATTTAATTTTCAGCGGATGACTTTGAAAAATTTCCTTGTATGTAAAGGATAGGGTTCAATAAATGCATACAATAACAAAAAAGTGGAGGGAGAAACAAAGTGTTACAAAGAATTTTGTGCTTTACCATAATATTTCAAAAAAATGTCTGCAACATCCCTGTTGTAGACTTATTTCAGAAAATATTGAAGGAAAACGAGCATGTGCCAGTCAGATGTCTATTTTAGCAAGTCTATGTTTTGCCACAGTGTTTAAAAACTTGTCTGCCATATTCTTACAAAAACAAGAGGGCCATGATGGCCCTGTATCGCTCCACTGGCTATTAAATAAAAACACTACAAGCCAAACATTACAATATTCAGCAAATTGATTTCAAACACGAGGACATGCAAACATTTTTCTATCTAATCCTACGAGAAAGTTGTGATCCATGGGCAAAGCCAATTTTGATCGCAAAGCTATAATTATTTGAATCCTGGTGGAGGTCCACAATATAAAGCTCCATACCAAATAATTCAGTTCTTGAATGTTATAAACAAGAAGATTTTCAAATTTTTCTCAATGAAAAGCCCTGTAAAACATTCACCAGAGCCACATTTTTTGACGGATCAAAATTTTACGAACAATTTTTGAAAAAGGTCACCCAAGCAAAAATCCTGTGAAATTATTTCAAAATCTGACCTGCTGTTTCAGAGGAGAAGATTTTTAAAGAATTCCTTCATTTCTGTATAGTGCAAGAAACCCCATTCACCAGAGCCACGTTTTTTGACGGATCAAAATCTTACGAACAGTTTTTGAAAAGGGTCACCCAAGGAACAATCCTGTGAAATTATTTCGAAATCTGACCAGCGGTTTCAGAGAAGAAGAATTTTGAAGAATTCCTTCATTTCTATATGGTGCAAGAAGCCCCCATTCACCAGAGCCACATTTTTTGACGGATCAAAATTTTACGAACAAATTTTAAAAAGGGTCACCCAAGGAGCATATCTGTGAAATTATTTCAAAATCTGACCCGTGGTTTCAGAGGAGAAGATTTTTAAAGAATTCCCTAAAAAATTCCATTTGGTTGCAATGGCAACCAGAGTTTTTGATGGAATCAAATTCTGTGAACAGTTTTTAAAGAGGACCTTCCAAGGAACATTCCAGCCAAGTTTGGTCCAAATCCGCCCAGTGGTTTAGGAGGAGTTGATGTTTAAAGAATTGTTGACGACACACGACGCACGACGGACACCAGGTGATCCTAAAAGCTCCCCTTGAGCACGTTGTGCTCAAGTGAGCTAAAAAGTTAACATACGGATGGACGCACAACGGACAACGGGCCATAACATAAGCCTGCTGGCCTTCGGCCAGTGGAGCTAAAAAACTTGTCTAGCACCTATCATGTATCACTGCAGCTTGATAATCAAGGGAGGTAAATAGTAACGAACTTTATCTTTCATAAAAAGAGTTATTTCCCTTGATTAATGTTTAAATTGAAGTGACAATATTTTGAAGCCCATGTTAAACTTGCGATCCCTGGAATGAAGGCAATTTTGACCCGAGACCTACAATATGAAACTAGAATGTGTGGTTATAAACAAAAAGATTTTTTAATCTTGCCCAATAAAAAGTCATGTAAAACAAGTTTGCTGAATAAAAGGCCCTGTAAAATATGTGATCCATGACACAGGTTTATCAAGTTTTCACTATAAAAGCCAATGTAAAACTTGTGACCCCTGGTGTGGAGTCAAACTTGACCCCCAAAGTTAAAATTTGGGCCGTCTTGGTAGAGGCCCATTATATAAAGTTACATGCAAAATTTGGTAGCCCTAGGCCTAAATATGGCTATGTACAAGTAGATTATTAAAGTTTCCTTATATAAGACCATGTAGAACTTGTGACCCCCTGGGGTGGGGCTACATTTGACCCCCTGGGCTATAATTTGGGCACCCTTGATAGAGACCCCCTAGATAAAGCTAAATGCAAAATTTGATAGCCCTAGCCCTTATAGCTAGATGCGAAAGATTTTCCTATATAAGCCCGCCCATGTAAAACATGTTACCCCCCGGGGCGAAGTCAAATTTGACCCTCGGCTATAATTTGGACACCCTTGGTACAGGTCCACTAGATAAAGCTACATGCCAAATTTGGTCGCCCTAGGCCCCATGGCTAGGTCAAAGAAGAATTTTAAAGTTCTCCCTATATAAGCCCATGTAAAACTTGTTATATAAGCCCATGTAAAACTTGTTACCCCCGGGCAGGGCCTAATTTGACCCCAAAGCTATAATTTGAACAATCTTGGCAGAGGTCCACTAGATAAAGCTACATGCCAAATTTGGTAGCTCTAGGCCCTATGGCTAGGTAGAAGAGGAATTTTAAAGTTCTCCCTAAATAAGCCCATGTAAAACTTGTGACCCCCGGGGCGGGGCCAATTTTGACCCCAGGGCTATAAATTGAAGAAACTTGGTAGAGGTCCACTAGATAAAGCTACATGCCAAATTTGGTAGCCCTTGGCCTTACGGTTTCAGACAAGAAGATTTTCAAAGATTTTCAAAATTTTTCAGTTTTGTTGCTATGGCAACCAGAGTTTTTGAAGGAATTAAATTCTTTCAAGAAATTCTGAAGAGGACCATGGCAGGATCATTTCTGTGAAGTTTCATTAAAATTGGATGGGTAGTTTCAGAGAAGAAGACGTTTTAAAAAAAAGTTAACGCACGGACGGACGGACGGACGCACGGGCGGACGGACGCACGACGGACAACAGGCCGTGACATAAGCCCGCTGGCCTTCGGCCAGTGGAGCTAAAAACTTATTGAAGGAAAAGGACCAATTGCTAGTCAAAAGTCTATCCAAGTCCAAAAAGATGAATACTTTCCTTCGAATATTTCTCTTTTGCATCATTGAACTAGTTTTTATTACATTTGGAAATACTCTTGCACCAGTCACAGTTTAACTCTCTACCAGACAACAGAATTCTAGACTGGTCCAACACGAAAACAGTTGCCAACGACAAATCAAATATTGCTCAAATAATGGTACTTGTCTTTGAAATGGTAAAAAACATGGTGTGAAAAGAAGAAAATACTGGTTACCAGCATTTTCTCCTTTTCCCACAACGTTTTCAAAGCCTCCTTCCTCAAGGTCATTCAAACTCATGATTTAACCCTTGTAACAGGTTAAAACATTACCTGATCAGCTGTAAAAAGTCCTTTATTCCTCTCCCGTAAACGACAGTTGTGATAAAAATTGTAATTTTCATGCATCCCATATTTTTCATCTGTGTCACAGTTTTTGTTGTTACAATTATTATTTTTCAGCTGAATGGTTCTGTAAAGGCGGAATAAGTAATATTTTAGGTCAGTTCTATCACTCACACATCCACCATTACTCTATTTCTCTAGATGCATGTGGCAACAGTACAGGCTGTAGCAGACTTTGTAGATCATGATCAGACTGCAACATATTTTTAAACTATCTAGGCTCTCCACCATTTGACAAAATTTTAGGCTATATATATCTTAACAAGAGGGCCATGATGGCCCTGTATCGCTCCACTGGCTAATACGTAAAATCACTACATGCCAAACATTACAATACTTGGCCAATTGGTTTTGAACATAAGACCCCTGAAACAGGACTAAAATTGGTAGCCCTAGTTCATATGGTTAGTAACAAGAAGATTTCTAAAGATTTCACTATATAAGCCCATGTAAAACTTCTGACCCCTCGGGGTGAATCAAATTCCCCCCTAGGGCTATAATTTACGCACTCTTGGTGAAGGGCCTTTAGATATAGCTACATGCAAAATTTGGTGGCCCTACGCTTTATGAATAAGTACAGGGAGATTTCTTAAGTTTTCTCTACATAAGCCCAGGTAAAACTTGTGACCCCCGGGGCAGGGCCAATTTTGACCCCAGGGCTATAATTTAAGCACTCTTGGTAGAGACCCACTAGATAAAGCCACATGCAAAATTTGGTAGCCCTAGGCCTTACAGCTAGGTACAGGGAGATTTCTAAAGTTTTCCCTAAATAAGCCCATGTAAAACTTGTGACCCCCGGGGTGGAGTCAAATTTGACCCAAGGGCTATAATTTGGGCACTCTTGGTAGAGGCCCACTAGATAAAGCCACATGCAAAATTTGGTAGCCCTAGGCCCCATGGCTAGGTCAAAGAAGAATTTTAAAGTTCTCCCTATATAAGCCCATGTAAAACTTGTTATATAAGCCCATGTAAAACTTGTTACCCCCGGGCAGGGCCTAATTTGACCCCAGGGCTATAATTTGAACAATCTTGGCAGAGGTCCACTAGATAAAGCTACATGCCAAATTTGGTAGCTCTAGGCCCTATGGCTAGGTAGAAGAGGAATTTTAAAGTTCTCCCTAAATAAGCCCATGTAAAACTTGTGACCCCCGGGGCGGGGCCAATTTTGACCCCAGGGCTATAAATTGAAGAAACTTGGTAGAGGTCCACTAGATAAAGCTACATGCCAAATTTGGTAGCCCTTGGCCTTACGGTTTCAGACAAGAAGATTTTCAAAGATTTTCAAAATTTTTCAGTTTTGTTGCCATGGCAACCAGAGTTTTTGAAGGAATTAAATTCTTTCAAGAAATTCTGAAGAGGACCATGGCAGGATCATTTCTGTGAAGTTTCATCAAAATTGGATGGGTAGTTTCAGAGAAGAAGACGTTTTAAAAAAAAGTTAACGCACGGACGGACGGACGGACGGACGGACGGACGACGGACAACAGGCCATGACATAAGCCCGCTGGCCTTCGGCCAGTGGAGCTAAAAACTTTGCAAAACTGAAAATGTGGCCTCTAGAGTGTACACATGGTTTTTCTAAGATTTGACCCAGTGACATACGTTTTTTGACCTAATGTAACTCATTTTCAAGCTCGTCTGAGATATCATTAAGACAAACCTTCTGACTAATTTTCATGAATATTGAAATGTAAATGAAAATAAAATATATTCTGCTTAACCTTTCATCAAACAATCCAGAGTTTTAAGGAGCCTGGAGAAATAGGCTTTTGAAAACATTATGGGAAATGGAAACCAACAAGTTGGCTACTCCTTTATGGACAAATTCCATCATTTCAGCCACAATTGTTTGTCATTTACAAATGCTTTCAATTTTCAAGGTCTTTCTTTCTTGAAATTATTTTGCACACAACTCCTAAAAAATATAATTGCAAAACAGAGGTGACTAACTTATTTAAGATTTAATACATGCGAAATAGTGTTGCAGAAGGTGAAGTTGCTTAATACACATGACTTTTCCTCAATTTTTCACAAACTACCGGTACAACTTTTTACCCTCCCAAATTAAGAGCACCTAAAGACCACAATTTCAAAACCTGTACAAATTGGCTGAAGATCTCTGGTATGGTAGAAAACATTGTGGGAAAAGGAGAAAATGCTGGTTACCAGCATTTTCTCCTTTTCCCACAATGTTTTCAAAAGCCTTCTTCTGAAGGGTGATTAAAACACAGGATTGTTTGGTAAAGGATTACGCCATATTTTTTTGAAGGTCTTTCACAGCAAGATAAACAAGAAAAGTCATCTGCAGGCTGTATCATGTTGAGGGTGATTCATACAATAATAGTACAGGCAATTCAGCATCCTATAATTAAGATGGGTTACTAACAACACTAAGTTATTATAATTATGCTCCACTTGATTTGTAAGTCTCACTCTTTCCCAGACAACAAAATTCTAGACTGGTCCAAATTGAAAGCATTTTTAGACAACAAATCAAACATGACTCAAAAGCTGAAATGTGTCCTTGGAAGGGTAGAAAACACTGTGGTGAAAGGAGAAAATGCTGGTTACTATCATTTTATTCCTTTTCTCACCATGTTTTCAAAGGTCTTCTTTTCTCAAGGTCTTCAAAACTCATGATTGTGTGATAAAGTGTTAATAATAACTTGAGTTGACTTGCCCTTCCTCTATCAATCATCCATTTCCTTTTTTAGACAATGATTGCAATGATATTACTGAAGTGATCTTTGTTTGCTCTATTCCCTAATTTGTACAGGCTACCATTAGACTACACAATTTTTTTTTTTCTTTTAAGGAAAAAATCAACCTTCAAAGGGGCATTTTTTTTTTAGATTTTTTGCAATGCAGTAAAATTTCTTGTAAAACACTAAAGAATACTACCTAATATATTTTTCTTTGCAAGCATAAACAAACTGAGCGGTTGAATTCAGTCAAAAAGTGCAAGTTTTGGCATCAAACTCTCTACCACACCACCAAATTTTAGACTAGCCCAAACTGAAAGCATTTGCAGACAAAACAATAACTGTTGCTTAAACAGTCGGATTCATCTTTGAAAGGGTAGCAAACACAGTGGGAAAAGAAGAAAATGCTGGTTTTCAGCATGATCTTTTACCTCTGTTTTCCATAGCCATTTTTGTCAGGGTTGTTTAAACTCAATATTTTGTGGTAAAGAGTTAGTAAACCTGTTGGTAATTTAGCAACCAGGAACTAAGTACTAGTACATCATTAATAAGATCATACATAATCGACATGTGCGAATATCACGTGACATTCCAATTGGCTGTTGCAAAATTCTCATGTGAAATTCACAAAATAAGCCTAGGAAGCTATGAATCACTTTTACTCTTTACCAGTCTAGGCTTTTCTAAATTAAAAAAAAATTGCTGATAACGATTTCAAATGGTAGGATTGGTCGACAGCACAGAAAACATCATGGAAAAAGGAGAAAATGCTGGTTCCCAGCATTTTCTCCTTTTTCCACAATGTTTTCTACCCTTTCGAAGACAACCTATATCATTTCCTTGAATTTAATCTGTCAACTGCAAAATCTTTCAATCTTGATGTGTGTAAATTCTTGTTATTTGGTAAAACAGTGCCACTGAGTACAATCAATTTGTCACATCCCTGAAAAAACACTTTGACAATGGAAATGCTTGAGGGGACAAAAAATCACTCTAGATGAACCTATAAAGAGCTTGAAATGACCTCAGGAAGGAATGTCATTTTCTGGAGTTGTTTTGGGAGGGGGTTCAATATGAAAACAAGAGGGCCGATCTAGTGACCTAGTTTTTCATCCGACCTGACCCATTTTCAAACTGGTGTAAGATGTCATCAAGACAAACATCCTGACCACATTTCAACGGAAAAGGAGTAATGGTTTACAACAAGCAACCTAATCTATTTGAAAGCTATCCATTGGAGACGAGTAAAATGTGACATTTGTAACAGCAATTTACAAATGGAGCCCTGCATTATCATCATTTTAAACACATTCTTTATACATACGTAGTTGTAGTACCATCCCTGAGGTTTGCGGCACACATATATTGTAGAATAATTTCACAGAAGTTGTTCTGGTCATCACAGGAATGCTGGTTTGTCCTGTTCAAATACAAAAATACTTGGAAGGTGATTCTTCGATTTAAAACCCATTACCAGCATCAATACAATTTTTAACATTCCTGCAGATGACACAGCATTCAAAAAAAAAAAATGTGGGAAAATGAGAAACTTTGTATATTTCAAAAAATGTTTTCCACATAATTCAAGAGACTAGTTTCTATTTTCTTTCAAATGGCTCTCCTTCAGTGTCTCTTATAATAGCCCAGTACCAATACAATAATGGATTGGTTGACATTTTACCACACAGTCCTAATTTATAAAACCCTCAAAGAGACGGCTTTTAAAAACATTGATGGAAAAATAGAAAATGCTGATAACCAGCATTTTCTCCTTTTCCCACAATGTTTTCTACCTGATTGGTAATCTTCAAATCCTTTCAATTCAGACAAGGCTATAATTTTGTTTCTAGTAAAAAGTTAACCAATGACACCACTGTGAAAATTTAATATGGATTATCAACATCAACTTAGACCTAACCCATAGAGCCAATAATAAACCCATGATAGAGGGCTAAAGGGACATAAACCATATTTTCACCAAATATTTCTTTTAGGAGGCGAAGGGGGTGGGGAAGACAGAGGGGAAGAGTTGATATTTTGTTATAAAGAATTATTGACTGTTTACCCTTAGGGAAAAACAACACAAATAGAAATGTCTCCAGCAGGTCTCAAACCCATGATCTTCAAAAAAAGTCAGTGACTCTACCACTGAGCTGTGGAGCCACCTGACAAATTATGTGTTAAAAATGTATTTATCACCTATTATGCAATTAGAGCTATACTGTTACTAACAGAATTGATAATTTTGAAGTAAAAAAAAAAAACATAACAATTCCACATGTATTTCTGTCCGTGTACTTATTTCAAAGCCACCTTTGCATGCAAACAAAAATTAGCAGTGTCTATTAGATTTTCTTAAAGCTTTCAAATTAAAATCTCAATAAAATTAATATGTGGATATGTATGGAAAGTTTATGATCATCTAAATTAATTTCTATAATCTTACCATTCGATTTGTAGTTTGGATCCTGCATAGTAATCCATGGACTTTGTTCCAACATTGTAGCCTCCCCTTTGGTTGTTTTGGGAATCAAACATTCTGGGGAAAAAAAGAGAGAAAAAATGTTTCTCAAGCTACAGCATTTTCAATCCTGCCTGATGAAGGGACATGAAATCTTAAAGCCTTAACCCTTTAAGAAACTGTTCTACCTTTTAACCCTTTACCACACAATCACGAGTTTTAACGACCCAAAGCAAGAAGCCTTTTCAAAACATTGTGGGAAAAGGAGAAAATGCTGGTAAACAGCATTTTCTTCTTTTCCCACAATATTTTCTACCCTTTAAAAGGCAAAGTTCATCATTTGAGCCACATTTGGTTTGTCGTCTGCAAATGCTTTCAATTTTGACTTGTCCAAAATTTTGTCGTGTGGTAGAGAGTTAACTCTTATCCTGCTAAATAACTCAAATGAAACATTCAAGCCAGTAGTAAAATCCCGAATAATGCTACTTCAAACCTTTTTTTTTTTTTTGAGAAAAATATCTCCTTATTGGACAGTGTAGATCAAAGATCAGACTGCACATTCCGTGCAGTTGGATCTTGACCTACACTGTCCGCAAAAGGTCACTGAGTCGCACTTAGCAGCCTATGGGTTAATGAACCTCAGGAAGAAGCCTTTTGAAAACAAGGTGGAAAAGGCAGAAAATGCTGGTTACCAGCATTTTCTCCTTTTTCCACAATGTTTTCTATCCTTTCAAGACAAATTTTAACAGGTGAGCCAGATTTAGTTTGTCATCTACCTTCAAAATGGACAAGTCTAAGTTCTGTTGTCTGGAGTTCAAAAACCTATGACTGTAAAGACCTTGGAGTTGACAACCTTGCAAAACATATTATTGTTGAAAAGGAGCCTTTTGTTTTATTCAGAGCATAATTATATTTTTGTCTGTCACTAAACAATTCATCTGTCAGGGGTTTTCTAAGTCCTTCTCTAATGGGATCATTTTGACTCCCTTCAATTGTATCAATAAAGAGAAAAGAAAAGACCTTTCGATTTTTGGAGACATACATAAAAATCTTTGCGTCCCATTTAACTCTTTACCAAACAATAAAATTTTAGACCAATCCAAATTGAAAGCATTTGCAGATGAGAAATTAAATGTGACCCAAAAATTGAAATTTGTTTCGGGACAGGTAGAAAACATTGTGGGAAAGGGAGAAAATGCTGGTTACCAGCATTTTCTCCTTTTCCCACAATGTTTTCAAAAGGCTTCTTTCTCAGGGTCGTTAAAAATCAGGAATGTGTGGTAAAGGATTAAGAAAAGTCGTAACCATGATCAATTACTAGTACCCTGCTTAAAGTAACAATAAAGGCCAAAAGTAAACAAAGCGGGTGTTAAAAAGCATTTAAATTTATATCATACCATTTAAAAGTATGGAAATTATTGTGAAGATGACAATCTGTCATTGTACAGTTGGTCCAAGAGTTAGTCACTGACAAACAAATTAATTTCAAAACTAGGTTAAAACCTGCCAGGTAGTGATGTCTTGCCTGATTTTAAAATTCTTTTTTCTGCCAGCGACTAACACATGGCCCAACCACACAATAACGACCTCCATCTTCACACTATTTTCCATACTTTGAAATGGTATGATTTAAATTTAAATGTATTATGACACCTGCTTTGATATTTTGGCCTCTACTAGGCCTTTAACCAAATCTTTAACATTACAGTTTTCAATGTTATTTTGGTAATTTTGAAATAGCAGGTCCATTAATAGGTCAATCCTTTACCACACAATCTAATGCTAAATGACCCTAGGAAAAAGCCCTTTGAAAACATTGTGGAAAGAGGAGAAAATGCTGATAACCAATATTTTCTACCCATCTAAAGACAATTTCAGTTTTCAAGTTACTATTCATTTGTTGTCTGCAAATGCTTTCAATTTGGGCAAGTCTTAAATTTTGTTTTGTGTCACTAAAAGGTTAATGGCCTCATGAAAAACATACTCCACCCTGCCACCCTGTAAACTGAGACCACTGTCTCTTATTACAAATGAGCCATGCTCTATGAAAAGGGAGCTTACTGCATCTGCGAAAAGTTTCGACTCAGATCAGCCTGCGCAGTTCGTGCAGGCTGATCTGGGTCGAAACTTTTCGCTATTGGGCAGTTTTGTGTATGTCCAAGGACCAGTCTACCTCATGATTAAATCAGATCTTAAAAAGAGTGGCTGTTATGGATCCATAAGTAGGTGATGGCTTGCTTGGTATGATGGATTACGGAGATGCATTAAGCCCCCTTTTGCCAGAGCATGGCTCAAATACATTTTACACTTGGCTCAAATGGAGGAATTTTTGCTTTGACAGAATAGAAAACAGTTTGGGAGAAGAAGAAAATGATGGTTGGCAGCATTTTCTCTGTCTATCAAAAGGTTTTCAAAAGCCAATTCTTTGGGATCCTTAAAACAATAGTAAAGGTTAGTTTCAGATATGAAATGGGACTATTGAAAATTTGAAATGTCAAGCACAGTAGGTGTTATTATCGGGACTAAACTACACGGTATATAATCGTGACTAAACTACAGGGTATATTATACACGACACAATTGTTTCTCACATCAGTATGTAATGAAACACATGGGGATTACCCTCATGACAGTAATTATCTCTTTATCAAACATTCCTGAGTTTTAACAACCTTGAGAAAGAAAGCTTTTGAACACTGTGGGAGATGGAGATAATGTTGATAACCTGATGTAGATCAAGACCAGAGTCCATGGAACCTGCAGTCTGATCTTGAATCTATAATTTCCCAGTCACATATGTTCTTTGTCAAAAAAAAAAACCATTTAACTTTCTTCTGTGTTAACTGTTAACCAAATGACAAAATCTTCCCATTGTCAACATTGAAGCAATTATTATCATCACAACAAGTATGTAATTATTTTTGTACCTTGCAAAGTCATAAAATGAAAACCAAGTTGAAAGAATAATAACAACAGTTAATAGGGCAACATTTTCTTGCTCTCCATTGATTGACTTCATGGTGTTTAACCACCTTTTCAAATTATTTCAGTTATATCGTAGCGGCCTGTGCACCTATCCATGTTTTCCTGGAGTTTCCAACATAGCAATTTGTTCTCCATTAGCAATTTAAACATTTGTCAAAATCATCTTTAGCCTGTCCCTTTCTTCTAGGAAAGAAAACTGACAATTTTAGATACAAGTAAAACATTTTTAGAATGGTGAAAAAACCTGCTTTTTGCTCCTCTTCTCTCTGCAATATTTTCAAATACTCTGCAGCAGAGGCCAGAAGAAATATCAAATGGAAAAGATAATGAGTTAGCTCTGTTGAAAATCTTCTGTTTTTTTCAACCATGAGGAAGAAGGCTTTCAAAAACATTATAGTAAAGGAGAAAGTGCTGGTAACTAGTATATTTTCCTTTTCCCACAATGATTTCTACTGCATTATAGCATATTAACCTCATTTTGTAATCTGCATTAAGGCTTCAATTTGAAAAAGGTTAAAATTTTGTTTCTTGGTAAGTTGGTAAAGCTATAATTGTCTTGAAATCTAATTTATTTACGAGCTGTGCTCTGGTAAAAGGGAGCTTTATGCATCTCCGTGATGCATGATATCAATCAAGCCATCGCATAATTATGGATCTATAATAGCCACTTTTTTTTAACAACAGACTTAATCTATAGGTAGACTGGTCCTTGGACATACAGAAAACTGACCAATAGCGAAAACTTTCGGCCCAGGTCAGCCTTTCCTGACTGCACAGGCTGATGTGAGTAGATACTTTTCACAGATGCATTAAGCCCCCTTTGCTCATATATTGTAGACAAACACATTGCCACATTACAGAATTAAGCTGGAATTTTATTACCTTTTGTCATTTTGCCTTGCCCGTTTATTTCCATTCAATCGGTTGTTACTTCCCCTGTAAATATAGTAAAAAATATGAAGAAAAATATTAACTATTTTACAAAATAACAAAATTTTAGCCTGGACCAAATTGAAAGCATTCGCAGCTGACAAAGTAAATGTTGCTAAAATGCTGATTTCTCCTTTGATAGAGTAGAAAAGAAGTGAAAAAAGGAGAAAATACTGGTTACAAGCATTTACTCCTTTTCCTGCAATTTTTTAAAAAGCTGTCTCTTCCAAGGCCGCTTAAAATTCAGGATTGCATGGTAAAAGATTGACAAGTGTCTAGGGTTCCATAATAGTTTGATTACACATTCAGTCTGTAACAAAGATCTTGCTTTGGTTATGTCAATTAATTTATGCTTATTTTCTGCTGAATATCAACAAAAAGACATGAGGGTATGATAGCCCTATACTGCTTCAGTGCCTTGTAACATGCACTCGATTAGCATTGATGGGGAGATAAACCGTAAGAAGTCTGTACGGCAATAAACTGCCACAGAAAAAAAATCACCTAGCCATCCCTCTCCCCCCCTCCCCACATACACAAAAAAGACATACATGTATCTTGTTCAAATGTAAAGATTATTAAAGATTCTGTGAAGTTTCATTGAAATTGGATGGGTAGTTTCAGAGAAGATGTTTGAAGTAAAATTTACACGTGGACAGACAGACTGAAATTGATTTGGTCTGTTTTCCTGTTTGAGAAGGTGCATTTCATTTATTTGATGCTTTGATCACTAGTGTTAAACCCCAGGCTTCCTCCTTGCTACGCAGCTATTATAAGTATAGGGTGAAAAGCTTGGACTAGTAAAAATAAGCCTGAAATACAAAATTAATATCAAACCGTTGAAGGAAAGGAAAATATAATTTTGAAAGAATGTGAAAAAGAGTATTGGAAAAAGAGCAATTATTTACAACAAAAAAATGCTACTTTTCCAAAAAAGTTTCAGAAAACTGTCAACAACCAGTATATGGACAAGAAACTTTTTTTTCCCCAACCATAATGCTTTGAAATGTCTGTATGATGTTTAATCCCAATTTTGATAGTATTTCACCTACAATGGAGTGACAGCCCTCCTTTTCGTGTTTTTCATGGTTTTCACTAGTTATTCCCTGGGGTTCTACAGTGCCTTATCCAAGGAAACCCCTTAACCCTTTACCACACAATCCTGAGATTTTAAGAAGCCTGTGGAAGAAGACTTGAAAACATTTTGGGAAATGGTGAAAATGCTGGTTACCAGCATTTTCTCCTTTCCCCATAATGTTTTCTACCCCATCACAGACAAATTTCATCTTCTGGGCTATACATTTAAATTGTAGTCTGCTACTGCTTTCAATTTAGACATAGAGGATATTTGTTTTTTTCGACAAACGGTTGAAATTTATTTCATCGAGTGAACATCATCGGTAGTAGTTTCACAAGTGGTGCAGCCATAAGTGAAAATATTACCCATGATGTTCACAAGATGAAATAAATTTCAATCTTTCACCTTAAAAAAAACAAATATTCTTTTTATTTCATGTTTCTAACCCTATTTTGGGGGGACTTCCATCAAAATCTAGTACAGCTGTTTTTAGTACTTCCCCGTGGCGTACCTCCTCCGCATAGCAATGCATGACAATATTAAGTAAAGCGCAAGAAATGTAGGGTAAATTACGTCATATTTCCAACTGGTTGAGTGGCACACACATTTTACCTAGGTAACTAGAGTGTGGGAACTACTGTTTCCACCTTCAATTGAAGAGTTAGAAAATAAAATCAGTATTTTTTATTGGTCGTAACCATGAAATATCAAAAAATATTTCACCGTTATTTCTCAATAAACTACCGGAAAGCATGAAATAAAATTCTTTATTTTGCTTGTGTGGGATTATTTGGTAGAGGATTAGCATGTAGAACCCTGTTTCAAAGTGTAAATGAATACTAGTACAAAAATCTCATTTGTTTAAAAAAAAAAGGATATGGGTAGCAAACAGCCAAACAACTGCAAAAAACTGTATGAATGTTAAAATTCAGGCATGTAATTTATCATAATTTATCAAAACAAAGTGTCATTTCACAACACTGTTGATGGCTAAATCCCTTCACCAAGGATACCGTATTTTGGCTAATACATGTATCTGATTGAACGTATGCCATTTAACTCCATTTTCAACATTATTAAGTTATATCGCGGTGGCCAGTGCACCTATCCATGCTTTCTGGAGTGTCTGTCACCAGTACTCCGCACACTATTCTTTCAAAGCCACTGGCTGCTTTCCCACATAACCATTGTCAAAACAATGGGCAGCAGTGGGAGAGGAATGAATCCTGTTGCAACGATTATCATCAATCCTCGGAAAGAACTTGGCCAAGCCGGGGATCAAACCCTCGACCTCCTGTTCTCAAGTCCTGTACGCAACCGACTTGAGCTATCAGGGCTCGGCACATGTATCTGAAATTACGTATTAACCATTTACCACACGACAGAAATGAAGACATGTCCAAATTGAAAGCATTTGTAAAGGACAATTTAAATATGGCTCAAATGATGGAATTTGTCATTGATAGGGTAGAAAACATTGTGGGAAAAGGAGAAAATGCGGGTTTTCAGCATTTTTCCCTTTTCCCACAATTTTTTCTAAAGGCTTTGATTTTTGGGTTGTTAAAAGTCGTGATTGTTTGGTACAGAATTAAATAATGATGAGTGAGTAGAAATGTTTGTCTTTCTTCCTCTGTTCAACATGTATAATGACACTGTATGACATTTTATCACGTTAATCACTTGCGATGTAATAATTATTTTGACAATAACATCTTTCCCAAATAACAAAACTTTGCACTTGCCAAATTTCAAAACTTTTGCAGAAGACAAAATAAGTGTGACTCAAAAATAGAAACTTGCCTTTGGAAGGATAGAAAACATTGTAGGAAAAGGAGAAAATGCTGGTTACCAGCATTTTCTCCTTTCCCCACAATGATTTCAAAGACTTTATCCCCAAGGTCGTTTTTCTGCTTGTTTTGTAAAAGGTTAATCCTATTTTCTTCTGAAGCCTACAACAATAATAGGGGCGACATACAATTCTTTTGAGAAGCATGGATCAAGATCAGACTGCACAGAATGAATGTGCAGTCTAATCACTGATCTCCATAGTATATTAATTTTACACCGAGCCTAGGTAGCGCAGTCAGCAGCATACAGGACCTGAGAGCAGAGGGTCTCTGTTTGAATTCCCAGCTTGGTGAATTTCTTTCTGGGGACTGATGATTGTTACTGTGACAGGATTCATTCCTCTCTCACTGTTGATCATTGTTTTAACGATGGTTATATGGGAAAGCAGTCAGTGGCTTTGGAAGAATATTGTGCGAAGTACTGGTAAAAAGAAACTCTGGGAGCTGGGTAGGTGCACAGGCTGTTACGATCTAACTCAAATAATGTTGAAAGCAGCGTTAAACACCATATAATCTGATTCAATAATTTTACCGATATTCTGAAAAATAAAGGTCAAAATACAGTATATGTACATGTCAAAATAAAGAGACTGAAGGAGAAACTGCTCTTACAGGCAACTTTTCCTTTCCGAACACTGTATTCAAGACCATAAAAGTTATATGTGTAAGAGGTAATGTGTCAAAAGCCGACAATTTATTACGAAATACAACATTGCATGATTTACAAGGTATTTACACGTAAGTGTAGTACATGTATTATTATGAAGGTAATCACATAATTTCAAATTCTTTATTACTTTTCAAACTTCACTTCTTTACGTAACCCTTTACCAAACAATTCTGTGTTTTAAAGACCAAAATGAAAAAGTTCTTATCAGAACATTATAGGAAAATGAGAACATGATGGTAACAAGTATTTTCTCTTCTAACCAAAATGTTATTTTCTATCTAAAAGACAAATTCCAGTGTTTGAGAGATGTGTTTGAGGTACATGTATGTTCCTTGTGGCGTCTGTAAATGCTTTCAATAGGGACAAGACTTAAAGTTTACAATGGGCATGATAAAAGAAGTTGAATGATTGATTGAATGTATGGTGTTTAACGCCATTTTCAACATTATTTTAGTTACATTGCGGCTGCCAGTGCACCTATCCATGCTTTCTCTGGAGTTTCTTTCACAAGTACTCTGCACAATATATTCTTTCCAAGCCACTGGCTGCTTTCCCACATAACCATTGTAGGAACAATGGTCAGTTGTGAGGAAAAAAAGTTAAAACTAAATACATTTTCCCAGAATGTTTTCAAAAGCTTCTATCAGGGTTATTGAAACGTGGGATTGTGTGTGCTACAGGATTAACCCTTAAGCTGCTAAGCGTGACTTAAGGACCTATTGCATACAGTGTAGATCAAGATCAGACTGCACAGAACATGCAGTCTGATCTTGGACCTACACTGTCTGATAAGGAGAACTATTTTCCCCCAAAAATATACTTTTGAAATTGCAATATTTGGGTATAAATATCCGCTTGAAAGTTTCATTTCAGTTATTTAGCAGGGATTGTGTGTGCTGTAAGTGAACTTAAGGACTTATTGCAAACAGTGTAGATCAAGATCAGACTGCAAAGAACATGCAGTCTGATCTTCGATCTACAGTCTGATAAGAGATATTCCCCCCCTCCCCCCCCCCAAACAAACCTTTGAAAATGCAATATATAGGTTTTTATTATTGGCTTGAAAGTTTCATTTCACTAATTTAGCAGGTTAAGGTTTAAGAACAGATCAGCAGATTAACCCTTTACCAGACGACAAAATTTCAGCCTTGTCCAAATTGAAAGCATTTGCAGACGACAATTTCAATTTAACTCAAATGGTGCAATTTTTCTTTGATAGGATAGAAAACATTGTTGGAAAAGGAGAAAACGCTGGTTACCAGCATTTTCTTCTTTTCCCACAATGATTTCAAAAGGCTTTTTCTACAGGGTCGTTAAAACTCGGGATTGTGTGGTAAAGGGTTAAATGGGACTGGTGGAAAAAATGCTAGATCATCAGCATTATCTCCATAGAACACTCCATGTTCAAAAGCCCCTTTCTTCAGGGTTGTAAATATCGTCGGTTTACTTCAAAAACCTCGTAACTACAGCTTGTAACAAGCTGTAGTTACGAGGTTTTCGAAGTAAATCGACGATATGAAATGTTTCGGTAAACAGTTCAACTCTTTACCAAATGAAAAATTTTAGACTTCTACAAATTTAAAGCATTTACAAGCAGCAAACCAAATGTAGCCTAAAAGATACAGGATTTTGCTTTAAACTTTAATAAAAGATATAGGATTGGTCTCCAAAAGGGTAGAAAACCTTGTGGGAAAAAGGAGAAAGTCCCGGTTATCAGCAGTTTTCCTTTTCCCATAATGTTTTCAAAAGCCTTTTTTCACAGGGGATTACTAAAACCCTCGATTGTTTGATAAAGAGTAAACACAATTTGAAAGGGCATTGTCTGACATACATAAATAAACGGGCGTATCATTATCATTGTCCCATTGTCTGATAATCTACTTTCTATCAAAACAAAACAAATAATGGCTTTTCACAAGGAAATGATCTCTCCAAGATTTGTTTGACCTCAGAAGCAACTACAGTATTGTTTAACTTTTTAACGGATAGCAAAATATCCCCGCCCCCTCCCCCCATCAGAAAGCATTTGCAGATCACAACTCCAAAACACTCCCTCATATTAAAAGCATTTATTAGCTCTTTCCCAAACAACAAAATTTTAGGCTTATCCAAATCGAAAGCAATTGCAAACAACAACCTAAATGTGAATCAAAAAATTGAAATTAGTCTTTCGAAGGATAGAAAACATTGTGGGAAAACGCTGGCTACCAGCATTTTCCCCTTTTCCACGAAATGTCTTCAAAAGACTTCTTCCTAAGGGTCATTAAAAGTTGGGATTGTGTTGTAACACATACAGCAAAGACTACAGATATGTCTGGTAACTCAACTGATGGGATTTGTATGTGAAAAGGTACGAAACTTAGTGGCAAAAGGAGAAAAGAAGCAAATGATGGTTTCAAATAGTATCTCCTTTTTGCACAATTTTTTCTACAGCTTTCTTCTTTTGGGTCCAAAAACATGGCATTATTTGGTATAGCATACTATTAAGAGTAGCTGGTTGGCTGAATGGTATTTAATGCCAGTATCAAAATTATTTCAATTATATACATCATGTAACAGCAACCAGTGCACTTATCCATGCTTTCCTGTTGTTTCTTTTTACCAGTATTTCGCAACTGGCTGCTTTCCCACATAACCATCATGGAAACAATGACCGGAGGTGTGAGAGAATCCTGTTGCAATGCATGACTATCATCGATCCTCAGAAAGAAATTAGCCGGGCTGGGTGTTCAAACCAGAAACCCCCCCCGGTTTCAACTCCTGCATGTTACCAAGGGCTTAGTGTCGATTACACATGATACGCAAGTGCTAATCGTAAAAAAAAAAAAAGGATCAGACAAAGCATTCTTTTATCACTCTATAGAACAATTTCATTTTCATATTTGAGCCTAAAACTGCACAGAAAAACAATATGAAAATTTCCAACTGATAGTAAAAAGCGAAATACTGTGATTTCATCCCATCTATAAGAAAAATTGAATGCTTACTGTATAGGACAGTGCAGATCAAAATCAGACTGCATGTTCTGTGCAGTCTGATCTTGATTTACACTGTACGCAAAAGCACTCTGCGTAGCGCTTAGCAGCCTAAGAGTGAAAGTGATTGATTGATTGTATAGTGTTTAATGCTGTTATCAACATTATTTCAGTTATATCGAGGAGGCCAGTGTACCTATATATCCATGCTTTCCTGGACTTTCTTTTACCAGTACTCCACACAATATTCTTTCCAAGCCACTGGCTGCTTTCCCACATAACCATGGTCGAAACAATGGTCAGCGGTAAGAGAGGAATGAATCCTGTCACAATGACTATCATCAATCCTCGGAGAGAAATTGGCCAAGCCGGGGGTCAAACCAGCGACCCCCTGTTCTCAAGTACTGTATGCTACCGACTGAGCTACTGAGAATCCGCAAGAGTGAAAGTGAATAATGATTCTGAACCCCTGATTATGCCCTTGTGTCACTGACTGTTAAAGTACCCAGGCTCTGCACCACTGTGAGTAAATGGTCACAAGACAGATTTATCTGATGAAAATCAATACAGATTATCATGTTCTGTTATTATGAATATTCATAAATAATAGAAAATCAATATTTTACATAAAATATTTTAGAGTCATTCGTATTGAAAGCCTTTTGCAATGAACAGCTAGAATGTAAATGATAAGATCTGTTGGTGAAAGGTTTTTAATATTTTTTCATTTACACACAAAGTTTTAAAAGACTTCAACCACAGAGTCACCCATTCTTTGACCATTAACCCTTTTCCAAACAATTAAGTATTTTAACAAGCCTGTTGAAAACGTCTTCAGAAAACATTGTGGGAAAAAAGGAGAAAATGCTGATTACCCAGCATTTTCTCCTTTTCCCACAATGTTTTCTATCCTATCAGAGACAAAACCCAACAATTGAGTTGAGTATGATTTGCTCCCTGCAAGTGCATTCAATTTGGACAAGTCTTCAGTTATTTTGGTTTAGTAAAAAATTCAAAAGTTTCAAGATACCTTGAACATCATCTAAGCCTGGTGGCTAAACATACATACATACATATCTTTATTTGCATAGAATATAAACATATTGATAGCACAAATATTACATAAAGTAAGTAGGACAAGGAAGATTTAGTAGGGAAAAATGGAAAAACAAGCATATGTGGCTCGTGATGAAGGCATAGTAATTGATTGATTGATTGCATGTTGTTTAATGCCGTTTTCAACATTATTTTACTTATATCGCTACGCAGTGCTTGTTTTACAGACAGTGTAAATCAAGATCAGAATGTGCAGTCTGATCTTGATTTACACTGTCCAATACAGTCAGATTTTTTATCAAAAAAAAAAAAGGATGAAATCGCAATAGGCCTATTTTGCTTTGTGATTATTTATTGGAAATTTTCGTTTTTATTAGCCGTTTTAGGCTTATGAAATGACGATTGGGCTGTTCTATAAAGTGATCAAAGAATGCTTATATATTTTCTACAATACGCATTTGCGTATTTTGCATAATGAATGCTACACCCTTGCTTTTCTCTCGAATTGATTCACCTTGTGCACTTTGACCTTAATGAAAATACTCGGTATGGCATCCAACTAACCAAAATGTCCTATACTCTTTTCCACATAATCTAACATTTTAACAATCCTGAAACAGAAGGATTTTGAAAACAATGTGGGAAAGGAGAAAATGCTGGCTATCAGACTTTTCTCCTTTTCTCGCAATGTTTTCCTCCCTATCCAAGACAGAAATCATTGCATATATGTAGTTGCATACATTTAATTTGTCATCTGCAGTTGTTTTCAATTTAATCCAGTCTGAAATTTTGTTGTTTGGCAAAGAGTTAAACAATGTCTGTGTGTTAACCTGTTATCACAAAATCCAGTGTTTTATGGCCCTTAGGGGAAAGGATTTTGAAAACATTGTGGCAAAAGGATTAAATTAGAAAAAAAGCCTTATGTAAGACATAGCCCCCATTTGCATACTTTCAATTCCAATCAAAGAAACTATGACAAAACTGGAGAAAATAAATGCACAGCTCTTGTTCAAACAGTCAGATAGCTGCATATGTTTAATTCTTACAGCGCTGAGCTGAGCTTCGACTTCAACTTTAATAGCTTTTGCATATAGCAGAGAATTGAAGATCAGACTGCACATTCTGTGCAGTCTGATCTTCAATCTACACTGTCTGTACCCCCGATTCGGGCACTAGCTCCTATGTTATTTTTGTGATGGTTTCTCCGCTTGAGGAGACCAATCAAAAAAATAACTTCTGAGCAAGCCTTCAGTCTGAAGGTACACTGTCTGCTACTTTATTCCTTATCATCCTCTGCCCCATACAACCAAGAAACAGCAATAGTATTTTGGGCTGTTTTGTAATTTTTTGGTCCATTTAACCCTTCACCACACATTCCCAAGCTTTATCCACCCTTGGAAAGACATCTTCTGAAAACATTGTGGGAAAAGGAGGAAAATGCTGGTAACCCTCTCCTTTTTTTTCGGAAGCAAGTTCTATCATTTTATCAGCATTTATTTTGTTGTCTGCAAATGCTTTCAATTTGGTCAAGTCTAATAATTTGACGTTTGGTAAACGATTAATTAATTAGTGCCCTAAGGGTAACCGTGTTAACTGATCACTGATCAGCAGGACTCACCTTGGATTATGAAGATACACGTCTCCGAAAATTTCTTTAACACACAAGACTGTCAGTACCAGACAAAAACTCCTGAACTTCCCCATTTTGTTCGTCCCCTTCAAGTTTGTATTTAAATTCTGAAGATATTTACCCAAACGATACAAAGTTCATAACACGGTATTTCCTAATTGACTTCCATATTTGGAGAGAAAACAACGCGTTGTCCAATCATAGTGAGTTAACTTCGATAAACTATCAATCACGTTGATCTGAATCATACGACGTGTAAATTAGGTCGGGATTGTTTACGGCAACTATGTTGTGCGGTCCACGTGTATGAAAACATAGTCCATAAATTATTTTCTGATTTAAATGCATCAAATATGATTACAGGCATATTCTCCATTTCTTTTTATCCATATTTTTAATCTCCTGACCAAATGTGACAAGAAATATATTCAGTCAATTTAATCCTTTAAATAAATATATATCCGCGGAAGAATATATTTTGCACGCGTATTTAGGTAAACCATTAGGAAGTAGTGATCAGCATAGATCGAAGAGTAGTAAACTGAAAGTAAGAGGGTGGTCGGTCAGTGCGATAAAGTAAGTGTAGTTCTGTTATTTTGATAATTCATAGATCTGATTGTCATTTCATCTCAAAAAATGTGTATTTAAAAACCAGTCGCTTTACTGTATATATCTAGATCTATGGCTTTTACAAGATTAGTTGGTAGATCAAGTCATCTTATTCTCATCCATGGATCGTAATTTACGATCCCTGTCTCATCTTACTCTGATAGTGATACATAGGATTAGACCTATATTTCAAGGCTGTTTGATAGGAAATTTACGATTCAACAATGGAATAGATCTATAGATATTAGTTCTGTATTATTAGAGGATAATTGTTGGTTTCAGTGTAGCCTATGATTGAAATATCTTTCAATGAGTGCCTATATTTTCACGATGTAGCCCTTGTTTTTCACCTTAAAAGGTATTTATTTACCTTTTATGTGGTAATTGCTTTTTGCCTTTAAAGGTATTTAATATTTCCTCACAGCAGAAGAAGCAAATTCTTTTAATTTTGAGCCTTTTTGCCCAGAATTTGTCAACACTTTTCTGGTCATTGTTTATCCAAGGTCAGGCTGCAAAGTCTGTGTTAACTCTTTACCAAACATCGCAAGTTTTAATGACCCTAAGAAAGAAGCCTTTTGGAAACACTGTGGGGGATAAAAAACGAAAATGTATATTCTCCGTTTCCCACTATGTTTTCTTCCCTTTCATAGACAGCAATCATCCTTACAGCTACATAATATGAATTGTAGTCTGAAAATGCTTTTGTCTTTTGGTAAAGAGTTAAGTTTTTACAGCAAGTGTTTCTCTTTCAGGTTGGTGATGATGGCATTACTAAAGGCTTTAATCATGTGTGGCCTTTTAACTTTGGCCCATTGTGATCTGTATTTACATAATCCGCGGGGTTCAAACAATAGACTGAATGAAAACACAGCCACAAGAAAAAATGCCAACAGAGTATTTGACTCTCAGGTAGGCTTTTACACAATACTTCAACCTAGTTTTCATATTTTCTTAACTCTTAAAGCGCCTTTCACGACTATAGTTGCCTTTGTGGCCAGTGTAGATCAAGATCAGGCTCCACAATTGTGAAGCCTGATCTTTGATCTATACTGTCTGCTTTGCTGAAACACGGTAGACAAAAATAAACATTAAATTGCAATTATTTGGGTTGTATTTCTAGAATGAAAAGGTAATAGAGGTTTATCCGATGCTCTAAGGGTTATCACAAATTCTTTCAGTGAACTTGTTCGCAATACTTGAAATAAGTATTAAGCCTTTACCACACAGATCCACAAAGGCTACTATAGTTGTGAAAGGCGCTTATGGGGTAAAGGAAGAAGGCTTTTTTAAAAGCCTTCTTCCTCAGAGTTGTTAACTCTTTACCAAACGACAAAATTATTGACTGATCCAATTTAAAAGCACTTGCAGACGACAAAATTTATATGGCACAAATGATGGGATTTGTATCAGATAGTCTAGAAAACGTTGTGAGAAAAGGAGAAAATGCTGGTTACCAGCATTTTCTCCTTTTCCCACAATGTTTTCAAAGGGCCTACTTCTCAGGGTCGTTAAAACTCGGGATTGTGTGGTAAGGGGTTAAAATTAGTGATTGTTTGGTAAGGGATTAATTTGGAAAACTGAACTTTTATGCAGTAGTGAAAAGTTTATTGTGTTAATTTTTCAGAATAATAACAGAGGTGGGTATAATGTGGGTGACAAAACAGATAAAGCAGCGGGGACAAATGCTGACAACCAGTACAATCTGGTGAGTATATTGTATAAATGAACAAACATAGTGAGGAAAGGAGTAATTGCTTGTTACAGTTAACCCTCTACTAAGTAACAAAATTTTAGACTGGACCAAATTAAGAGCATTTGCAGACCAGAGATAATACATAGCTGAAATTATCATTTTTAATTTTGACAGACAAAATTTTGTAGAAATAAAGGAGAGGAGAAAATGCTGGTTTTTAATATTTTCTACTTTTTCTACAATGGTTTTAAAAGATTTCTTCATTGCGGTCATTAAAGCTAAAAATGGGATTGTTTGGTATAAGGTTAACTCTATACCAGAAGACAAAATCTTAAACAAGTCCAAGTTAAAAGCATTTGCAGACAACAAACTAATATTAATTTAATGGTTAAATTTGTTCGTGATAGGATGGAAAACACTGTGGGAAAAGGAGAAAATGCTGGTCACCAGCATTTTCTCCTTTTCCCACAGTGTTTCCAAGGGCTTCTTCTTCAGGGTCGTTAAAAGTTGGAATTGTGTGGTAAAGTGTTAATTGCTCCTTTTCTCACAATAGTTTTTCATAGAATATAGGAAATTAACTTGCCTTACTTTTGAGTGTTTCCACTCTCTGCTGCTTAGACGACTGGCAGATTGATGTTCCTCTGAAAATTGAATAACCCTTATCCTGCTAAATAAGTGAAATTTAAATTTCAAGCCAATAGGAAAAACCAAGATTTTGCTATTCCAAAGATATTTTTTGAGGAAAGATATCTCTTTATCAGACAGTGTAGATTCAAGATCAGACTGCACATTCTGTGGAGTCTGATCTTGATCTACACTGTCTGCAAAAGGGCCTAGAGTCACACTTGGCAGCCTGGGGGTTCATTTCCTAGTCATTCTCATGTCATTCAAAAGAGACCTTTAGCTTATCTTACAGATAGTTCTTCTTTGTGTTACCTTGACTGCCTGTAGTTATTTGTATTGTCAAAGAAGGCTGTATAGTAACAGGTTAGTTTTGGTTGAAGAAAGTTTTTACAAAACAAAGAAACAAAAATTTCTGAACAAAACAACAAAATTTTAGACTTGTCTAAGTAGAAAGTGTTTGCATATGACAAGTTAAATGTGACTGAAAAGATAGGATTCGGTTATGAAAGAGTAGAAAACATTGTGGGAAAAGGAGAAAATGCAAGTAACTAGCAATACCTCCTTTCTACCATGGGATCATTGAAACTCAGGATTCTTTGGTAAAGGATGTAAGACTAGGTTTTCAGCATATTAACCCTTTACCACATGGCAAAATTTAAGACCTGTCTGAATTGAAAGCATTTGCAGATGACAGTTTCAGTGTGGATCATATGAAATGATTTTTCTTTGATAGGGTAGAAAACATTGTGGGAAAACGAGAAAATGCTGGTAACCAGCATTTTCTCCTTTTCCCACAATGTTTTCAAAAGCCATCTCTATCAGGGGGCGTTAAAAGTCGTCATTGTGTGGTAAAGAGTTAAAAAGCATATCTGCATCTGGTGCACAGGCTCATTGTGATCTACAATGTCAGCAAAAGTGTAATCTACATTGTCAACAAAAGTGTAATTTACACAGTCAGAAAAGGTGTAATCTATACAGTCAGTAAAAGCGTTATCTACACTGTCAGCAAACAGTGCAATATACACGGGAAAAGTGTTATCTATACTGTCAGCAATAGTGTAATCTATACAAACAGCAAAAGTGTAGTATAAACTGTCTTCAAAAGTGCTATCTTCAAAGTCAGCAATGGTGTAATCTACACTGTCAACAAAAGTGTAATCTACATAGCAAAATTGTTATCTACAGTCAGTAAAAAAGTGTAATTTACACTGTCAGCAAAAAGTGTTATTTACACTCATCGAAAAGTATACTCTAAAACATCTGCAATCAGAAAAATGTGTAATCTATACTTCCAGCAAAAATGTAATTTACATTTTCAGCAAAAATTGTACTGTATGCTGTCATCAAAAGGTGTAATCTACGCTGTCAGCAAAAGTATACTCTACACTGTCTGCAAAAGCAACTTGAATTTAGATTTTCACAATAGAGCCATACTTGGAAAATGAATAATCACTGAATTCATTAAGGCAACAGCTTGCAAATAATCAAACAGTGAGAAAGAGAAGCGTATGAAAAAAATATAATGATATGTTCTTAATGGAATCAATTGTTATCTTATAAGTATTTGTAGATTTTTAGCCAGAATTTTACCAAGGTTTATGATAATTTTCACATTAACATAGGATGCCTTGATTATTTGAATTTGTTTTCAGGTTTGTACATCACATCATATTAGATCTCATGAAAATAGATGGAGTTACTTATCGCAAAACAATGACCCTGTTGTTGAACTGTTTACCAAATGACAGTTGTAGATTTGTCAAATTTGAAAGCACTTGAAGAGGATAAGGCAAATGTGGCTTGTATGATGGAATTTATTTGTTGAAAGAGTAGAAAACATTTTGGAAAAAGGAGAAAATTCTGGTAACCAGCATTTCCTCCTTTTACCGCAATGTTGTCTACCCTTTCAAATGACAAGTTCCATCATTTGAGATACGTTTAATAAGTTGTCTCCTGTAAATGCATCCCATTAAGACAAGTCAAAAATGCACTTGTTTTATGAGATTTAGTTAACCCTTTACCCCATAAGGCATTTCTATGGTATCTCTAATTGACCCTAAATAACAGCAAGGATGAAGCAGTTTCTTATGTGTATATGACACCTTTTGATAGCATAGAAAACATTGTGACAAAAGGTGAAATTGCTCGTCACGAGCAATTTCGCCTTTTGCCACAATGTTTTCCAAAGGCTCCTACAAGCAATGCGTAGAAATGAGTATCTATGGAGTAAAGAGTTAACAAAACAAGCCATATAAATTTTTTGCTGTTCTTATTTCCCACCTGCAATGTATGTCACAGTGGGTGTAGTAATGATATACGTCACATATGATGACAGCCACAAAACCTTATTTAACTCTTTACCAGACAACAAAATTTTAGACTTTTCGTGTCAAAGCATTAGCAGACAGCAGAAAAAATATGGCTCAGATAAAAGATTTTGCTCTAAAAGGTATGTCAAACTAATTTCAGGAACAAGGAAAAATGTTTGCAACCAGAGTTTGTGTTATTTTTCCTGCAGTGATTATAAAAGCCTTTGTCCTCAGCATTCTTGAAATATGGGATTGTTTAGTAAGGCATTGATACATCCATCTTAAAATCATTTATTGAAATTGAATACCTAAAAGATTTGAAACCAAAGATATGTGGAGAAATCCATCTGAAATTAAGAAGCTGCAATTCCTTTTGAAGTGTTGTGGTGGATGAAACAGTGACTGATATTAAATAAACTTTTACGACACAGTCCAGACTTTTAATGACCCTGAATGAGAAAGCTTTTGAAGACATTGTGGGAACAGGAAAAAATGCTGAACCAGCATTTTTCTCCTTTTCCCACAACGTTTTCAAACCTTTCAAATACTTTAATGTTTTCTAACCTTTCAAAGAAATATGCCACTATTTTTTGCCATGTTAAATTTGTAATCTGCAAACGCTTTCAATTTGTCTTCTGAAAACATTGTGGGAAAAGGAAAAAATGCTGGCTACCAGCATTTTTCCTTTTCCCACAATATTTTCGAACCTTTCAAAAAATATATTCCATCATTTGAGTCACATGTAATTTGTGGTCTTCAAATACTTTCAATTTGGTCTAGTCTAAAAGTTCGTGATTTGGTAAGGACTTATGGGTACAGATTAGTCGTCCAAGAGATCAGAGTGTGAAGTTCGTCATATCCTGAGATAAGATATCATTGTTAAGTGATACTGTCATCATTTATTCTTGCTTTTATCCAAATAGGTCATGAACTAGCACTAGTAATCCTATGTCAAACCTTGAACGCACAACAATAGTAATAATAATAATAAGTACTTTGTTTTAAGAGGGCGAAAAGACTCATTTAGCTATTAAACTAATCTCCCATGAGGCCCTCTGAAAATGACGACTTTTAACGACCCTGGGAAAGAAGGCTTTTGAAAACATTGTGAGAAAAAAGAAAATGTTGGTAACCAGCTTTTTCTCCTTTTCCCACCATGTCTTCTACCCTATGAAATAGAAATTTTTTGTTTTGATCTACATTTAATTTGTCATCTGCAAATGTTTTCAATTTGGACAAGGCTAAAATTTTGTCATCCTGTTATGTTAACTGTTTACTGAATAATTTTATGTTTAAATGACCAAAAGTCTTTACCAAACAACAAAGTTTTGGTCTTGGCCAAATTAAAAACATTTGCAGACAATAAGATAAATGTAGCTCAAAATTAATGATGATTTCTGTCTTTGACAGGGCAGAAAACATTGTGGGAAAAGGAGAAAATTTTCTGGTTTCCTAAAATATTTTCAAAGGCCATCTTCATCAGGGTTGTTTAATATCAGGATTTTGTGGTAAAGGGTTAAATAGTCTTAAGAGGGGTTATTCAGGTTTTTACAATCTAACCAAACTTCAAAATGTGGGAAAGCAGCCAGTGGCTTGGAAAGAATATTGTGTAAAGTACTGGTAAAAGGAGATCCAGGAAAGCATGGATAGGTGCATTGGCAACCGCGATATAACTGAAATAATGTTGAAAATGGCATTAAACACCATACAATCAATCATTCGATCAAAATGTTTATCCATCATGCAAGTAAACTTTTAATAGCTATGGGCAACATAATGGGGTTTTGTGGACAGTGAACATCAAGATCAGACTGCATGGGACATGGTGTGATAGATCTCTCATCTACTCAGTCTACATCTTGATGTCAAACAATGACCAATTCACTAGTTTAACTCTTTACCAGACAACAAACTTCTTAATGTGTCCAAATTGAAAGTATTTGCAGATTACAAATCAAGTAGATCTATGGCTCTGGTGACTGAGTTTGTCGCCGGAAGGGTAAAAACATGGTGGGAAAAGGAGAAAATGCTGGTTACCAGCATTTTCTCCTTTTCCTGCAATGTTTTCAAAATGCCTTTTCTCCAGGGTCATTAAAAAGTGGGAAAGTTTTGTATAGGAGTAAACAAGGAAAATAATAATGGCTTTGTTCATGTGGGAATGAAAATTCTAACCCACAAGTATCATAGTGTCTAATTTTAGACAATGTAGAAACTAACACAACTTACAAAACAGAAACAAGAAATATCTTTAAAAAAGATAGACGGCATAAAAAATGAATATTTAAACTCCTTTGTGGCTCAATATGAAGTAAAATAATGAAAAGTATCGGTAACCTGGAGAGCATTTGCCTTTTTTTCCTCATTCTTCTCATTTTGTTGAAAAGTAGTATCGGTTTATTGCGTTACGTTTATGAAAATATTGAATTTCCAAATAGCACAAGAAAAGATTCATTCTCTACTACAATCAGTTGGCTAGAGGATGAACCAAGGCCCTGTGGTATCGATTAGTGGTAGCAAAGCTTGTAAAAAAGTGGTTTCATAAATGTACATGTAAATATGCCAGTTGGAGCCTGCCGAATAAACATGTGAATATTTTTCACCAATCGCAAATAACCATCAATTTATTCATCCTTTATCAGACCAAGAAGTAGGTGAAAAGTCAGCGCATTTAATTTGTCTTCTGCAAAAATAATTATTGCTTTCAGTTTGGATGCATCTAAAACTTTGTCATCATAATGTGGTAACCAAGTGAAGATATTTGATCTATCCCCAAAAAAAGGTGGGTCACTAGCCAAGTGTCCATTGATGATAAGCAATAAAGTCAAGGATGTACTTGACTCTGCATTATACATTCCCGGATGTACTTTATAAGCACTGTTTTATATAACAGGACATGGGCTCGACAGAAGTTTAACCCTTTTCAGCAGAATGCCGACTTTTAACGACCTTGGGAAAGAAGCCTTTTGAAAACATTGTGGGAAAAGGAGAAAATGCTGGTAAACAGTATTTTCTCCTTTTCCAACGATGTTTCCTACCCTATCAAAGAAAAATTGCACCATTTGAACCACAATGAAAATGTCGTCTGCAAATGCTTTCACTTTAGACAAGGCTAAAATTTTATGGTTTGGTAAACAGTTAAGCCTTGGTTGTTTTTGCAGGTAACATAGATTAATCCTTTTACCAAAGGACAAAATTTTAGACGCTTCCAAATTGGAAGCATTTGCAAATTAGAACAATTTAAATGAGGCTGGAATTTTAAGGTTTAGCTTAGAAAGAGTAGAAAACGTTGTGCGGAAAAGGAGAAAATGCTGATTACCAGCATTTTCACCTTTTCCCACAATGTTTTCTACAGTCTTCTTTCCAAGGGCCGTGAAAACTCAGGATTTTGTGGCAAAGGGGTTAAGAGCAGACTGCCTTTTGTGAACACTGTAAATCAAAAACAAACTGCACAGAATATGCAGTCTGATCTTTTATCTAAACTATGTTTCTTTGTAAAACATTCTGCATAGGTGTAGCCAGGATGAAAATATTTATACGCACAGTGAGGCATGAAGTGTCAACAGCCTCCTTGACTAGGCAATGGATTTATCTTTCATTTTGACTGAAGGGTGAACTGGTGGCAAACAAATAACCGTCTGTATTTAAAGTATTTCCATATGACTTTAGTAATTAAATGGGGCTCAAATAGTGGTATTTGTATGTGAAAGAGTAGAAAAACTAGTTACCAACATTAATTTTTCACCTTTTACCACACAGAGTCAAAACCTTTCTTCCTTTGGGTTGTTAAAACACAGAATTGTTTGCTAAAGATGTTTTCCTGCCGTGACTCTAATTTATAGTTTTCCTGCGTTTTAAATGTTTTCTACCATTTCAAAGACAACTCTCATAATTTTGATACCCAGTCATTTTTTCGACTGCAGATGCTTTTAATTTGGATAGGACTGAAGTTTTATAAGTTGGCAGAGAGTGGTCACTAAAAGAATTCAACATAGGAAATTGAGCAAATAATTGAACTGAAACCTTGCATGTTTTTCTTTAAATTGAAATTGTCATAAGAAATTCTCATAACTTTAGGTATACTTCCAAAGTGGACCAGGAGCCAATAAAGTGACAGGGGAAGGTGGGACCCAGCTAACAATTGAATGGACCAATCAGCATGGACTTGGTGGTAATGAAGACACTGACCCACAAAAACAGAATGCTAACATGGTGCTCCAGTTCCTCTGTCAGGATGCAACAGACAACACAATTCGTAAGCCTCTTTTATAGTTTCATGTTAGGGACCATTTTTAACTTAACCCTTTACCAAACAATCCCTGGTTTTTTACGACCCTGAGATAGAAGCCTTTTGAAAACATTGTGGGAAAAGGAGAAAATGCTGGTAACCAGCATTTTCTTCTTTTCCCACAATGTTTTCTACTCTGCTGGAAACAAATTTCAATTTTTGAGTTAAGTTTATTTTGTCGTCTGCAAGTGCTTTCAATTTGGACCTGTCTAAAATTTTGTTGTTTGGTAAAGAGCTAGTACAGAACAATCTAGTCTTTTACAAATGGACCCTGAGGATAAATACTTTCTGTATCATTGTGGGGGAAAAAAAGAGAAAATGCTGGTATCCAATGGTTTGTATGGGAAAGTTTCAGTTTTTTAAGTGGCTTGGAAAGATTGATGTGCAAAGTGCTGGTATCAGACAGTCCAGGAACTCATAGATAGGTCCACTGTCTGCCACAATATAACTGAAAGTGGTGAAATCAAACAGCTTTTAGTATTTTACTTTTGTGGATGATAAAGATCAAGATCACACTTAACTCTTTACCAAATGACAAAATTTTAGACTTGTCCAAATTGAAATGATTTGCAGACAATAAATGAAATGTAACTCAAATCATGGAATTTGTCTTTTATTGGGTAGAAAAGATTGTGGGAAAAATGAGAAAATGCTGGTTACTCCACAATGTTTTCAAAAGCCTTCAACTTCAGGGTTGTTTAATTAGGGATTGTGCAGTGAAAGAAGAACATTGTGTGAAGTACCGGTAAAAAAAAACGGTAGGAAAGCATGGATAGGTGCACTGACCACCATGATATAACTGAAATAATGTTTAAAACAGCATAAAACACCATACAATTAAACAACAGTCAAACACAAAGAGTCAACACATTACTGTATAGCTTATTTTTTGCACTGCAGAAATTGTATTTTAAATTATTAAGAGATGACAAACATTTAACAGAAAGTGAATGCTGGTACAATTTTCAAAAAGTGTGACTAACGTTGTATGAAAAAGAAAAGTTTTCTATCTTTCCTCTCAGTGCTGTTGATCAATGTATATGGCAAGGACAGAAAAAGTCATATTTCCGCATTAATTGTTAACTCTTTACCAAACGGCAAAATTTAGACTGAACCAAATTAAAAGCATTTGTTGATGACAAATAGAATGTTGCTGAAATTATAATTTCTTTCTTTTTAAGGTAGAAAAAAAAATGTCAGAAAAGGGAAAAAAAATGCTGGTTTTAACAGCATTTTCAGCTTGGCTGTTTTCGAAGAAAAGAACAAGTAATATTGTGATAGCCCCGGAGTCAGTGTTGTCACCGTTTGCGTTGTCGTCGTTGTGGTGAAGATACTTACTGAAGATATTTACTTCAAACTTGGACAAGTTGTTGACTATCAATAAAGGGAACTCATACAACAGGGGCAGATAACCATCAAAGTATTTTTTACACAATTATGCCCCTCTTTGGACTTAAGATTTTCACTGAAACAAAGTCAAGCACTTGCGGCCAAGCATTGGCATCCGCATGCAGTGCTCTTGTTTTTTATGCCCCCGCCATGAAATGGCGGAAGGGCATATAGAGTTACTTTTGTCCGTCTGTGTGTGTGTGTTAGTGCATGTGTGCGTTAGTGTGTGTGTCCCATTCTTGTCCGGAGCATAACTTCTACATTTATTAATGGATTTCAAAATAATTTTGCACACTTGTTCTCCTTAACAAGTACTAGTGTCATGCGATAAGTTTGTTTCGATATGTCCAAGGTCAAGGTCACAGTTGAAGGTCAAATGTTTAAATTGACCTTGTCCGGAGCATAACTTCTACATTTATCAATGGATTTCAAAAAAAACTTCGCACACTTGTTCTCCTAAACAAGTACTAGTGTCATGCAAAAAGTTTGTTTCGATATGCCCAAGGTCAAGGTCACAGTTGAAGGTCAAATGTTTAAATTGACCTTGTCTGGAGTATAACTTCTACGTTTATCAATGGATTTCAAAAAAACTTCGCACACTTGTTCTCCTAAACAAGTACTAGTGTCATGCGAAAAGTTTGTTTCGATACGCCCAAGGTCAAGGTCACAATTGAAGGTCAAATGTTTAAATTGACCTTGTCCGGAGCATAACTTCTACATTTATCAATGGATTTCAAAAAAACTTCGCACACTTGTTCTCCTAAACAAGTACTAGTGTCATGCGAAAAGTTTGTTTCGATACGCCAAGGTCAAGGTCACAGTTGAAGGTCAAATGTTTAGATTGACCTTGTCCGGAGCATAACTTCTACGTTTATTATTGGATTTCAAAAAAACTTTGCACACTTGTTCTCCTAAACAAGTACTAGTATCATGCGAAAAGTTTGTTTCGATATGCCCAAGGTCAAGGTCACAATTGAAGGTCAAATGTTTAAATTGACCTTGTCCGGAGCATAACTTCTACATTTATCAATGGATTTCAAAAAAACTTCGCACACTTGTTCTCCTAAACAAGTACTAGTGTCATGCGAAAAGTTTGTTTTGATACGCCCAAGGTCAAGGTCACAATTGAAGGTCAAATGTTTAAATTGACCTTGTCCGGAGCATAACTTCTACATTTATCAATGGATTTCAAAAAAACTTCGTACACTTGTTCTCCTTAAAAAGTACTAGTGTCATGCGAAAAGTTTGTTTCGATATGCCCAAGATCAAGGTCACAGTTGAAGGTCAAATGTTTAAATTGACTGTTCAACCCAGTTTTACATCCTGCTCAGCAGAATTGTGATATGAAGATACAGTTTTGGTTTTTAAAAAGACTCATCCAAAGAACTATGCCAGAGAATATTGAGGCTGCAACCTACCCTTCAACTATAGTCCAGTGTGATAATATTCGATCCAATTTGTTCCTACCTCATATAGGAAGTCCAACAAAGTAATTATTATTGCTATATTGCTCACTCTCATTCCTCAAGTTAAGATCTTCATAATCCTGAGTATAAGTAACCCTCAGTTTAAAGATTAAGGAAAACGCTGAATAAAAAGAAGTTACTGCTCAAAACCAGCATTTTCTTCTTTTTCTCACAAAGTTTTCTTTCATATGCAATACAAACCATATAATTTATTGTCTGCATATTGCTTTCAACTTGGACCAGTCCTCAATTTTGTTATCAGGTATAAATAATCTTTCATCTGCTTGGCTATATATATAACAAACCTTCTTAACCCTGTCTAAGCTGTTATCCAAAACAACAACTTTCTGTAATACCTACTGATTCTCTCATGTGACATAGCTGTGACCAATACCATTTAGCGGGGGCATCCGTGTCTCTGACACACCTATTTCTAGTCTTTTACTACGATGCTTTGAAAAGCGTTCTGTTCCCGAGTAGTAAGAGTTTGAACTGTGTGGTAGAGGGTTAAATAGAAAAAAATTAACAGTTAGAATGATGTATCTATGTTACAGCTGCTGCAGAAAAAATAAGGGATGGTACATCAACTGAGACCATAGCATACACAAAACCTGTTAAAATGGAAGAAACAGAAACCCAGAAGAACAATAGGAAAAATAATAATATTAAAGACCAGACACGAGGACTTCAGGAATCCTGGGAAAGCTATGATAAGTGTTATACGAGGGAAGCCAATTTAGGTTCGAAAACTTCATATTGACTCTATACCAAAAATTTAGTCTCGTTTACCAGTAAATTGAAATCAAACGACAAATGTTTTTACTAGACCAAATTGACATTGACAAACATCAAATTTATTCTAGAATTGATGATTTTTGTCGTTGATAGGGAAGAAGATATTGTCAAAAAAGGAGAAAATGATGGTTATCGGCATTTTCTCCTTTTCGCACAATTTTTTAAAAGGCTTTTTTTCCCATAGTAGTTAAAACTCGGGATTATGTGGGAAAGGAGTTAAATTCTGGACGGCAGAGACATGGTATATAAGGAAATTCATTTCTGTAACTGGAATTATCAAAAAAAAAAAAAAGAACTGAAACATATGATTTTGATTTTTTTTCCGAGTACATGTACTTGATTACCTATATTACTAAATGATAATTGGACGTTCCATAGAGTACTTGATTACTCAGGCACTCGTTCCCATACCTACATATTATGTTTTACACACCACCCAAAGATAGTCTTTGAAATATAAAAGGGAAAAAAGTAAGTGCTTGTTGCATGCAGGTGCTCCCTGTTGCATAATCTTTTTGTTTCTTTTAAATCTTCACCACACAGTCATGTCTTTTAACAACTCTGAAGACAAAGGCTTATTAAAACATTGTGGGAAAAGGAGAACATGCTGGTAACCAGCATTTTCTCCATTTCCAACAGTGTTTTCTGTACTATCATTGACAGAAACTTTCATTTGAACTACAGTTATTTTGTTGTCTGCAAACGCTTTTAATTTGGTTAAAGTCCAAAATGTTGTTGTTTGGTAAAGAGTGAAAAAGAAGCAAGTTTTCCTTTATCAAATCATTTTCCTTGTGTTGCATGTACACGTCATTTGTTAGTTTAAATTTGCTTGTATTGCAATACCTTAGTACCAAATAACTCCTTTTCTTTTATACTTTTCAGTTGTTTATAGAAATCTAACAGTGAATTATATCCTTATAATTCATGGGTGGATGTTATGATTCACTGGTGAATGTTATAACTTTTATTTTTGACATACCATCGATATTTACGGATATTTAGAGAACATGAATGAATTTTTAGCAGATGAAAGTCTTGTTTTTTGATATAGTCAACATTACTCATGAAGTCATTATCATAACTGGTCCATATCAGACTAGATCTAATAGATCTGTTTCGCTTGAAAAAAGCACTTTTTTCTCACAATAAGCAAAAATTAAACCTGAAAAGAAAAGTTACAGTAAGGAGCATAAAAGAAATAAGATAATTGTCTGTTTCAGTGTATGATCAAAATTTCTTTCATCTCGTGAAAAGCAAAGGCCATATTTTCACTCATGGTTTTGCCACTCATGAAAATATAGCTCTTGCTTTTCACTAGATGAAAGAAATTTCGATCATATACTGAAACAACATAGAGGAAGAAGGCTTTTGAAAACTATGTGAAAAAAGGAGAAATACTGGTTATCAAGGACTATCTCCTTTTCTATCAGTGTTTTTCACCCGTTCAAAGTCCAATTGCATCATTTAAAAGAAAAAAAAAGGAAATGCTTTGAATGTGGAAAAGTCTAAAATCTTGTCATATTGTACAGATTCGAGATTTAGCTCTTAATGTGATGCATACCCCTTTTCATTGACATTTTTACAGGGTTATTTATCGCAGACCAGAATGTGAAAAAGAACAACTTCGGATACAGAAGTGCAGCTTACACTAGACAGAACCCTAATGGGAACAGATATGGTTATGAATGTCCAGAGGAGAGGGACTACTTTCCATACTGGCATCCCACTCAGTGGAAGGATATTGCCATTTTAGCAGAAAATAGTTCTATGTGCAAGTATGTGATTCACATCCATCTCTATTGAAGTTTCATATATACTTTAATGTTTAAGCCATGCTATGTGAAAAGGGGGTTCAATGCATGTACAATAAAGTATCAACCCATGTCAACCTGCACAGTCCACTGTTTGTAAATTTTCTGCATGTTCAAGGACCATTCTACTGTATGATTCTGCCGGTTTGTAGGCAAAACAAATGGATATTCTGCGATAACTTGCTTTATGTAATGCATTACTAAGATGCATTAATTCCCCTTTTCCCACAGCATGGCTAATTTATAATAGTTAATAAACAGTTTATAACATTTCAAAGTAAGTACAGGAGACGTCCTTCTGATAATGACTAGAATTATCCTAAAAGTCCTTCGTAAAATTGTTACAAACTTGAACTATTTTATAAACCCTGAGAAAAACATCTTTTGAAAACATTACGGGAAAAAGAAAAAATGCTGGTACCAGCATTTTCTACCTTACCCACAATGTTTTCTACTGTTTCTCAATTTGAGCCTTATTTAACTCTTTACTAAACAAAAAATTCTACACTGGTCCAAATTGAAAGCATATGTAGACAACATATCAAATTTAGCTGAAATTATGGTAATTGTCTGTGAAAGTGTAGAAAACCTTGTGGAAAAGCAGAAAATGCTGGTTACCAGCATTTTCTCCTTTTCCCACAATGTTTTCTACCCTATCAAAGACAGATCACATCATTTGAACCACACTTTATTTTTTGTCTGCAAATGCTTCTCAGTATGGGCTAATCTAAATTTTTTCATGCGGTAAAGCGTTCAGGGATATTTTGAAATGCTGTTAAAGAGCCATGCTCTGGTAAAAGGAGATCTAATGCATCTCTATGATGCATTTTACCAAGCTAGTCATCACATAGTTAATAATTGACTGGATCTGGAGGTACAAAGGGCCATTACCATGCAGAAAATAGACTAACGGCAAAAAGTTTCAACCCATGTGAGTCTTCGCGGATTGCGCAGACTGATACTGGTCAACACCTTTTGCAGGTTCATTAAGCATCACTTTCACAGAGCATTGCAGATGCATTAACCCCCCTTTTCACAGGACATGGTTCAAATGTAAATTTTCGTCTTGTAGCCATTACCAAACGAAGAGTTTCAATGTACAGCCATACCATGAATGTGTGGAGTTTTGGCCTTCGGGAAATAGGAAACATTGGTCCAGGTACAATAATGAAGCAGACTGTACCAAAAATGAAGGAAAGTGGATTCTGTTTCACAATTACCTGGAAAAAGCACCAGGTTTGTTTATGTTTGTAATTATCATTTATTATTTGATAGTTTTGGTTATTAATTGTTGTAATGGTATAAGGTCAAGTTAAATTTATTTGTACAAAGCCAACTTTTAGCATTCATTAATCTTAACCCTTAGGCTGGTAAGCATGACTCAAAAGACCTTTTTTGGATAGTGTAGATAAAGATCAGACTGCACAGAATATGCAGTCTGATCTTTGATCTACACTATCCAAGAAGGAGATATCCTTCCCTGAAAACTACCTTTGAAGTAGCAGAATTCATATTTTTGTCAGCTTGAAAGTTTCATTTCACTTATTTAGCAGGTTAGGAGTTAACCTACAGGGAAATACTACCAAAAGTTTTTTTCTTTTTTCTTATTGTCTTTCTTCGTTACTGAAGAATTGCCACTATTGCCCAACTTAATTAATTGATAAACCATTTTTTAAGTTTGGTCAAATCATATAAATCTGAATAGCTCCCTGTAACCTTTCACCACACAATGTCTACTTTTAAGGACCTTGAGGAAGAAGGTTTTTGAAAAGATTGCATTTTCTCCTTTTCCCCACAATATCACTTTCTCTTTTAAAAGCAAATTTCAATTCTTTGGTCATGTTTGTTTTGTTGTCTGCAAATGCCTCAATTTAGACAAGCCTAAAATTTTGTCGTTTGTTAAAGAACAAGGTACCATATAAATCATTACCACACAATCCCGACTTTTAACCCAAGAATGAAGCCTTTTGAGACCATTGTGGGAAAAGTAGAAAATGCTGGTAGCCAGCATTTTCTCTTTTTCCTACAATGTTTTGTACCCTTACCTTCAGTTTTTCAGCCACATTTGTTTTGTCATCTGCAAAATGCTTACAATTTGGAGCTGTCTACAATTTTGCTGTGTGGTAAATGAATTAAACATGTTGTACATATAATTGTTTCAGACCTCTGTGTTGTCACAAATGTGAGAAGTTGTTTTTACTAATCTGTGCCCTTTTTTGTCCTAAATTTACGCAGAAATTACATCAAAGGCTGCCTGTGAACAGAGGTCAGGGGCAGTAAAGTATGTTTGGGGAATCCCATATGATGCTGCCCTCAAAAAGAATAACTTGAACCAAGAGACATGTCTTGTTGCCTTGGAAACACCAGATTGTTTTGAAGCACCATGGTCCAGGTAAAGATCATTTAACTATTACATAACTGATTCCTCTGTGTCTTAAAGCAGCCACCCTTTGAAAACATTTGGTCAAAAACATAAAATAAATACATACATACATACATACATACTTAAAAACAGTGACAACAGCAGAAGGTGCTTATTATCACCAGTTTCTCCTTTGGCCACAATGATTTCAAATGTGACCTTGTGTTAAGCATGAAAAGTTGTATACAGGGGTATTTAGTTGGTTTTGCTAATTTTTGCTATACTTTTTGTCAAACAATAGGAAAGACATCACGTTATGTTGAGTCATTTAATAGTGAGTACTGGATGTTTTCTTTGACTTTTATAGTGTCACAGTAACCAATCTCTCTCTCTCTCTCCCTCCCTCTCTCTCTCTGTTTTTCTCTCTCTCTCCCCCCCCCATCTTCTGGGAATCTCTTCTCTAACAACAAATTATATGTAAAGTTATTATTTTTGAAAACCTAAAGGGTGGTAATGTGTATTTAAGTTTTACTTTATTTTTACAGGTCAAATCACCTTGGTAATGGTCGCCATGATGTCAAAGCTCTGACATATACATGGTTATTACCGCATTTCCCATCAGGCCGAGAGCAAAAGTGTATATATAGAATGAGGTAGATTTTTAAGTTACATTCTTTTTAACTGTTTACCAGAGGACAAAATTTAGACTGGTCCAAATTGAAAGCATATGCAGAAGGCAAATTAACTCTTTTCCAAATGACAAAATTTTGGACTTGTCGAAATTGAAAGCATTTGCAGATGACAAAATAAACGTTACTCAAAAATTTAAAAGTGTCCTGGGAAGGTAAGGAAACATTGTGGGAAAAGGAGAAAATGCTGGTTACCAGCATTTTCTCCTTTTCCCACAATGTTTTCAAAAGCCTTCCTCTTCAGGGTCGTTAAAAGTTGGGGCTGTGTGGTAAAGAGTTAAATGATATTAAAATGATTGGATTTTCTTAATTTCAGATCTAACATACACTCGAGCCATGCTCTGGTTAAAGGGGGTTAACTCTTTACCAAACGACAAAAATTTAGACTGGTCCAAATTGAAAGGCTTTGCAGACGACAAATTAAATGTAACTGAAATGATGATTTTTCTTTTAGATCGAGTAGAAAACATTGTGGGAAAAGGAGAAAATGCTGGTTACCAGCATTTTCTCCTTTTCCCACAATGTTTTCAAATGCCTTCTCTTACAGGGTCGTTAAAACTTGGGATTGTGTGGTAATGGGTTAAATGCATCTCTGTGATGCATTATACCAAGCAAGACATCACATAACTATGGATCCGTGAAATCCATTTTGTCTAACAGTTGACTGAATCCTGAGGTAGAGTGGTCCTTTGCCATGCAGAAAATTTACAAATAGCAAAAGGTTTCGACCCATGTCAGCCTGTGCAGAATGGGCAGGCTGATATGGGTTGATACCCTTTGCAGATGCAGTAAGCCCCTTTTTTCAAAGAGCATGGTCCATTTAATTTATAGGGGCAATTTTTTCAGATATAGCGTATCAACAAAGAGTATTTTGTTATATTTTTAGATATAACACATTTTTAAATGATAATTTTCAGATAAAACATACATATTTTGGGCAATATTTACAGATATAACATTTCAACAGATGATTATTTTTGTGATATTTCCAAATATACATTTTTAGCAATATTTACAGATATAACATATATCAACAGATGATTATTTTGTGATATTTCCAAATATAACATACATTTTTATACGCCTGTCGAAGACGGGCCGTATTATGGGATCACCCATGGCGTACGGGCGGGCGGGCAGGCAGGCGTCCGTCCGGGCGGGCGGCGTCCAGTTCTTTGTCCGGAGCATAACTTTGTCATCTCCAGTCCAATTGACTTGAAACTTGGCATTTGTGTTTGTTGCGATAATATGGAGTGCAGTGCGAAAGAACCATAATTCTACCTCGTGCTATCTGAGTTATTTCCCTTTGATCGTCATTTTTACAGCATTTAGTGCTTGTCCGGAATATAACTTTGTCATCTCAAGTCAGAACGACTTCAGACTTGGTATGCATGTTTGTTGCAATATTACGGAGTACAGAGCGCAAGAACAATAACTCTACCTAGCGCAGATTTTGAGTAATTCCACGTTGATCTTCATTTTTACAGTCCAGTTCTTTGTCCGGAGCTTAACTTTGTCATCTCCAGTCCGATTGACTTGAAACTTGGCATTTGTGTTTGTTGCAATAATACGGAGTGCAGTGTGAAAGAACCATAGCTCTACCTTGTGCTGTATTTCAGTTATTTCCCTTTGATCATCATTTTTACAGCATTTTCTGCTTGTCCGGAATATAACTGTCATTTTTAGTCTGAACATCTTTAAATTTGGTATGCATGATTGTTGAAAAATTATGGAGTGCAGTGCACAAGAACCATAATTCTTCCTAGCACGAATTTTGAGTTATTCCCCTTAGATCTTCATTTTTATAGCATTTCTTGCCTGTCCGGAGCATACCTTTTTCATCTTAAGTAGGAATGACTTGAAATATGGTATGCTTATTTGTTGCAATATTTGGAAGTGCAGTGCGCAAGAATTGTAACTACCTTGTGCTGTCTTTGAGTTATTTCCCTTTGATCGTCATTTTTACAGCATTAAGTGCTTGTCTAGAATATAACTGTCATCTCAAATCAGAACGACTTCAGACTTGGTATGCATGTTTGTTGCAATATTACGGAGTACAGTGCGCAAGAACAATAACTCTACCTAGCACGGATTTTGAGTAATTCCACTTTGATCTTCATTTTTACAGTATTTCTTGCTTGTCCGGAACTTTGTCACCTCAAGTCAAATTGACTTGAGACTTGGTAAACATGTTTGTTGCAGTTATGAAAAGTGCAATGCACTGGAGCCGTAACCTTACCTAATGCCCTTTTGGAATTATTGCCTATTCATTATTCTTTTTTTTACAGCTTTTCATGCTTCTCTACAATATAACTTTGTCTTTTCATGTTGGAATGACCTGAAACTTTATATGCATGTTTCCTTAACATTAGACATTCATGCCTATTTCAATCACTTACATGATTTCTGCTGCACTACTATTTTCCTCTACCTGCCCTTTACGATTATTATTCCCCCTCGACAACTGGCGGTGGGACAGGCGTATCTTGCGACAATTTGCCGCTCTTGTTTGGGCAATATTTTCAAATATAACATACCAACAGATGATTATTTTGTGATAACAAATATAACATACATATTTTGGGCAATATTTACAGATATAACATATCAACAGATGATTATGATCCTTACTTTACGGACTCCAAGCAGAATGCAAACAAAAAGCAGGGTATCGTGCCACCTGTCCAAGACAATAAGCAAGAAGATGTTGGCGGACCAACCAAGTTACAGATGGCTTTGAACACAGATCAGACAGGCAGAGTATTTCAGGTATGTTAATTCAGAGCACTTCCAGTTACCCAATAAACGTTTAACACACAATCCGGAGTTTAAATAACCCTAACCCAAAAGACTTTTGAAAACATTCTGGGATAAGGAAAAAATGCTGGTAACCAGCATTATCTCCTTTTCCCATGATGTTTTCTTGCCCTTCAAAGACACATCTAAACATTGGAGTCACACCTGATTTGTAATGTGCACCTGCTTTAAATTTGGGTCAGTCTAAAATTTTGTCCTGTGGAGAAAGGGCCTTTTACAGCTATAGTTGCGTTTGCTGCCAGTGTAGATCAAGATCAGACAGCACAAAACATGTAGTCTGATCTTTGATATAGACTGTCCTGTGAGCTGAAACATCATAGACCAAAGCAACTATGAAATTGCAGTTATGTTGGTTTTATTTCTAAACTGTAAATGTCTGTAGGGTTGATTCAGTGCTCTAAGGATTTAAACAAATAACTATAAATTTTTGTAAAATTTTTTTATGTTCTTGCACCTGACAGTTTTTTGGAACTTTTAGGGACGTGAAGTGTTTGCAGTTGACAAAGAGTTAATCTTGTAAAAACTATATGCAAATTGTCCTTTTATACAAATGAATAAAAGTTTGTTTCCTTTCCTTAAAATGTATCACCTTTTAGGTTATCTTTACTAGTTTTTGATAACAAAAGGTCTAAATTAGCTTTTTATATGGGTGTGAGGGGAAAACAGGATGGATCAATTTGAACAAGTATCACTTATTTCTTTATCTAAATTTGTTTTGCATCAATTTCAGGATAGATCTCACATATTTAAACTTATTCCAAGAGTCCAAGAAATGGGGAGGTCTCGCATTTACAACATCAATGTCCGTGGAAAAAGGGGAAACATTGTACAAGTGTACCCTGCTGTAGAATATGATTTTACACCAAATAGGCTTACAGTGACAAGCAATGACCTAGTGCATTTTCAATGGACAGGTAAAGTATAGATTTTTAAACATGCTCAGTGGAAAGGGGGTTTAATGCATATGCAAAAGGTATTGACTCAGGTCGCTGACCTGGGTCAAAACTTTTTGTTTTTGGTCAATTTTATGCGTGTCCAAGGACCATTTTACCTAATGATTCATTCAGATGGAGGGAGACAAAGACAAAATGAATTTTATGGATACGTAAGTATGTGATTGCTTGCTTGGTATAATACATCACAGAGATATATTAACCCCCCCTTTTGACAGAGCATTGCTTATTTATGTAGGTTTTTATTCATAGAGGATCTTACATGAGTGTTTATGTATTATCATTTTTATCAAACGAGTTGACTAAAATTGTATGACGCGAGCCTTGGCAAGCGTCAAATACATTTTAGTCAACGAGTTTGATAAAGATGGTAATACATAAACATGAATGTGAGATTCTATTTATCACTTAAGACAAACGACAGACAGAAAAATACCCTGCATCATCACCTTTAGTCTCTATACCATTCACGGGTCCATGTTTACCTTGTAGTTTGGTTTCAAATGTGTATATACACAACTAGATAGTTCTGTGACATATACACCAAAAGAAGAGAGAAATAGTTTATAGAGGCGTTAAGTCCACCTATTTCAGCAATAATATTGATTTAAAGAGACTTCCGCTGCATTTTTTCGTTTTTATCAAACATGAAAATCAAAAACTTTCCACGCGGATACTTCTTAGCAACAATGACGTCATTCTTCCATGACACGGCTTAGCAGTACAAATTCCTGCGCATTGCTGTGGTTGGTATCTCTGGCTCCACACGCTCATGAATGAAAATTGATCAGAACCGGGACCCAAAAAACGATAATACACTAGCGTATTATGAAAAATAAGTCATGGATTTAATACACTGCAGGAGGAGGTTTATTTTGATAAATAATGATAGATGTATACTATAAAGGTTTCAACTCTGTACTGAGTAATGAAACTCTAGGATTATCCATATTGAAAGCATTTGCAGACAACAAGTTAAATTATGGTTAAAATGATGGGATTCTTCATTGATAGGGTAGAAAATATTGTAAGAAAAGGAGAAAATGCTTGTAACAAGCACTTTCTTCTTATTGCATGATGTTTTTAAAAGCCTTCTCTCTCTAGGTCCTAAATAATTCCACATCTTTAGGACCTAGAGAGAGAAGGCTTTAGGGTTAGAGAAAGGGTTAGTTATAAATTATAAAGAATGGGACAGCATATCCACAATATATATAAAGAGTGGGACAGAATATCCACACAGTTGAAATTTGGGATAGTACCTCTATACTGTAACCACCTTGCCTTGTGTTCATAAACATTTCTTAAGCATACTTAGCACAGAACCACACTCAGGAAAGAGCCCCAGGCTTTTGATTGGTCAGTTACATATACACAGAACAACTCAGAAGTTTGTGATTCTCTCTTTGAAGTAGAGCATTTTGTTGAGTAATCTGACTTTTGTAACCCCAAGGAAAAAAGCTTTCAAAAACAATATGGTAAAAGGAGAAAATTTTATTATCCACCAGTTTCACCTTTTCCAACAATCTACTTTTTCAAAGATAAATACCATCACGTGAGCCAGGTTTATTCTGTTGCCAGCAAATGCTTTCATTATAAGCAAGGCTGAAACTTTTTATCAGGTGAAGAGTTAAATGCAATGTTAGAAGCATAGAGCCTGATCAGTTGCTTCATTTGTTGGTAGTTCTGCAAATTTGCATACATTGTTGTGGAACAAACTTCTCAAAGAGTTTTCAGATTTTATTGAACTTTGATAAGAATGATAAGTAAGCTCATTTTTTCTGCTAGTCTCATGTTAGGTATTTTTTTCATTGTATTATTATATGTTTTTCTTCCTTTTTATGTCACTTATTTTAATTTTCTCCATAACAGTAGATCTACTTGCTTTCATTGTAACAATTACTATTTTATCACATAACCTACCTTGTTTTCAGTGTAATATACCCATTACGAATTTTCTTATCTTATAAACGTTTGATATCATGTTTGTGTGACGTCATTTTTGACATCATTTTGTACCTATTTCATAGATTGAAGTGAATGGGCTTTATGGATATTACCGCGGGTTCATCTATAAATGGTTTTGCATCATCTGATCTATATTTCGTGAAATATCATTATGTTATAAAAAGAATCTGACATTCGTTGGCGTTTGAGATAAAATTTTATTAAACTCGTCAAGGAAAAATGTTATTAAGCTCGCCAAAGGCTCGCTTAATAACATTTCCCTAGACTCGTTTAATAAAATTTTATCTCAAAAGTCAACTCATGTCAGATCGTATATATAATCTGTATTTTCATTAATGCCTTATGTACAGCTATTCATTTGCATGTAACCATATTATTTTTCGTTAGGTTTGAAAGAAACTGTAAAGTTTAATCCTTTTCCACCCAATGGTCTTCTTTTTCCACCATGTTTTCTACCCTATCAAAGACAGAAATTATCATTTTAGCAGCCTAATTTGTCGTCTCCAAATACTTCCAATTTGGTATGGTCCAACGCTTTGTGTTTTGGTAAAGAGTTAAGTTATTAAAGCATTGTCTATTGTCTTAATTTATGCCAAAAAGGCAGATCATCACATTAGTTATTTTATAGAGTATGAACAGTAAACTTATTTCATTTGATGTTTTGCAGGATCAAACACTCACAATAATGGTGGAGGAGGTGGGGATGGTCAAGCTGGAGACGATGGAGAGGGAACTGGAGGTAAATATCTTCTTCTTTAAACCATAACCAGAGGATCCCATGTTTTTACAACCTTAACCCATTCCCAAACGACAATATTTTAGGCTTGTCCAAACCGAAAGCATTTGCAGACGACAAAATAAAAGTGACTGAAAATTTAAAATTTGTTTGTGTAGGGTAGAAAACATTGTGGGAAAAGGAGAAAATGCTGGTTACCAGCATTTTCTCCTTTTCCCATAATGTTTTCTAAAGGCTTCTTTCTCAGGGTCGTCAAAAGTAGGGATTGTGTGGTAATGGGTTAAGAAGAAGGCGATTGAAAGCTTTGTGGAAGCATTTTCACATTTTCGTCTTTTCTCACACTGTCTCTTATCCTTTCAAATGACAAATTGTAGCACTTGAGCAACAATTAATTCTCATGCAAATGGTACAAATTGAAAGCATAATTATGCAGATGACAAATCTAAAGAGGCTAAAATAACAAAATTGTTGTTGATAGGGTAGAAAACATTGAAGGAAAAGGAGAAAAATGCTGGTTACCAGCATTTTCTCCTTTTCCCACAATGTTTTCATATGCCTTTTTCCTCAGGACTGTTAAAACCTTGTGTGGTAAAGGGTTAACTTGCAGCTTTTAAATGATCTCTTATGGACAGGTCTAAAATTTTTTTATCTGGCTAAGAGTTTAAAAATATCCTTCGTAATTAACCTCTGACGTCTTTTGTTAAAGGTGTGGACATCGATCAATAGTCATGTTCACAAACTAATCTAATTTTAGTTCTGATCATAAAATTTGAGACAAGTCATTTGGTTGGCTGAGAAGAAAGTTTCAGCTAATCAAATGTTTAACCTTGGAAATATGAAAATTTGTTTGATTCCGAGTTTTTTAGCATGATTTCAACATGATTTCACCCCGGTTGCAAGGGCACATAACCATGTGTTCCTGGAATTTATCAGTACTTTGCACAGCTTTCTAAGCCACTAGCTGCTTTCCTACATGGACATTATGGAAACAGTTGTCAGTAGTAAGAAGGAATGATTCTTGTTGTAGTATTGACTGGATCAACAATCCTTTGAAAGAATTAGGTTAAGCTAGGAATTGTACCAGCAACCTCTTGAATTCAAGCTCTCCATATTATGTCTGAGCAAGCTGGTGTGGCAAGTTAGAACAAGCCTGTAATATTAGACAGATTACAGAAATTTTATTTCATTCGAGCCATGTTCTTGTAACAGAGGGTTTATTGTGTCCCATAATGTATTGTACCAAACCAGACATCACATGATCATGGTATCTATTGAATCCTTTTTCCTCTACAACCTGCTGAATCATTAGGTAGATTGATCCTTGGGCATGCAGAAAATTGACCAGTAGCAAAAAGTTTTAACCCTTGTCAGCCTGCAGGGAATGTGCAGGCTGACATTGGTCAATATTTTTTGCAGATGAATTTAAAAAAAATCATTTTCATAGAGCATGGCTTACGTATAAGTTTGCCATGAGTAAAACAGGAAAAAGTAGCAGATATGCGACACTTCATCATTTGACATTATGTATAGGTACAGACAGAAACAATGTCGCAGAAATAAGAGATTTGAATGACAACTTACCTCTTCCTTATGAACAAACTACAATGTGGCAGAATGCTGAAGTGATATGGATACACCATAGGAAGTCTGATGTTTCCTCAAAAGACCTGGCTTTGTATTTTGCATCATCTGGTTATTACAGGTATGAGTTCTACCAAATTTCGTAAATCTTTACCTCACAATCATATTATTTAACGACCCTGAAAATATTGGACTGAAAGCAGCATAAAGCTTAATTTTGCTCAAAGGGGTAAAAAAAATACTATGTCTTTCATAAGTCATGTTTAGAATAGTGAGAGCTGTATCCCTTAATTCAGTGTGAATTCAAGATTATATAGTATATGTGACTTAAAGTTCTCAAGTTCTGCCACTACATACGTATGGTTCTAGTCACAGAGAAATTTCCATTATCAACAAAATGGCATGTAAAAGCTTTTTTCTATCCTTTTTACAGTTGTTTTAAAAAAGCTGACTGCGCCAATCTTGCTGATGACACTGTGGAGAATAAAAAAGAAGAATTACAGAACCAGTTGAATAATGCACCAGCGTCATTTGCAGGAGCTGTACTGAAATTCAAGAAAGGGACATATCATTATTTATGTACAAGAAACAACAATTTTACCAACAGGTCCCAAAAAGGTAGCTTGTATGTGAAATAAACAAGCTTAGACATCTGACAAAATTTCCATGTTCTGATATTCTTTATTTAACCCTTTACCACACAATCCCAGGCTTTAATGACCCTGAGGATGAAGCCTTTTGAAAATATTGTGGGAAAAGGAGAAAATTCTGAAAAACCAGCATTTTCTCCTTTTTCCACAATGTTTTCTACCCTATCAAAGACAGATATCATCATTTTAGCATCATTTGTCGTCTGCAAATGCTCTCAATTTGGTCCAGTCCAAAATTTTGTCATTTGGTAAAGAGTTAAAAATGCAGAAAAAGTAAGGTAAAATGATTGGATTATTTGATACTTCATTTGAAGTAATGAAGAAAGGATATTTCCATATAAATACAGTGAAGTAGCAGTTCTAATTAAATTGCTTGTATGAGCTAGTAGAACATGATAGTGTACTGCTTTTGTAGAAAAATTCTAATTCCCATAAATGAATTTTTCTTTACATCTAAAGAAGTTGAAAAACACATACATACGGAGGGACTTATCATTTGATGTTTCTATCTTTCTTGTAGTTGAGTCATGACAATATGTCCCTTGCCTCACAAATGCTCATTTCTAATTAATGCTGTTAGATAATATAAAGCAGTCAGGAGAGGCTTTCCTTGTATGTCAAAGTACTTGTTTATCACCATAATGACATACTAGGTTTTCATCAAATTCAAAATTTCAAAACTAGCAATGTGATTGATCAAAAGGTATAATCTCAACCAATCGGATTGCTTAGAATTGAGGTTCTAGTTTTTAGTTTTTTCTTTTAAACAAAGAATTATTATTAGCATTTAACCCTTTACCATATAATCCCAGCTTTTTACGGTTCTGAGAAAGCTCTTGAAAACATGATGGGAAAAGGACAAAATGCTGGTAACCAGCATTTTCACCTTTTCCTATTTATTTTTCTACCCTATGATAGACAAATTCCATCATTTGAGCCTCATTTGAATTGTTGTCTGCAAATGCTTTCAATCTGAACAAGTGTAAAATTTTGTTTGTTAGATAAAGAGTTGAATAACCTTGCACAGAGTAAATTTGCCTTTGCATAATTATAATGTGCCTTGTGATAAATATAGTGAAAAAGCATAGTAACATTCCATGTCAGGTTCTTTGTGTTTGTTATAACTTATTACATTTACAAAATATTGTGGAAAAAGGCTACTTTTGCTATCATGTTCTTGATTTACATAGTCAGTATTCTGACAGAAAGTCTTGCATTAGCTCAAAACGTCAAAGTTTTGGACTGGACCAAATTCAAAGCATCTGCAGACAACATATTAAATGTTGCTAAATTGATGATTTCTGTCTTTGATACATGAGAAGAATTAAAAAAATGGAGGCAAAAGGAGAAATTACTCAATATGAGAAATTCCTCCTTTTACCTCAGTGTTTTGAATTAAAATGTTCTGCAGTTGTTTTCAGGAAAATGCAGATGTAGTAGGTAATGACTTATGTGATTTTGTAGTTTACAATGAGAACAGTAGATTTAAGATGGTAGGTTTAGCAAAAAAGTACAAAGAATCAAAGATTGTTTTTTCTTATGTGTGTGTGTGTGGTTTTTACCACTGATTGTTTATTATTTAAATTACTCTGTGCCTTTTTATATGCAGTTGTTGTTTTCCAATTAACAAAAATGTGCTGTATGGATTAATATATTATATATTCACTGAATGGTAAAAGTGGAGAAAGTTTAGGTGACTGTATGATGTTGATTTACAAGGATCAAACACATTAATATTGAGCAAATACGGCTTGTTACAGTCATGCAATTTGCAGCTTTTGAAAACATTGTTGGTCAAGAAGCATTTGCTTGTTACTAGCAAATGCTCCTTTTCCCACATTTTTGTATTTCTGTTGCTGTTCCTACCTGCTACATGTACTTATGCTAGTCATTAATTGACCTGAAATTATCGTTAAGTTATAGTTCATTGTTTGTTTTGAATTCTAGAAATGTGTCATAGCTAACCCTTTCCCAAACAAGCATGTAATAATTGAATAGTTTGTTTTAAATTCTAAAAATGTGTCATAGTTTAATCCTTTACAAAACAAAACATTGTCCATTTGAGGAGACACTCTGGACGTAGGCTCTAGGTAGGATCTTATTCTTAACACTTTATCAGAGGACAAAAATTTTAGTCAATCCAAATTGGAAGCCAACAAAATAAAGTGACTGAAAAATTAAAATTTGTTTTGGGAAGGATAGAAAACATTGTGGAAAAAGGAGAAAATGCTGGTTACCAGCATTTGCTCCTTTTCCCACGATGTTTTCAAAAGGCTTCTTTCCCTGGGTCATCAAAAGTCCGGATTGTGTGGTAAAGGATTATGGGAGTTGTCTTTGAAAGTAGAAAACAGTGTGGAGAATTGAGAAAATGCTGGTTACCAACATTTTCTCCTTTTCCCACAATGTTTTCAAAAACTTTCTACATTAGGGCCATGAAAAGACAAGATTGTATGGTAAAGGGTTAAGGATTTCTAATGGAATGAAAGGAGTATCAATTTTTTGTGCCATGTTTGTGTTTATATGTGTTCAATTGTGGCATTGATTTGATTGTTATTGTTTAATTATATCAAAATATTCTTATGTCTGGCTGGTACAGACTGTAATGATTAGTCTCAATTTTTTGTATATATATAATAAACTTTACATAAAATACAGAATTTGTTTGTTTGAATTTTGTTTTACAGTCCTGGTGTGACTCCAGTGCTCTATTTTGAACAATAGGTAGAGGACTTCTAAATGAAGCTACACGCCAAAATTTCAAATTCATCCAGATTGAAAGCATTTTTAGATGCTGAATAAAATATAGCTAAAATCAAAGGAGTTGTCTGATAGGGAAGAAAACTTTGTGGGAAAAGGATTAAATGCTGCGTACCAGCATTTTCTCTTTTTCCCACAAAGTTTTCAAAAGGCTTTTTCCTTAGGGTAGTTAAAACTCAGGATTGTATTGTAAAGGTTTAACTCTTTACCAAACGACAAAATTTTAGACTTGTCCAAATTGAAAGCATTTGCAGACGACAAAGTAAACATGACTCAAAAATTGAAACTTGACTTTAGAAGACATTGTGGGAAAAGGTTACCAGCATTTTCTCCTTTTCCCATGATGTTTTCAGAAGTCTCCTTCCTCTGGGTGGTAAAAACCAGGGATTGTTTGTTAAAGGGTTAAAGGAATTTGTGACACACAACACATGCTGATGGACACTGACTGACAACATCAGCTTGTCTTCAATATTCATGGTAAGTAAACAAAAACAGGATGGCAATCAGACATGTTGGATTGCATACTAGTATTCCTTGCAGCCTGATACTAATCTATACTGTCTGCAAAAGTACCTGGTTAGCCTTCACACTGTTCAGAGTACATTCATTTGTACAGGTTTTATATACAGAAATTGGTTTTACAGGAAAGCAAAAGCTAAAAAATACAAGAACACAAAACAGTAAAGTCATCATACAATCATTTAAATTTCACTGATTACAAAAATCACAACATGCAGATAGAATACTAGATTTGTAATGACTGATTTGTAATAGATTTGTTTCTGAACAGACAAAAACACTGTTGGAAAAGGAGAAACTGTTGATTACCAGAAAATTTTCCTTTTTTCCCAGAATGTTTTCAAAATCCTTTTCCCTCAGGTTCTTTAAAACTCAGGATTGTGTAGTAAAGGGTTGTGATGGCATCTAAATAGATAAACTGTTTTAGAAATTGATTAAAATAAAGATAAATGGCAATCCGAGATATTGAACTGTACAAGTCGACGATCTTACTTCATGTCCTATGCTTTCAGTATATTCTGTGAAGTCTGATCTCAGTCTACATGTACACTATAAGCAAATGTATCTTTCATTTTTATTTGTTTCATATGGAGGAATGGGTTTAAGAGGAAAGCAAAAGCTAAATAAGAGCACCGCATGTGGGTGTCAACACTTGGCTGCAGTTGCTTGATTTTTCAGTGAAAAAAGGGGCATAACTGTGTTAAAAATATTTTGATGGTTACCTGCCCGTGTAGATAGTGAACATTTGAAGTAAACATCTTCAGTAATGACAGAGATATTATAAAATGTCAAAGTTTTTGAAAATGTCAAAGTTTTCGCACAAAGATGACGCAGATGTCCACCCCAGGGCTTCAGCTATGCTTCGATATTTTCTTCTAAAACAGCTCAGCTAAACATTCAAATAAACAAACAGTAAAATCATCATACAGTCATTTAAATTTCATAGGTTACAAAAGTCATAATCAACATGCAGATAGAACACTTCCCATATAATTTATGGGTGAAATTTTCTTAAGTTCCTTATTTAATAACATGGTCAAAATAGAATACAACTGGCCCTTACAGTGCCAAACAAGTCTTTGACAAAACACATGTACATCACAGATTTTCCCTTTACCAGATGACAACATTTTGCACTTTTCCAAATTGATAATATCTGAAGACAAATGTGGCTCAAAGTATAGGATTTGTTTTTAGATAAACAGAAAACTTTATGGGAAAAGGAGAAAATGTTGGTTACCAGCATTTTCTCCTTTTCCCACAATGTTTTCATGAGCCTTTTTCCTCAAGGACTTCAAAAAATCAGGATTTTTGATGAAGGGTTGCACAACAATAATCAGTTCCTACGCAATGTAACCAGCATTCTGTATCCCCATGTTTTGTGTCCCCATGGCTGTGTTAGCTGGCATGGTAGAAAGGGTGGGGTATACTGTTGGATCTTTAGGTTTCTTTATCTTTAATATCACGTAAATGCCAACAGCAACCACAACAAACAGGACAGCACCACCTACAACTCCTCCTACAATGGCACCTACATTGTCAGAATCCTCAGTCACTTGTTCCTGTGCTATTTGGGCTGAAATATGACAAGTACAATAAACAGAGGATATTTGTTTGCGCCGTTGCTCGTGAAAATATTACTGATGATGTTCACTTGATGAAATAAATTTTGATCTTTCACCCCAAAAAGAAAAAAACAAGTAACCTCTATTAATTTCATGCTTTTAACCCCTGTTTTGTAGAGGATAATTGTCTGTTTCGGTGTATGATCAAAATTTCTATCATCGAGTGAAAAGCAAAAGCTAATTTTGACCAGTGGCAAAGCCACGAGTAAAAATATGGCTTTTGCTTTTCACTAGATAAAAGAAATTTCGATTATACGCTGAAACAATTATCCTGTTTCTTTTATGCTCTTCACTTTAACCTTTTTTTTTACGTCTAATTTTTGCTCATGCTGAAAAATATGTGCGTTTTTCAAGCAAAATAGATCTATTCAATCCAGTCTGATATGGACTAGCTGTGATTATGATGTCATTAGTGATGCTGATTATGTCATAACATGTGATGCTCACCCGCTAAAAATTCATTCATGATCTATCAATATCCATGACCTGTGTCAAAAATAAAAGTTAAAAAATTCACTGGTGAATTATAAGGATATAATTCACTGTTAGATTTTTACAAACTACTGAAAAGCATAAAAGAAAACAAACTTGCATCACAAGAAACCAACTGGCCAGCTACATGTATGACAACATAGTATAGGTAGAGTAACTAATGCAGACAATACATTGAGGTGTACAATAACTGTGAAGTTTTTACTCTTAATCACACAATCCCATGTTTTCAAGACCCATTAAAAAGGAAGGCTTTGAAAGAATTGTGGGAGAACAAAAAAAATGCTTGTGACCAATGCTTATTTCTTATCTGCAAATGCTTGAAATTTGGATGAGTCTACAATTTTGTCATCTAGGAAAGACATAATGTAAATGAAGAGTTTACCCAGCCTTGATATCTAATCTCACCTCCAGTGCTGGAGATCCGTGTCTGGGTTCCATACAGTGTTAACTGCCATGTGTTGAGTGTATACACTAAAATAACAAAATAATACTTATAATTGTCAGTAAAGGTGACATAATATCCATGTAAAAAGCTATTATAGAGAATAGAGCTGTTAAAGCCTAGCATGTAGTAACTTTTTACCAGAAAACAAAATTTTAGATTCATCCAAACTGAAAGTATTTGCAAATAACAAATGACAATAAAACCTTGTTCAAATGATGAGATTGGCCTCTGAAAGTGAACTAAATGTGGGAAAAGGAATAACTGCTGGTGACCAGCGTCTTCTGCTATTCCCACAGTGTTTTCAACATGTAGTCTTCTCAGGTTGTTACCACACAATACTGAGTTTTAACAAACATGAAAAAGAAGCCTTTTGAAACCAGTGTGGGAAAAAGAGAAAATGCTGGTAACCAGCATTTTCTCTTTTTCCCTTAACGTTTGATTCCATCATTTGAGCCAAATTTGAGCTGCATTTTCTCCTATTCCCACAATGTTTTCTATCCTTCATGGAAAAATCCAGTTATTCTTTCCACATTTACCACAAACGCTTTCAAGTTGGACCAGTCTGAGATTCTGTCATTTGGTGAAGGGTTAAACAAAGAAATGTCTAAGTTTCAGGAGGATAATTCTCTAGTAAGATATCTGAAAATTCTTTCAAACCTTTAGTATATGGTTAGTAGCTGAGCCAAAGTTTAACCCTGTACCACACAATCCAAAGTTTTAACAACTATGAGATAGAAGCCTTTTGAAAAGATTAAGGGAAAAAGACATACAATTTTCCATTAAAATTAAGCAAACGCAGCAAAGCAATGGTACCCACATGCATTGCTCTTGTTTCAATTATATCATTGCAGCCAATGCACCTATCCATACTTTCCTTGACTTTCCTTTACCATTACTTTGCACAATATTCTATCCAAGATACTGGCTGCTTACCTAAATAACCATTGTCAAAACTACAATCAGTAGTGAGAGAGGAATGAATCCCATCATCAATCCTTGGAAAAAAAATTGCCAAGCTGGGAGTTTTAACCAACAACCAGTCTTGAATGCTACTGATTGCGCTATGAGATTTGGCTTGGTACAGAGGTAAATATAATGTTACCGATGCTAGAATCTGCAGTTTCCATCTGGAGCTTCCATGCTCCAGTTGGATTCTCTCCCCATGATAGCAGTGTCATGAAAGTCCATTCTAGATTGCCAGAATAATTGTCATATCTTCTAGGTCTTAACAAGCGACTGATGGTTCCTTGAGGTGAATACAACTTTATCTATAATATAAGAATAATTGTTTTATTGTCAACCTTTCAAAAAAGTACTTACTAGCCTGTGGTGAATACAAAATTAATTAGCCATGCTCTGGTTAATAGGAGTTTAATGTATTATACTAAGCAAGTCATCATATACATGTAGTTATGAATCCATAGGATCCATTTTGTCTAATAACAGACTAAACCAGATAGACTGGTCCTTTGAAATGTAGAAAATTTACCAATAGCAAAAAGTTTCACCCAGGTCAACCTGCAATTCTGTTATGCAAGCTGTAGATTATCTCAACAAGGGACAAAAAGTTATTGCAGCAAGTCCCATTTGAACTATATACATTGATATATATGCATGTCGAAGAATTTACAAATTACCGATTACAGACATTTTGCGTACAGAAATGTTTGCAAATTAAGACACCCCTTTCTTGTTGGTATATGTGTGGTAAAATATGCAAACAGGAAAGTTTGGGAATTTTTCAAATTCGTGAAATCGCAAAAATTTCCACATCGCAAAAATTTCCACTTATACTGTAACCTACGGTACCATCATTCTACCACGGTATGTACTGTTGAAGGACATCAAAACTTGTACATGTTCAAGAGAACTTAGAGTTCCAGAGCAGCCATCACTGATGTATTCACTTGTTATATAGACACCGTTGTCTGAAGTCCTGAAAGAAAATTAAAACATATCCTGAGAACTTGAAAATCTAAAAAATCTCAAAGCCAACTTGTTTTGGTTAACTCTTTACCAAACAACAAAATTTTGGACTTGTCCAAATTCAAAACATTAATTTTGCAGGCGACAAATTAAATGTAGCTCAAAGAGAAAAAATTGTTTGAGGAAGGGTAGAAAAATTCGTGGGAAATGAAGAAAATGCCTGTTACCAGCATTTTTCTCCTTTTCCCACAATATTTTCAAAAGCCTTCCTCAGGGTCTTTAAAACTTGGGGTTGTGTGGTAAAGGGTTAAATGCTTGTGTGCTCAAGGAATTGCTGATAAAACACCATTTGCTATACAACACTCATTAAATTCTCACCAAAGTACATGTAAATAACTTTTAAACCATTAGGTACCAAACAATCCTGAGTTTTACTGAGCTTGAGGAAAAGAGGCATTTGATTGTGGGAAAAGAAGGAATTGCTGGAAACCAGCTGGAAACCCCCTTTTATACCTCAATATTTTCTATCCTTTCAATGAGTTTCAGTGACAGGGTACTAATGACCCTGAGGAAGAAGTCTTTATTGAAAACATTGTTTGAAAAAGGAGAAAATGCTATTGACAAGCATGTACTCCTTTTCCCACAAAGTTTTTAACCAGTTCAAAGACAGAAATAGTGTTTTCAGCAATATTGAATTTGTCGTCTGCAGTTGCTTCCAATTTGGACAGGTCTATAATTTTGGCATTTGGAGAAGAGTTAACCCTTACTGTATTATACCAGGTTTTAATGACCCTAGGAAAAAGGTCTTGAACAACCCTGGGAAAAAAGCCTTTTGAGAACATTGTGGGAAAAGGAGAAAATGCTGGTAACCAGCATTTTCTCCTTTTCCCACCAGGTTTTCCACCTTTTCAAAAACAAATCAATTTTTATCAGATACATTTAACTTGTTGTTTGCAAATGCTTTCAATTTGTACAAGTCTACTATTTTGTCATTTGTTGAAGAGTTAAGCATTTCTAGATGAAGATCAAAGTCTTACTCATCCACAGTCATCATAGCGCTTGAACATACAACCTGTTCTGGTACATTGGTCCATACTGTTGCCCTGTCAATCATATTTTCTGCATTCATAAGTCCAAAACCAAAACTGTGGCTCACTGCAAAAATAGACAAGTTCGACATTTTATATCTGAAGTAGATCTCTCCTTCCACTTTTTCCCTTTACAAGAATACAAACTCATGATTTTTTAAATTTGAAAGTGTTCACAGACAACATATTAAATGTGAATCATTGTGGAAAAAGGAAAAACTGCTGGTTACCAGGATTTTCCCATCTTTTCTCAACGGTTTCAAAAGCATTTTTTCTTATAGGGTCTTCAAAACATGGGATATAGAGGATATATCGAGTGAACATCATTGGTAATATTTTCACAAGTGACTCATGAGTAATTCTATTTATTTCATGCTTCTAACCCCTTTTTTGTTTGGACTTTCATCAAAATCCAGCACAATTGTTTTCGATAATTCCCTGTGGCGTACCCCCGCCCACATAACAACGTATTATGTAAAGTATTACGTAAAGCGCGAAACATGTAGGGTAAATGCGTGTAAATTACATCATACTTCTGTCTGGTTGAATGGCACACACTGTTTACCTAGGTAACTAGTGCACGGGAACCACTGTTTCTGCCTTTAATTGAAGAGTTTGTAAATATTTACTGTAAATTTCACTGGTAGTAACAATGAAATATCAAATCTTATAATCCACCATTATTTCTTGATAAACTACCAAAAAGCATGAAATAATGTTTGGTAAAGTGTCAAACCATTATCAATCAAACTTAAGACAACACAAAAGCTAGTAAGAAAATCTAAGGAGAATACAAGTATTTTGACAGAAAAAATGTTTTTCTTTTTATTACTTAAAAGCTCATGATTGTGACTGAAAGAAGAGGCACATTCAAAAACATTATAAAGTTTTACCTCTTTTTCCAGCACCATTTATATGCCAGTCAGCTGATATCAGGCCGTCTGTTTCTGAAGTCTCAACAATCAAATGTTGAACATCCCTCCATGTCAGCTCAGGACTAGAAAAATAATTCATAGTTATCTATAAACTAGTGAAACAAATTTGCAGCGGAAAACTTGGAACATACACTTAACCCTTTACCACATAATCCCACCTTTTAACAACCCTGATAGCGATGGCTTTTGAAAGCATTGTGAGAAAAGGAGAAAATGCTGGTTACCAGCATTTTCTCCTTATCCCACAATGTTTTCTACCCTATCATCATATTTTAGATTTGTCATCTGCAAATGCTCTAAATTTGGTCAAGTCAAAAGTTTTGTCAGTTGGTAAAGCGTTAATAATATAATCAACACAAATTAAAAGGACAATAAACCAGATTTTGCTTTGTACTTAACCCTTATCTGCGAAATAAGTTAAATTAAACTTTCAAAGCAGTAGTTAAAACCTGATTAATGCTTCTTCAACCTTAATTTATGGAGAAAAATATCTCCTTATCGGACAATGTAGATTCAAGATCAGACTGCATGTTCTGTGCAGTCTGATCTTGATCTACACTATCCATAAAAAGTCAGTGAGTCGTGCTTAGAAGCGTAAGGGTCAAGGTTTTAGAAAATCTGGACAAAGACTGCTAATTTTTATTTGTTTGCTGAGATGGTTTTAAAACTGAAGTATAGATAAAAATGCATGTTGAAAATACAGAGAATAAATGAAGCTTTTTTTGTACTTTTACTTTAAAATTTCCTGTACTGTTAGTAACAGAGTAGCTTTTATTGCTTAACAAGGGATATATACAGGATGAAATATCAGTTAGTGCCAAAGCTCATTTAGTACAATCACTGTCTATGGTTATGATTTTTCCTTACAAAATATCAACCCCCCCCCCCCCCATTTTTGGGTCAATTCATTGGCTACTTGAATGATGATTCAATGTATTTCATTTTCTAAAATTTGTAATTTGATTATAGTCTGGTTGACTTACTTTGCTTCCAGGACCAAAGCTATAATTCCAGCAGCAATTGGGCATGATGCTGACGTGCCCTGGAAACCAGTGGTACATCCATCACCTACATCAGTAGTTGCCTAAAATGTGAAAAAATATACAGTAAAATCTTAACTATTGACCAAACAACAAATACTTAGACTGGCCCAAGTTGAAAACCTTTGTTGATGGCAAATTAAATGTGGAACAATTAATGGCATTTGTCTATGAAAGAGCAGGGAACACTGTTGGAAAAGGTAACCAGCATTTTCCCTTTTCTCACAGTGTTTTCAATTGCCCTTCTTCCCAATAGTTGTTTAAACATGGGATTGTTTGGTAAAGGGTTAGATTTCTACTAATTAAAGTCAATGCAATTTGAAGAAACTGAGAACAAAAGATCAGTGTATCATGAACAAACTAATGAAAAAGTTTAAAGTTATATCCTTACAGTTAGAGAGAAAAAGCCCTGTTAAACCTTGAAAGTGTGTAGAATAGCTCAGCTGTGTGTAGATGGATAAATTACCAATATATGGTGTACGGGATAGAAAAACTCAGGCATTTGTCATCATTTAAAACCAGAAACGACAACAGTCATTGCTTTGAACGCCTCCAAAACATGAAATGCATTTTTTATCCGCCGCAATCTGTGCAACATTGCAGCCGTCAAGGGCAACATTTGGCATGAAGATTCAACAATGATTACAGTTTCATAAAATAAGGATGAAATGGGTTAAAACTGGCTGAAAACTTCCTGAAAACTGGCTTAAAAGAAGTACAGATGTATCTTTAATGAGAACAACCCACAATAGTTGATAGTCATAAATAAACATTAAAAATAATTCATATCAACCTCCTTGAGCGGGAAAGAAAATAAGCAAAAGATATGCAACCAGTACTCAGTAGCTTTGGAAACTTTGACGTTATCACAAATGAATCGACAATAGTGATATGGCTACTAGCAATTTCTCCTTTTAACACAACGATTTCTGGAGTGGACTGGTGCAGTACAGAAAAATCAAATGCATATAATGAGGAAATACAGTAATTAAAATGAAGGACATTACGATAGTCAGATCTGGAAAATCCCCACTGTATGTTCCTGCTAGTATACTGGTACATTCCTCAGAATAATAAGACGGGGCCTGATCCCTGCCCACACTTGTCACACCGATAGTGTAGATACTGTTTACATAGCCATCACAGTTACAGTCATCGTAAAGTCCTCCATTTCCAGCAGCCCAAGTATAAATGGCTCCTTTTCCACTTCTTCCCTATTATCGTAAAAATACAAGAATCCTTAACTCTTTACCAAACGACAAAATTTTAGACCTATCCAAAATGAAAGCATTTGCAGACGACAAATTTCATGTTACTAAAAACATGAAATCTGCCTTTCATAGGGTAGAAAACATTGTGGGAAAAGGAGAAAATGCTGGTTACCTTTTAACCAGCATTTTCTCCTTTTCCCACAATGTTTTCAAAAGGCTCCTTTTCTTAGGGTCGTTAAAATTCGGGACTGTTTGGTAAAGGGTTAATTAAATGATTGAAAATTTTTTTCACTAAACCCTGTTTTGCCAGAGCATGGCTCATATACAAAAGGATCCAAGTTGTTAAGTCTGTATGGGTCAGAATATTTCACAGAATAATAAAGATTCTGGATCCAAGATACAGTTTAATTAGATGTTCCAAAAGCCTAAAAATGTAAATCAAGGTCAACCTGCTTTTTTGCAAGATATGAAACTGGAATAATTGAGGCTAATACTTACTGACTGAAAATATTTTGCACTCAGTTAATCAGATAACAAGATAAAACTACATCCAAAATTTGACCTTGTTACATGTAAAACAGCCTGCATTGTGATAAGCAGCCAAAAAAATACTGTGCTATGCTTTGTGAAAAGGGGCTTAATACATCTGAAAAAAAGTATCGACCCAGGTCACCCTGCACAGTCCACGCAGGCTGACCTAGGCAAAACTTTTTTGCTATTTGTTAATTTTCTGCATGTTGTTGGACCAGTCTACCCAATGATTCAGGTGGTTGTTGTTTGACAAAATGAATGTTGTGTATCTATAATTGAGCCATGCTCTGTGAAAAGGGGGCTTAATGCATCTGCGAAAAGTATCAACCCAGGTCAGCCTGCGCAGTTCGCGCAGGCTGCTGGGCCCAAACTTTTACGCTATTGGTCAATTTTCTGTATGTCCAAGGACCAGTCTACCCAATGATTCAGTCGGTTGTTAAAATTGTGGCTATTATAGACCCATAACTTTTTGATCGCTTGCTTAGTATCAACCATCACGGAGATGCATTAAGCCCTCTTTTTCCAAAGCACGGCTCAATTATATGATGACCTGCTTTGTATAATGCATCAATTAGATGCAATAAACCCCCTTTTTTCAAAATCATGGCTCAAATAATTTAATATCAGTTGTTTTCATGAACATTGGCGAGTTCTGATTGGCTGAAAATTTTTTTTCATAGCTCCATGAAAAAAAAAATCATGTTGTGCCTGAACTAGTTTTGCTGAACGTTACTTTTGCGGGTCCTACACACTGCTGTGTTCATTTACTTTCGTTCTATTGGTTAATTTTCAGTATTGGGGATCTGAAGACTGCTTCCCTATTGTATTCTTGCGCCATACAAATATGAGTGGAAGGGGCTTTAGAAACAACGTTAGATTTAAAAATAAAGAAAATGAATGCAGTTTGAATTATTTCCGTGGGAGTATGTTGTCTGTAATATTAAATTATAAGGAATTCGCGGTTTCATACAAAAGTGTGATTAGGTTTTTTTTTTCATACCTCCATGAAAAAAATAAAATTCTCTTCATTCCTTAATTGAAAAGTGCTTGCTTATTATGAGAAGCTGATTGCCTGACAGAGGTGACCACTAAGACAGGTATGAATACATACAGGTTAACATACCTCTACAACTGCTTTCTTCAGAGCTTCTTGGCCAAGTTCCCCTGGACCACTCACAATACTTCCTGAATCAGATGGTCCCCAGCTGTTTGAGTATATGTCAGTTGATTCTAACTTGTGATTCAGGGCATAACTCTCACCGAGGTCATTTAATGAAAAATAGCTATCAAAGATCTTGACAGCTAAAAAACAAAAACAGATAGACATGTACAGTATAGTGAAGATCTTTCACGGTAATGTATGGAGAACAAAACTAAGCGTTGGTGCCTCAAAAGTCACATGTTCATTAATTACAAAGCAACCGGAGTGGGACCCCAAAAACTGATAATACACCGGTGTATTATCAAAAATAAGTCATGGGTTTAATACACTACTTGAAAAAGTTCTAATGTGATAATATATCATCTGCAAAAATTATTGACACATGTCAGCCTGCACATCCATTCAAGCTAACATGGGTCATAACTTTTTGCTGTTTCTCAATTTTCTGCTTGTCAATGGACCAGTGTATCACATGATTCAGTCTGTTGTTCAGCAAAACAGATTATATGGATCCATAATTATATGATGACTTGCTTGGTATAATGCATCACAAAGATTCATTAAGCCCTCTTCTCAAATGAAATAGACATTCTCAGTCATTATGAAAGATCTAGATACTGCTATTTTCAGGCTGTTTTTAAGGCTGACTTTTTTTTTTCAATCTCTGATAAAGCAACAGTCCCTGTAGATCAAGGATCACACTGCATGTTCTGTGCAGTCTGGTCTTAATCTACACTGTCAGCAAAAGCAAATAAATCTAAATTAAGTGCAAAAGTGGCACAAAAGAACATTTTCTTGACTAATTAACTCTTTACGAAACAACAAAATTTGAGACATGTCTATATCGAAAGCTTTTGCAGACGGCATAAAAAAAAAATGCAACTCAAAACTTGAAATTTGAATCGGAAAGGGTAGAAGACATTGTGGAAAAAGGAGAAAATGCTGGTTACCAGCATTTTCTCCTTTTCCCACAATGTTTTCAAAACCTTTTTTTTCCCCCATGGTCACTAACAGTAGGGATTGTATGGGAAACGGTTAAACAGAAATGGGTTAAAATGTCTATGTTTCTGTGTACCCATTAAGTTCTCTAAAACTAAAGGTAGAATTTTATGAAAATTATACCTGAAAAGGTGGAGTGAAATGCTGTTCCTAGTACACAGTCATTGTTCTTTGTAGCTGATATCAGTCCTGCACAGTTTGTTCCATGTCTGAAAAAGGGAGAAAACTTTGAAGAGCAAGAGAGAGAAATAGAGAGATTGTAATAAAATATTTTTTGTCAGTGAATTGATTAATTGATTGATTGATTGGGAGTTAAACACTGATAGCTTAGGTCATATCACGGCAGTCAGTGCACCTAAGCAGGTGTTTCCTGGCTTTCTCACACCAGTACTGACACAACTTTCTTTCCAAGATACTGACTTTTTTACATGCATCAGAGGTGAGAGGTGAAAAAATTGCCGGAAAGAAGGTTTGCCTTAACTGGGTAATGAACTCACAACCACCAAGTCACAAGACCGATACAGTAACCATCCAGCTAGAACAAATGTTCATATCTTTTAATGAAGCTTACCCGTAAAACTTTTGTTCATTGTTTTCATTTTTCATCAATCTAATTAGAGCAAAACCATTCATGCGGAAGCATGAAGAGATACTTACGAGTCAAATTCAGTGTGGTTTACGTAGGAAGAATTTGCTAAATAGTCAAAACTATTACTTTCATCCTGCAAAAAAAAGCATCAACACATTGCTCTAAGTGTTCGATATTTTGAATACATACCGTTCAGTTAAATTAAGTAAATTCTCAAAATTTAAAAACAGAGGAGGCTTTTGAAAACATCATGGGAAAAAGAGAAAATGCTGGTAACCAGCATTTTTCTCCTTTTCTGACAATGTTTTCTAGCCTTTCAAAGACAATTTCAACTGTTTGAGCCACATGTAATTTGTTCTCTGCAAACACTTTGGGTTTGGGCAAGTTCAAATTTTTTAAGTTAATACATGTGAAAAATATTAGGCCTATGCTACGTGCTTCCAAAGTTGGTCTTCTGTAAGATGACATACGTTAATTGCAAGAAAAGAAAAAATGGGTTTCGGTCACATTGTCAGACGGAAGCTGGAAATCTAGGCCTTAAGATCTATTTTTCACAAGTCACCTTTTTAAGAAAGAAAGGAAAAAAAAACAGCCACAATGACAAAGTATGGCCTTAGCCATGAGCTTCATCTTTGCTACATTCCTGTTTATGCCCCTGGGTATCTTACCAAGCAAAACAATAAAACTGTTGAATAAAACAGAACTGTCGCAAAGCAGACTAAAACCCCCCACCAGCACCTTGTCACTGAAGCAGCACAGTAAGAGAACAGAAATGATTTTCAGAACAAAGATCACCTGTGACCTTGACCTTTGACCCATGTGATACACAAAAAAATAGGACACCTCCTTGGATAATGAGCAACACTTGTATAAAGTTTCATGATCCGAGGTCAAACAGCTTTTGAGTCAGAGTACAGAAATAATTTTCAAACAAAGCAATTAAGCGACCTTGACCTTTGACCTATGTGACCAAAAAACAATAGGGCACCTCCTTGGACCATTGCAAACACTTGCATAAAGTTTCATGGGCCTTGGTCAAATGGCTATTAACTTAGAGAGAATTATAAAAGTTCACCTGTGACCTTGACCTTTGACCCATGTGACCCAAAAACAATAGGGCACCTGCTTGGGTCATGGGCAACACTTGTATAAAGTTCCAGGTTCCTAGGTCAAACAGCTAAACGGCTACTGGTATTGAGTTTGAGAATCGAAATGATTTTCAAACAAAGTCCATCTGTGACCTTGACATTTGGTCCATGGCCATGTGACCCAAAAACAACAGGGCACCTCCTTAGGTCATGAGCAACACTTGAATAAAGTTTCGGTGCAGCGGTCAAACAGATTTTTAGTTAGAGCACAGAAACAAACGTGTCTATGGATGGATGAATTGACCTGCGGACAGACAGACATGGTGAAACCAGTTTACCCACCTATACTTCGTAGTTAGGGGAGGTATAAAAACCAACATACATAATTTTCCAGCAGATCTGTATGAGTGGGTTCAATCCCATCATCTAGTACACCAACATGGATTCCAAGACCAGAGTAACCCTTCAACCATGAGTTGTAAACTCCCATTGATGGAAACTGACTGGATTCCTGAAATGTATCATTTATCCATCATGGCACTTAACTTTTTACTAGACGACGAAATTTTAGACTTCTCCATATTAACCCTTTACCAAACAATCCCAAGTTTTAACGACCCTAGGAAAGAATTTGAAAACATTGTGGGAAAAGGAGAAAATGCTGGTAACCAGCATTTTCTCCTTTTCCCACAATGTTTTCTCCCAAATCAAGAACAAATTCCACCATTTGAGTCATCTTTAATTTGTCATCTGCAAATGCTTTCAATCTGGACATCTAAAATTTTGTCGTTTGGTAAAGGGTTAAGCGCTGAGCACTTGCAGCAAACAGTTTAACACTTTACCAGACACCGCAATTTTAGACCTGGCTAAATTTGCAGACAATAAGTAAGATGTAACTGTTAATTGAAACGATTTCATTCCAGTTTTACAGGTACAATATACATTATAGTATGAGAAATCAAAGCACTGAAAGGACTGAGATCCAGAAATCATTTCAGTCCAGAAAAAAAAAAATGTGCTAACAATCATAGGATTTAACCCTTTACTTCATAATCCCATGTTTTAACTACCCTGAGAAAGAAGGCTTTTAAAAACATTGTTGGAAAAGGAGAAAATGCTGGTAATTAGCATTTTCTCATATTCCCAAAATGTTTTCTACTCTTTTACAAGCAAATTTCATCGTTCTAGCCTCTTCTGATTTTGTCATCCACAAAAACTTTCAATTTGGACCTGTCTGGATATTTGTCATTTGGTACAGATTTGAAGAAGAAGATAGCATTCTTACCACGTGCCACATATCTGACCACTGGTTGTCCGAAATGTTGAAGGATGTTCGGAACATAGCACGGTTAGAAAATGCCCGAATGGAATGATTGTAAAACATTAACTGTTTTAAGTTGGCATTCTGAAATGAAAGTTTTACAAAAAAAAAAGATTAAGCCATGCTCTATGAAAAGGGGGCTTAATGCATCTCCAAAAAGTATCAACCCATGTCAGCCTGCACAGTCTGCACAGGCTGACAAAGGTTGAACTTTATGCCATTGAAATTTTGTAAATTTTCTGCATGTCCAATGACCAATTCTACCTCATGATTCAGTAAGTTGTTAGGCTAAATGGATTTTTTTGGATCCATTCATTATGTGATGACTTGTGATGACTAGCATTTTCTTCTTTTTGCGCAACCTTTTCTAAACTTTCAAGGACAAGTTCCACCAATTAGCCACATTTCACTTGTCTTCTGCAAATGCTTTGAATTTCGACAAGTTCAAAATTGTGTCATATGGTAAAGAGTTAAACTTTTGTTACTTTTGCTTGTCTTTGAAACACTGAAAATTAAACAGATCTACTTATCCAAAGGTAGATCTAAATCTGCTCAAGTAGTGTTCTGGCAAATGGTGGTTTAACCCTTTACCACACAATCCCGACTTTTAACGACCCTGAGAAAGAAGCCTTTTGAAAACATTGTGGGAAAAGGAGAAAATGCTGGTAACCAGCATTTTCTCCTTTTCCCACAATGTTTTCTACTCTTCCCAAAACAAATGTCAATTTTCAAATCACATTTATTTTGTCATCTGCAAATGCTTTCAATTTGGACAGGTCTAAAATTTTGTTGTTTGGTAAAGAGTTAATGCATCTATGTGATGCAATTAATCAAGCAAGTCATCACAAAATAATCAATCTATAAAGTCCATGTAGTCTAATAGTCTAATAACTGACCGAATCTGAAGACATAGGGGATATTTGTTTCTTTCGGTGAAAGATCGAAATTTATTTCATTGAGTGAACATCATCGGTAATATTTTCACAAGTGGCGCAGCCACGAGTGAAAATATTACCGATGGTGTTCAAAAGATGAAATAAATTTCGATCTTTCACCGAAAAAAACAAATATTCTATTTATTTCATGCTTTTAACCCTTTCTGGGAGGAACTTTATCAAAATCCAGTACAGTTCTTTTCAGTTATTCCCGTGGCGTACCCCCTCCGCATAGCAACGCATTACAATATTACGTCAAGCGCAAGAAATGTAAGGTAAATGACGTCATATTTCCATCTGGTTGTGAGTCACGTGCATTTTACCTAGGTAACTAGAATATAAAAATCGGTATTTTCACTGGTCGTACCCGTGGAATATCGAAAAATATTTTCACCCCTATTTCTCGATATCCTACTGGAAAGCATGAAATAAAGAATTATCCTCCAAGATGCACAAAATTAAATTAGCAACAAGTTTGACCCGCTTCAACCTGCAGGGACTGCACAGGCTGAAATGGGTCAATACTTTTTAGCAGATGCATTATAAACAGCCTTTTCACAAAGCATGACTCATTTATAATGGGAATTCTCAAACAGTTGTAAAAATAGATCTCTTCTAAGATAGAAAACACACCACCTCCTAGAAAAAGAAAACACATCACTTCCTAGAAAAGAATTTTTGTATTTCAATGGTCAAATTTTTAAACAATGTGGACACAAGAGAAATTTCTCTTCAGTCTTTACCACACAATTCGGAGTTTTAACAACCCTGAGGAAGAAGCCTTTTGAAAACATTGTGAGAAAAGGAGAAAATGCTGTAACCAGCATTTCCTCCTTTTCCCTTAATGTTTTCTATCCTATCAAAAACAAATTCCATCATCTAAACTGAATTCAATTGTCGCTTGCAAATGCCTTCAATTTGGACATGTATGAATTTATTGCATTAAAGAGCACTATATATCCCTAATTTGCACCAATTTCAATACTACCCATCTAGTCATAGATCTAAACCATCATTTCGCTTACCTTTAAGGTGTTTTTCACTACAGATAGTTCAGCTGTCCATCCTGCTGATTTGGTACTGTATGGAGCTCCATCTTGCTCTAGAATGTAGAATCCTGGGAAAGGCTGAAATTACAGTATACCAGTACACTATAGACATCTAGACTACATAACAATAAAATTCAAATTTGTTTCACATTTGCTTTTTTAATCCACCTGTACAAAAAAAAAAGATATTTGAGCCATGTTCTATGAAAAGGGGGTTTAATTCATTCTGCGAAAAGTATCGACTCAGGTCAGCCTGCGCAGTCATACATCACTGAGATGCATTAAGCCCCCTTTTACCAGAGCATGCCTCATTTATAAGAGGAGGAAGTGTTAACTTATCCATTGCTAAGCAACCTGTGAGCCAATAAAGACATTTTCCCTATAATTTGCCTCCATGATGCAATCAAAAGGAGCAATGTTATTCCAGTTTACAGCCTATTTTAGTTGCAGGTAGTCCTAACTATGGGCAGTACCATTGCTATGCCCACTATACACAATACAATACGCGTGTGCGTAAAGAATAGGAAGGTTGAAACAATTTAAAAAAAAAAAATAGCAATATTGATAACAAATTATTTACAAGAAAAAGTGCTGTCAAAAACATGCCAGAACCCACTATTTCATATCTAAACTCTTATAATTTTTGGGGCCTCCACCAGCTCCCTCCCCGATGGACACTTCATAAATCACTGCGTATAAATATTTTAATCCTTGCTATGCCTTGCTGTATAGGCTGATTTCATTTTTTCCAGAGAGAAAAATCATCTTATCATGTCATCATGTTATAAAACATTCTACCTTCACAAATTGTTAGCTCCTCCTCATGGCAACCACAGAGGACTGAAGTATAGCCCAAATTGCTCATGATATTTGGGAAGTTTGGTCTATAATATTTCAGTACCCTGTGATGGCAGCACACCTGGGCTCTAAAACACACAAATACTTTGCAATTTAACTCTTTCAGAGCCAAATAAATAAACCCGACCTCTTTTGACGGTACTAAACAGAATCCATTGAAACTTACAAAGATTTTGATTGTATAGGCTTGACTACACAAGCGGACGGCATAGATCAAAGACCAGACTGCACGTTCTGTGCAGTCTGATCTTGATGTATGTCGTCCGCAAAAGTCAATGTTTTTGCCTATGGCGCCTAAGGGAATATAGAATACTGTGCAAGTGCATATACAAATGTGCAATGCTATGGCAAAAGGGGCTGTAATGACTATCTGTGATGCAATAAACTTAAGCAAGCTGTCACATAATTATTCATGGATCCATAAAATCTATTTTGTCTAACAACCGACTTAAACATGAGGTAGACTAACAAGCCCTTTGACATGCAGAAAATTTACCGAAAGGAAAAAGTTTCGATTAATGTCAGCATGCACAGACTGCACAGGCTGACACTGATCGATACTTTTTCAGATGCATTAAACCCCCTTTCCATAGATCATGGCTTAAATACTTTTTAACGAATTTTTTTAAATAAGAACAGGTTTAAAACATTTTGCCAGTATATTTGAATATTTTGTGAATACTTGAATACATTTCAATAAAAACAGCATACTCTCTTGATATCACCATCATAACTTCAGTATTAAGTGACCATGTTGTAATAGTATCAAAGAATTGGAGAAATTGATCTAGATTTAACACAAAAAAAAGTCGATCCATCCATCCATTATTAATTTGTTCCTCTTTTTCAATATTCTACAGGTCATTATTTTTATTTCCGCTCCATATGGGTTTTATTTATGTAAAGAAAACGAGTAAGTTGAATATTTTGTGATATGGCAAACAAGAAATATCTTAAAAAAAGATAGACAGCGTAAATTTGCCCGCAGATAGGTAGGGACCCTTAAAATAAACATTTCTACATTTCTTTTACCAGGGATCGTATATAAGATCCCTGCTTTTACCAATCGCAAGTTACTATTTATTCATTTTTTAATCAGTAACAAAAAGTAGGTCAAAGGCCGGCACATTCAGCTATGCCGATAAAGAAAACTGAAAAATTAATGGTCGAAGGGAGAAAACTCGAATTAACTTGTGTCTTAATTTAAATCAGAGTTACGTTCCCTGTAGTTAAGGACAGCCTAAAACCAATGACGAATAAAAATGGTAGACCTAAAAGTCTGCAAAGACGATCGGTATAAGAATCCATTTTTCTCCCGCTATTTTTTTTTAATTATCATGTATTTTTATGATAGTTTTATAAATATCTATATACAGTTCCAAAAATTCACGACAAATGACATAAGAAAAAGCTATTTTGAAGACCGTAAATGATATTGTGTTGCCTCTAGTTGTCTCCCTTGCATTTTTTTCAGATTTGTAGTCACAATACCCGCCATAATACAAAGTTGGGAAATAACGTTTTCTTTTTTATCGAGAAAAGATCTCTAACAATAAATAAATTTAATTATGGTAAAAAAAGATTTCAAAGTCAGTCAGTACGTGAGCTGTACGTGACCACTTAGATCACTGAAAGAAGCGTTAGAAATTAACAACATGTCTGGGTCATGCAAGACTCCTATACTCAAAAGCTCAAGGTTGTCGACAAATATTGTCAGCTGTTCTGACTACAACAGATCTATCCTTTAACTGGAAGAAATACCAGAGTAAACAGAGCCACATATATTGATTTCAAGCATGCCTATTGTCAAATCTTTCTTGGCGATTGTGTGTAGTTGAAATATCCGAAATAAGGTGTAGTCCGGATTAAATTCTCGTCACGCCCGTTAGCAGAATTGATTTTACAGCTAAGGGTGGAAATCATTGGAAAACATTTCTACATTTTTTACCAATCACAAGTTACTGTTCATTCCTTTTTATCAGTAACGAAAAGTAGGTCAAAAGCCGGCACATTCAGCTACGCCGACAAGGTTTGGAAAACTGAAAAATTTAATGGTCAAAGGGAGAAAACTCGTATTAACTTATGTCTTAATTTAAATCAGAGTTACGTTCCCTGTAGTTAAGGACAGCCTAAAACCAATGACGAATAAAAATGGTAGACCTAAAAGTCTGCAAAGACGATCAGTATAACAATCCTTTTTTCCCGCTTTTATTTTTTTAATTATCATGTATTTTTATGATAGTTTTATAAATATCTATGTACAGTTCCAAAATTTCGTGACGATAGACATAGAGAAAAAGTAGTTATTTTAAAGAACATGAAAGATTTTTGTTGCCTCTAGTTGTCTCCCTTGCATTTTTTCAAAATTGTAATCACAACACCCGCCTTAGTTCAAAGTAGGGAAATAACTGTTTTTCTTTTATCGAGAAAAAGATCTCTGACAGTAAATAAATCTAATTATGGTAACAAAAGATTTCAAAGTCAGTCAATAAGTGAGCTTTACGTGACCACTAAGATCACTGAAAGAAGCATTAGAAATCAACAACATACCTGGGTCATGCAAGACTCCTATACTCAAAGTCTCAAGGTTATCGAAAAATATTGTCAGCTGTTCTGACTACAATAGATCTATCCTTTAACTGGAAGAAATACCAGAGTAAACAGAGCCACATATATTGATTTCAAGCATGCCTATTGTCAAATCTTTCTTGGCTATTGTGTGTAGTTGAAATATCCGAAATAAGGTGTAGACCTGAATAAATTCTCGTCACGCCCGTTAGCAGAATTGATTTTACAGCTAAGGGTGGAAATCATTGGAAAACATTTCTACATTTTTTACCAATCACAAGTTACTGTTCATTCCGTTTTATCAGTAACGAAAAATAGGTCAAAAGCCGGCACATTCAGCTACGCCGACAAGGTTTGGAAAACTGAAAAATTTAATGGTCGAAGGGAGAAAACTCGTATTAACTTGTGTCTCAATTTAAATCAGAGTTACGTTTCCTGTAGTTAAGGACAGCCTAAAACCAATGACGAATAAAAATGGTAGACCTAAAAGTCTGCAAAGACGATCGGTATAACAATCCTTTTTTTTTTTCCGCCTTTTTTTTTTAATTATCATGTATTTTTATGATAGTTTTATAAATATCTATGTACAGTTCCAAAAATTCACAACGATAGACACAGAGAAAAAGTAGTTATTTTAAAGAACACGAAAGATTTTTGTTGCCTCTAGTTGTCTCCCTTGCATTTTTTCAAAATTGTAATCACAACACCCGCCTTAGTTCAAAGTAGGGAAATAACGGTTTTTTTTTTTTTTAATCGAGAAAAAGATCTCTGACAGTAAATAAATCTAATTGTGGTAACAAAATATTTCAAAGTCACTCAATAAGTGAGCTTTACGTGACCACTTAGATCACTGAAAGAAGCATTAGAAATCAACAACATATCTGGGTCATGCATGATTACTTTACTCAAAATCTCAAGGTTAGCGACAAATATTGTCAGCTGTTCTGACTACAATAGATCTGTCCTTTAACTGGAAGAAATACGAGAGTAAACAGAGCCACATACATTGATTTCAAGCATGCCTTTTGTCAAATTTTTCTCGGCTATTGTGTGTAGTTGAAATATCCGAAATAAGGTGTAGACCGGAATAAATTCTCGTCACGCCCGTTGACAGAATTGATTTTACAGCTAAGAGTGGAAATCATTGAAGAATCATTGTCAAAATTTACTTGAATATTGAGCCTCAGACATCAGAAATTCTTTTGATTTTAAGAAAGAATTGATAGTTGGTTCTTTCATGGATGCTGTTCGGTTAATCGCGCGTTGAGGATCGGGAAAAAAAAAAATGTCAAATTAAGGGAGATCACTCTTCATATTTTTTGCCTGAAGCTTGTATGAGTTTTCTCCCTTAGACCATAAAAATGAAGAAAAAATCTTATCATTAATCTACTCGTATTATTGATATAGGTGAAATTGCATAATTTATCATTTAATGCATGATAACCATTAATACATGGAAAACGCTCAAGACAACAGACTACTTATGAAATTATTGTGGCAAAATGAAGCTGCTCGTTATCTTTTTTGAAACAAAGTTTTCACAAATTTCCCTAGTTGCTTACCTCAACTAATGAGCAATGCTCTGTGAAAAGGCAGTTTAACAGGTCAGCCGGCGCAGTCCGCAAAGGCTGACCAGGTCTAAAATTTTTACCATTGGTCAGTTTTCTGCATGTCAAAAGACCAGTCCACCTCATGATTCTGTTGGTTTTCAGACAAAATGGATTTTATGGACCCATAGTTATGTGACAATTTGCTCGGTTTAAAGTGCATCATAGCGATGCATCAAACCCCCTTTTTTCTAGAGCACGATTTATTTATATTGATTGTCATTCAATTGACCAAAATGAGTCTTAAGGTCGGTACACACAATAAGATTTGTCTCATGAAATTAATCTCAGAGATTTTTGTATCATAATACATTTCTGTACAGCCTGGGTCCGTATTCACCAACACATTACCAGACGACAAAATTTTAGCTTTGTCCAAACTGAAAGCATTTGCAGACGACAATTTCAATGTGGCTCAAATGGGGCAAATTTTCTTTGATAGGATAGAAAACATTGTGGGAAAAGGAGAAAATGCTGGTTACCAGCATTTTCTCCTTTTCCCATAAT